>CM062807.1:578389041-578820042 GCA_031772625.1 Pinus tabuliformis
AGTTTTGGTCTTTTTGGAGAAAGACAGATCAGGCAGCCTCTAAAAGAGTGAAGGACACGGTACTAGATGATGCTTGGTGGGAGAGGGTAGATCTAATTATTCGGATCATGGACCCTATCATCTCTTTGCTTCGAGTTGCAGATACAGACAAACCCATCCTAGGAGAGGTTTATGAGGGATGGGATTCCATGATTGAGTCTGTGAGGAGCATTATTCTACAGAGTGAGTGCCCCCCGTATGAGACATCACCAGAGGCCTTCTGCGATACCATACATGATATTCTTGTCCGCAGATGGGACAAGAATTGTACACCTTTACATTGTTTGGCTCACTCATTGAACCCCAAATACTACAGCCATGAGTGGCTGAATGGTGGACCTTCCCGCAGATTCCCTCCTCACATGGATGGTGAAATCTCACAGGGGAGGAAAGAGGCATTGAAGCGGATTTATCATGATAGTGCATTGCTTGCTGAGGTGGAGGATGCCTTTGCAGAGTTTTCCACTGGCAGTGGTCGGTTTGGAGGCTATGATGTGATTAAAGACAGGGGGCTTAAGAAGCCCTACTCTTGGTGGGCAAATCATGGGGCAACAAGCCCTCCTCTTCAGCAGTTAGCCATGACGCTCCTCTCTCAGGTGACTTCATCCTCTTGTTGCGAGAGGAATTGGAGCACATATGGGAATTTGAATACTGTGAAGAAGAACAGGCTTGAGCAGTCCAGGGCAGAGACAATGGTGTATGTGCACACCAACCTTCGTCTTATTTACAGGCAGAGGGAAGAGTGGTTGAGGGGAAAGACAAAGATGTGGGATGTCTTTCCTGAAGATATGGGTCTGGACACCACTGTTGAGTTGGCATTGGCCAACATGGATCTCGGTGATCCAGTGCTAGACCCTATTAGTTTTGATGACTCAACCTCCATACCAGCAGATGCAGAGGCGACTATGGATACAGGGGAGGAGGAGGATGCAGAGGAGAGCAGTGGGGACCATGATGATGGGGACAGTGATGCTGATTCTGATGCTGATTGATGCCTTGAGGCTTGTATACCTATAGTTGTTTTATATTTTCTATTTCTATTTGCCATTGGCATTGCACCAACACTACCTATGTAACAGATTTTGATTTGATGACTTAATGAGAAAACTACAGTTGTCAGTGTGTTTATCTTACTATCTTGTAGTTGTAAGTTGTCTTTCAGTTATGAATTATGAATCATGATTTAAATTTTTAATAGATTTATGATTTTATCATTTATCATTTATGTGACCAGTACCACTGACATTTATTTGAATTTTGTATGTACTATGCATGCTAATAGATATAGATGAAGAGAAATCAATAAATTTGTATCATTAATTAAAATTTGTGTAAGAAATATGCTAATAACTAATTTTTAAGATATATATATATATATATATATATATATATATATATATATTTTTAATAAAATAATATATAACGTGTCTTGTTCCGGGGGTCAGCGTGTCCCGAATCCGACACCACGAATCCCGAATCCCCGTGTCAGGTGACTTAGCTCAGCACTAATCTCCAGTGGTTGATCCCGCCTCTCTGCTCCGTATGTGTTGCCTCCTAACTGCTCACCAAACCACTGGTTCAATTTCTCAGCTAACCCCGCTCCAGAAATTGAACTGACTGGTCTCCCTCAGTGTGTTCTCCAAGTGACCCTCAAGCCTCCTCTTATACTTTTCTCGTTGACAAATCAACGGCCGAAATTAAGTCCCTAATCAATGACTAAGATAAGATTCGGCTTGATCCATGACTTTTGGACCATTCTAACACAGTTTTATATTAATTCACATTAATATTTTATTTTCCCTAAGTTTAGACTTAGGGACCTCATTAAAAATATTAATTATTTTAATATCTTCCAAATTGTTTAAAATCTGCCCAAACCCTTTCTAGATATTGGACATCTCATGTGCCTTAGCCTCTCCACCAATTTTCGTGGCTAGAGCACATCCGATGCTACCCCAAATCACATGAAACCCCTTAGCCTCCACTGCGACACTGCGTCAGAGCTCTCCCCCTGTGTCACTATGTCAAAGCTCTCCCTCTGCGTCACTGTGACACTGAGACCCCTTAGCCCCCACTATGTCACTACGCCAAAGCTCTCCTGGTGCTTCACTGCCTCTCTACTATGTATTCTCGACCTTGGACTGAAGTCCCTCTGTCGAACTGCCCCTCACTGCAACAAATCACTTGTTCGATTTTCTTAGCAAACCTCGCCCCAAAAAAATCGAACTGACTGATCTCTCAAGTGTATCTCCAACTGATCCTCAAGCCTCCTCTTATACTTTTCCTATTGATGAATCAACGGCCGAGATTAGGTCTCTAATCAACGGCTAAGATTAAAATAGATTTGATCCTCGTCACTTAGAAGTCTCTCACCCATATTCTTATTAATACTCATTAATATTTTTATTTTCCTAAGTTTAGACTTAAGAACCCATTAAAAATATTAATTATTTTAATAACTCCTCTTCCAGGTGGAATTTCTCCAAACGATTTCTGGTGTTTGGAGATTTCACATGTTGTAGCCCCTCCACAAAATTTCGGAGCTAGCGCAGATCCAATGCTGTCCAAAATCAACAATTTCCCCACTCCTCGGGTAGAGCATTGAGTACTAGGGTTGTCATCTCTCTATCAGACATGACTTCCCCAAGCTCTTGAAGTTGATCTCTCATTTTAGAGATTTTCATGAAGTAGGGAGCTATTATTTTCTTTGATATCTTCATTTTGTACAATTCATTCGTAAGAGATACTACTTCTCGGTTGTGGATACCGAGAATAGCTCTACTAGCTTATCATAAATTTCTTTTGATGTCTCAAATTTGGAGACATAGGGAATGAGAGAGTCTTTGATTGATTCTATCAAAATCCTTTGAGCTCTTGTTTCATCCTTATTGTACTTAGCTAAGGCTTGAGTTTGTTCCTTAGCAGGGGCAATGATATTCCCTTTCATATGTTCTAGGAGTTCATTCTCCTTGAGAAGTAGATCAGTCCTCTTCTTCCATGGAAGAAAGTATTGGTACCTACCAATTTATTGCTTTCATTGCAAAAAGACATTGATGTATATTAAGAAGGGGACATGTACTTACTTGATAGATATTGAGATGAAATGGATTTGCTTCTTCCTTGAAGACTTGCTAGCTTGCCTTCCTAGGATCTTGATGTTCTTCAAGTTGCCTTCTTCAAGTGGACTTGCTTGATGATGAGATTTA
This sequence comes from Pinus tabuliformis, assembly GCA_031772625.1. Taxonomy (NCBI): domain Eukaryota; kingdom Viridiplantae; phylum Streptophyta; class Pinopsida; order Pinales; family Pinaceae; genus Pinus; species Pinus tabuliformis. Next base: position 578,392,287 of record CM062807.1, read on the forward strand.
CTTGATGACTTGGAGCTTGATGTAGGTCCTGCTTCAATCTGCTCTTCTTTGTAGGTGCCTTCATGTAAGGTTCTTAATCTAGCTTTGTAGACCTTCTTGGTGAATGATGTATTGTAGACCCTTGAAGTGATTGAGACTTCTAGGCTTGATACTTCAACTTTGTAGATGCTTCTCCTTAATGAGTGTTCTTGAGTTGCCCTTTCCTTGATGTGTCACCTTAGCTCTAACACCATGTTGAAGAATCTAGGGCAAAGTGTGATTCTTCGTTACTTGATAACAATTTGTGGAGTACTTTTACTTTTCCTTGTTAGCTTAATCTTCTTCTTCTTATTATTAATGCATGTTTGTGCACTTCATAAACTGTTACCAAAACATAAGAACAAGAAACACAAGATATTGGCTCTCTGCTAGGGCCAAAACCTCTCTTCTCTTGAGAGGAAAACCCTTTAGTGAATTTCTCTTATTGAAGCTTTTATTGATCAATGCCAAACCCTAGACCCCTGACGAGTATCCTCCAAGCACAAGTCAATTCCTACCTTCTTTCTGCACCTTATTCCCCGGCACCTCTTCCAACACTTTGTTCTCTGACACTTCGTCCTCCTTCTGGCACTTCGTTCTCTTACTATGATTCTTGTCTAGAGATAAACCTTACTTGAGTGAGTCTTCTAGATGAGGTGTTCCTCTTCAATCCGTGTAAAAGCATACTTCAAATTTGACCAACTGAGATCCTTCTTGAGTGTATGATTGTTCTGATGATCTTCTGCCCTAGTTTTTCACATGTGGAAAATACCCTTAGTGAATTAGGGTCTTTCTTCCTTCGCTAGAGAGAGGGGCTTCTTTGCTTGTCTTGGGAGGCCTTGTGAACCTAGTGTCAAACCCAAACAACACAAAAGTATGGACTGCTTCTCCCAGCTATCATACCCGCAGATTTCTCCTCCTCTTCCTCGCACATGTGACTGTTTCTAGCCCCAGAAACTATGAAAATTCTATCACTGCAACAACTGATTTATTTTACCTACTTATTTCCCGATAAGATATTTACGAAAATCCTTCAATAAATATTAAAACAAATTTTGTTGTAGATATCACATCATAATACAGAAACAAACACATGCACAAGAATTAACACATTGACACAAATATTTTGGACAATCAGTCCCCGGAAAAACCCAATGCGGGAAAACTGGTGCAGCAAGGGAGGATTTTATTATTCAGTACAACTGGGTGCCAAACTGACTTACCCAACAAAGAGAAAATTCCTCAGCACTTCTCCCAGTCTCAGAGTCAGCCTCGCTGACCTCTGCGTAGCTCCCAGACCCTCTGCGTCAGCCCCTGCCTCTTTGCGTCAGCACTGGGCCTCTCTGTGTCACCCACGCAGGCCCTCTAGTGACTACACAGTCTACAGCCTCTGCGTTGTTCCCCTGGTGCTATTCCCAACTCTCTATTCCGTATTTGCTACCTCCTGCTACTCTCCAAACAACTAGTTCGAATTTCTCAACTAACCCCGCTCCAGAAATCGAACTCGCTGGTCTCCCTCAATGCGTTCTCCCACTAACCCTCAAGCCTCTTCTTATACTTTTCATGTTGATCTTTCAACGGCCGAGATTAAATATCTAATCAACAGCTAATGAATAGATTTGGCTTGATCCATGACTTTTGGAACCTTCTAACCCAGATTTATATTAATACCCATTAATATTTTATTTTTCCTAAGTTTAGACTTAGGAACTCCATTAAAAATATTAATTATTTTGATATCTCCCAAACCGTTTAGAATCCGCCGAAACCATTTCTGGGTCGTGGAGATCTCATGTGCTTTAGCCTCTCCACCAATTTTCATGGCTAGAGCACATCCGATACTACCCCAAATCAACACTCCCTCTTAACGAGGATTGTGCTCTAGTAATACTCCACACTGAGCATTACTCTGATCATACAGCATCGGTACCTGTGCTAATGCTAAGCCTCCCTACCCAACATCCTCTACATTGTTGCATCCTATACTGTTGCCCATAGCTCTATCACTACCACTGCTACATTTCTATTGCAGTTCCCTCTGCATCTGTGTTGTTGCTGGTCCATCTTCCCAACACTGCATCTGCACTGCAAACTCCTTCTCATCATGTTACATCGTGCTACTATTGACTGCTACTGCACTACAACATCATACCCATTTCTGCTACTACACTACAACATCATACCCATTTCTGCTACTAAAATTATTCTTTATCATCCCCATCTTCTCCCTGAAATAATCAAACTTGGTTCTTCAAAGGGCCTTGGTAAGGATGTCTGCCACCTGTTCTCCTGTAGGAGTGTAGCTCAACTGTACAGCGCCTCGTTGGACACAATCTCTGACAAAGTGACACCGGATATCAGTATGTTTTGACCAATCGTAAAACACTGGATTCTCAGAGAGCTTGATGCAACTCTAATTATCACACATGATCTTGGTCGCCTCCATCTTTCTTTCGAATAGGTTCACAAGTAGTTTTCTAAGCCATATGGCCTCGCACGAAGTTGTGCTTGCGGCCATATATTCTACCTCAACTAAGCTCAAAGCCACGGATTTATGTTTACTACTGCACCAAGAGGTCATTCCTGATCCAATGTTGAAACAGTACCAGAGGTACTTTTCCAATCCACTGAACTTCCTCCCCAATTTGCATCAATAAACCCACTCAATCTAATATTCTAGTGTACAAGAGTCCATAGTCGACTGTTCCTTGTAAATATCTGAGAACATGCTTGGCTGCTGCCCAGTGTGCCCTCTTCGGCTCCACCATGAACTCACTGAGAGTGGCACTGACTGAGGGTGTTGACAACGTAGCAAATGTCTGGCCTAGTATTGACCAGATACATCAGGGACCCTATGAGTTGCCTATATAAGGTGGGATCAACATCTTTGTCTTTCAATGCATCAATCTTCTTCTGGTTGGTTATCACTGGAGTAGCCATGGGTCTACAATCCTCCATCCTGAATCTCTTCAGGATTTCTGTTGCATATCTCCCTTGCCCAAGGAAGATCTCCCCCTTTTGCTGCCAAACTTCCAACCCCAGGAAATAATGCATTCATCCCAAATCCTTCATGTCGAACTCCGTGGCTAGATTCTTCTTGCAGTCCCCTATGAGCCTAGATGATCCTGTCAAGAAGAGATCATCCACATATAATACTAAGATTAAAGGTTCATTCTCTAGAACCAGATAGTAGAGATTTGAATCTACATCACTCTTGACAAATCCCATTTTCTACAAGTAGCCATCGATTTGCCCATACCACGCTCTAGGTGCCTGTTTCAACCCATACAAGGCTTTCTTCAATCTGCATACATGAGATTTCTTCTCATGTATCTCAAAGCCCTCTGATTGTTCAATGTATACCTCTTCTTCTATCACACCGTTCAGAAATGTCGTTTTGACATCCATCTGACGAATCTCCCACCCCATCTGTGTTGCAAGAGATATCACGGTTCTAATAGATGTATACCTGGGTACCGGGGCAAAGGTCTCTTCGTAGTCAATTCCTTCCTTCTAAGCATACCCCTTAGCCACAAACCTGGCTTTGTTTTTCTCACCACTGTCATCTGCAACGTATTTAATCTTGTAGATCCATCTCAAACCTACCATTGATCTGTCTTGAGGCCTTGGCACTACCTCCCAGACATCGTTCACCATTATGGAGTTGTACTCCTCTACCATCGCATCTAGCCAAACCTGATGTTGAGTTGCCTCCTGAAAACTTGCAGGCTCCCCATCCTGAGCAACTAATGCCTGATATCTATCTGGTTGTTTTCGCTCCCTCTTACTGTTCCTTGGTGCACCGATGAAGTCCTCTGCATCTCGCAAAATCTGACGAAGTCCCCTGCTCGTTCTTCCTCTGCCAGAAGGTGCTTCTGTTGGCTCCTCATCATCCTGTGATTCTTCCTGACTCAAGGAAGAATTCTTTTCTTCCGTTGGCTGAAGAGGTTTGACCAATGGTTCCTCTTTTGACTGCTCCTCAGAAGGCATCTCTTGAGATTTTCTGAAAGCCCTATCTTCTATGAACTTCACATCTCGTCGAACTACTAACTTCCTCCTCCCTAGAAAATAGATTTTGTATGCCTTAGTGTTCTCGCTATATCCCACTAGATATACTTTCTCTGCAGTTTGATCCAGCGTCTTCCTCTTGTCCTCGTGTATGCGGCAATATGCTAAGCTCCCAAATATCCTAAAATGACTGACTTCAGGCGTCTTCCCTATGAAGACTTTCTCTGGAGTAATCTTTCCCAATGCCCAATGAGGATTTCTATTCTGAACATAGACTATTGTGTTGCATGCTTCTGCCCACAGGAATTTTGGCATATCCTGATCATACATCATGGCCCTAGCTACTTCTACAATAGTCCTGTTCTTTCTTTTTGCTACTCCATTCTGTTCTGGATTGTAAGGAGTTGTCCACTCTCTTCTGATCCCCTCCTTAGCGCAAAAATTAGTGAAATCCTTATCGACACACTCTCCACCATTATCTGAGCGCAAAACTTTTATTTTCTTCCCAGTCAGATTCTCCACCAGAGCCTTGAACTCTTTGAATCGACAGAAAACCTCGTCCTTGGTTTTCAGAAAATAAATCCAAGTTTTCCTTGAGTGGTCATCAATGAAGGTAAGGAAGTACTCGGCACCACTAAGAGCTTTAGTGGAAATGGGTCCGCAGATATCTGAGTGTATCAATCCTAGCACACTCTTGGCCCTATTCTTACTTCTAGGAAATGTTGCCTTGGCATACTTTCCTAGAGCACATCCTTTGCATACATCATCTCCTTCTGTACTAAGATCCGGAACTCCTGTTACAGTGCTCCTGAGAATTCTCAGAGCCCCATAGTTCAAATGTCCCATTCGTTTGTGCCATAGTTCATTCAAATCCTTGTCTCCCAGACTGCCTATTAGTGCCATTGGTGATTCTAGTTGTAGTTTGTACAACCTGTTACTTTTGATCCCGATCTACACTTTCTTTTTCCAGCTCGGGTGTTTGACGTATACTTTATCCTTTATGAAGAAAATGTCATAGCCTTTGCCTTGAAGTTGCGACACGGAAAGTAAGTTCATCCCCAATCCTGGTACATGCAGCACATTGGTAGCACGGAACCGCTCTCCCGTTTCTGTTTGAAAAACTATGGTACCCCTCCCTACTAGAGTACATTTTGCCTTGTTCCCCATGGTGATCTGAAAGTTCATCTTCTCCTTCCGATAATCTGAGAAACATTCACGGATTCCCGTCATATGCCAAGAGGCCCCACTGTCTATATACCACACCTCTAGTGATGTGAAGCTAGTCACACAAGCCACTTTTTCTTCTAGCCTGGAAGCTAACATAGAGAAATCGAAATCACTTTCTCTTGTGCAATTTTCTGAAAATTTGTGTGAGTCTCCTGACATAGATGCCTCTGCATCATGGTCTGGACCCATAATTGATTCTCCCTTCCTGTCTCTGATTACTTGCTCTGATACCATGTGAAAATTCTATCACTGCAACAACAGATTTATTTTACCTACTTATTTCCCCATAAGTTATTTATGAAAATCCTTCAATAAACATTAAAATAAATTATGTTGTAGATAGCACATCATAATACAGAAACAAACACATGCACAAGAATTAACACATCGACACAAATATTTTGGACAATCAGTCCCCGAAAAAACCCAATGCGGGAAAACTAGTGCAACAAGAGAGGATTCTATTATTCAGCAATTCTTTAGTACAACATGGTGCCAAACTGGCTTACCCAACAGAAAGAAAATTCCTCTACACTTTCCCCCATATCAGCGTCAACCTGGTTGACCTCTACGTAGCTCCCAGACCCTCTATGTCAACCCCTGCCTCTTTGCATCAATACTGGGCCTCTCTGTGTCACCCACACAGGCCCTCTAGTGACTACACAGTCTACAGCCTCTGCGTCTACCTCTCCAGCCTCTACATTGTTCCCCTGGTGCTATTCCTGACTCTCTATTCCGTACTTGCTGCCTCCTGCTACTCTCCAAACCATTAGTTCGAATTTCTCAGCTAACCCCGCTCCAGAAATCGAACTGGCTGCTCTCCCTCAGTGCCCTCTTCTTATACTTTTCCTGTTGATCTTTCAACGGCCGATATTAAATCCCTAATCAACGGTTAAGATTAGATTTGGCTTGATCCATGACTTTTGGAACCTTCTAACCCAGACTTTTGGAGATCTCATGTGCTTTAGCCTCTCCACTAATTTTCATGGCTAGAGCACATCCAATGCTACCCCAAATCAACAGAAACAATCATTTACCTTCGTTGTCCTTCCTTCTTACTTCGCTACACCTTTGGAGACCCTTTAGACTTCCCTTCCCTTCCTTCTCTCGGCTTTTCTCTTCATTGATTTCATAGTTTCTTGAATACATTATGGAGGAGTGGACAGCCTCTATATATAGAGGTTTGTCCCACCATTTAGGCCAACTAGAAGGCCGAATAGTCACCTTGTTTGTAAGCCGACTTTGTGAACTGTTTGTAGGCCGACTTGAGGACTGCTAGGAGGCTAATTTGTTGAGTAGACGTTAGATAGTATCCATTGTGGTGTAGCATGCTTGAAGGAGCTTCTTGATGGTGCCATTGCATAGGACGAGACTTGACTTTGCTTGGCGATTTTCTCTTTGACTTTAATACATATTTATACAAGGTGTAACATGCCCTTAAGGTCTTGAACCTTTCCTTTTGACTATTTGACTCACCTATAGCACTTTAACTAGTGCTAGACCTATTTCAATGAGCAAGAAACTCATTGACATATATTACAAAAATAATATTTATTTTTCTTGAATAAGTACAAATAACAAAAGTACATTTATGAAGACCGAACCTAGTTACATTTCCTTCAACACTAGACTCCATCCAAGATTTTCTTCGCCTTTGCCATCTCTTTCCTGTACTGCTTCAGTTGATCTGCATTGGTGGGTACTGCGGCCTGCCACAACATTATCTACATAGGTCTTCAGGCCGAATTCATCTAGCAAGAAGGACATCCTAGCCTTCCAGATGACATAGTTGGAGGCTCCCTCCAACCTATCATGCTCTCTAAGCCCAATTGTGGCTATCTCTGAAACTGAACCAGAAAACTCCCTCTTTCGCCTGCTCGACTGCTGAATCTGCTAATCGCACTCCCTTCTGGAGTCAGACAAACTGCTTGCAACTACTGCCAACTGCAACTGGAAATTTGGATTTATAGGCTATAAACCCTCTGCGAGAAATTTTCCTCTGTGTGTGCACTTCCTCTTCCATCCGCATTGATTATAACTTAGAAAATTACTACAAAACCCTTCTGTGCCCAAACAAGGAATTTGCTCAGCGAAAATTATTGAGCTACTGCCCCCTCTACCTGCTGGAATCACTCTTTTCTAGCAAGCCAAATTTTTTCCCCCCTGCACTAAAAAATTGATCTACCCAACAATTCGCATAGCCTAGCTTAGGCTTTGCACAGACCCTAGAAAAACATCCTACTGCTCCCTCTGAACAGTGAAGTTTTTTGCTTCCGCTTCTGAGGTTCCGTATCCAAAATCGCTCTGATAACATACGAAAATTTCAACTATTGCAGCAACTTGAAATTATTCTTCTAACAGTAAATTAATTAACAGTTTATTTGCCCACACAAACAACGAATAATTCACAACTGCAATTTTCACCAAATTAAATTCTACGGAAGATAAACTGATATCTGAGAAAATACTGGCGCACACACAAAAATTTGACACAGTTATTTTTAGACAAAAGTACCCAAAAATACCCAACTTGGGAAAACAGTGTAGCAGTTGAGGGTTTTTATTATTAAGCAACGGTGAGAAATTTCGAGTACAACTGGATGACAAAATTTGGCAATCCTACAGAGAAAAATACTGGCAAAAATCTAATGAGGAATTTTCCTCACCCCATGAGCAATCCAAGCTCTAAGTGCCAGCTCCAAATGAGTCGTTCAAACAGCTTATGCACAGGCCTGTGTCACCCTAATGCAATCCCTTCCACGCTTTGCCTTGAACAACTGCTCCTCAAGCCGTCCTGTCTGCTATCTCTCCAGCACCATGAAAAAACCTTCCAGCCTCTGGAACTGAAACTCAGCTTCTCTCTAGCAAAATTGAATTATCGTTAGAGACTTCCGTGTCAGCCTCTCTATGGCTATTTATGCCTCTCTGCAAGCTACTCTCCAGAACTAGAATCTCTTCCTCCGAAATCACTATCCCTGCCCCTCTTTGTCTCAAACTCTTCCGGCAACTAATACTACTACTCTCTGGAGGATCAAACTGCCCAAGGAAATCGATCTCAAGTGTGTGTTCTCCATCTACCCATCTACCTCCTCTTATAATCTCTAGTTGGGACTCTAATGGCCAAGACTAAATCATAATTGATCGCTGATATCATTTATGGATCGATCCATGTGAGTTTCTAGATGATTCACACCTTTCTCAACTAATACTAATTAATTAACCACTTTTCCTAAGTTTAGACTTGGGAAATATTTAAAAATAGGCTAATAATCTAATTGAAACACTTCTAGATGGAATTTCCAGAAACAATTTATGGGTTATGGAGAACTCTTACATTTTAGCCTCTCCACAAAATTTTGAGACTAGAACACGTCTGATGCTACAAAAACTAACACGGCCAACAGGAGCCAATCACAAGGAGTAAAATCCAAGGGATAGCTACTGTGTAAGGCCATCAGTCAAGCCATCATTTGTAATCGTTGGTAGCCAAGGAAGGGTTGTAGCCACCAGCACAAGGGTTCAAGCCGCTAGCCACCACCACAGGGCAATCCCAATGTGCTGGTCAACGTTGTGAGTTGCACAACCAGCGACTTAGCCAGTAGTTGTAGGGTGTTCAAGTTGTGGTTTCACAACCAAAAGGGGCCATATAGTAGCTGCAAAAGCTCAAGGAACAAGTAGAACAGACCAGAACAACATTATAGCCAATACAGCCAGATTTGCTAGAGTGACTCACGGATGTCATCCTTTAGAGGGAGACTATACAAATCAAAATTAATTTTGTGCGTGTTTCAAAGGATCGAAACACGGATCCACGAGGAGATCCTAGCAAATCAATAAACCAATAGCAGATTTTTATTCTTGTGGGTGCTAGAAGGACTTAGCACAAGGCTAATTAATAGATCAAAAATATGGTACAAACCAGTTTGAGATTTGAGGATACGTTGGATGGAGTGTTTAACTTCCTACCTTGGAAGGCAAGGATCACCTTGTTGTTGAAAAAAAAAACGACGTTTGGGAGTTTACAAAAAATGTTGTCCTGAAACCGACAGATCCAATAGATAACGCAACTCATGAGAAAGGATTATCATGGATGCCATTAATGATCAGTTGATCCTACACTTAGAAAAAACAAGTCGGCTAGGGAGATGCTCAAAGTCTTTAGTGGGCCTATTCTAGAGTGGCAACATGAACAAGAAGATGATCTTGAGAAACAAGCTCAAACCCATCCAAATGTCAAGGTTTGATAATGATACCAGTTACTTCATGAGGATACATAGACACAGGAACAACCTGTAGCCATTGGGGAGAAACTAGAGGATATAGAGCTCATAAATGTGACAATAAATGGTTTTCCCAAGTCATGGGAACATTTGTCAAGGGCATCTGCGCTCAGGAACATCTTCCCCAGAGGCTTTGGGATGAGTACATACAAGAAGAGACTCAAGAGGAGTCTAAGTCCAGCAAGCAGGGAGATGGAGAGGAGAACCTAGCCTTGGTCAATATGGCCAAGAAGGGAAAAGAGAAGGGTTCCAAAGGTAATAGTGAGGGGGCAACCTCTCCACCAAGGAAGGACCTATATAAAATCATGTAACATCCCCAATTTTGATTATCAGCATTAGAGGCGATTTTTGGAAGAGGAGGCAATTCTGGCATTGAGACTTGGGAGGAAAAGGGGAAATTGCATCTCTAGTGGAATGTGGGGCCCACAAGAAAGAGAAATTCGGCCCAAGAAGGGAACTCGCACTCTTGGAGGAGGCTAACAATTATAAATAAGGACAAGAGGCCTTCACTTGCATCTTTTGACAATTTAACTTTTGAACACAAGTTTTCAAGAGTTGTTTAGCCAAGTCAACCAATGTTGTTTAGCACGATGGATTCCCAAGCAGGAATTCCACCTCTACCTTCAGTGAACTCCGAGTGTCACCCTAGGAGAGTAGAGAGAAGTCTATCTCAAGACTTCTAAAGGAGAGGAGCTACATTGCAAATCATTTCAAGCTAGTGCGTATTTTCCTTGGGTGCAGAAGTTGTCTGAAGCACCCCAATTGAGATCAACTATAGATTGCTAGAGTTCCATAGGATTTGCAGGAGCTTTTCCCACAAATTTGCAGGGGCAGGGAATAGAAGGTGTTTCTCCGGGGAGATTTGCAAGAATTTGGGAGACATTCCAATGAGGATTGTGGCACATATCGGCTAAGCTATTTCTAGCAATACACATTGTCTAACAAAGAGAGGAGCTCGCATCATTTTGGGCGCACCGATGACTTGTGGATCTAGCCCAAACCCTTTCTAGGCTTTTGTGGGTTTGGTGAGATGAGGCTAGGATAAATTTTGCAAAATTTTCTGAGCACTTGTGAGGGAAGAATTCCTAGTTTCATCCAACAGCCAGCAGTGGAAATTGTTGGAGGAGGGCACAACTCACCCTAGGACCATTTCCACCACTTGGGTTTGTGAGCTATTTCAGGGTCTTGCCGGGTATCTAGTGAGAAGGCCACCATCAGAGTTTTAGCTCATTCCGGGCACTCTTCAAAGCAGTTCCTCCAGTTCCTTCCAGAAGCAGCTAGTAGTTCTTCTTAGGCATGTGTAGTTCTTCCTAGGGGGTCTTTCCATCATTTGAGCTTTGTAGTCACACTTGGGCTTTTGCCATAGCTTGCAGTAGCAAGCCTGGGTTCCTCTGATCTCATTTATTGTACTCATATTTATCAAAGTTAATACAATGACTCTGAGTTTTTGCTCATATTTTCATGTTAAAATATGTATTCTTGTGCATTTCTTAATTTTGTAGTTGTAGCTAGCTCATTTCTTCTGATATCTACGGTATTTTTCCATTTGGAATATTACAATGGTATCAGAGCATGATCTTGGCCAGTTGTGAGGTAGCCAGCAAGATCATGGAAGATTTGGGCATGTATGCACAATGACAAGTGAAACCATAAACAAACCCATGGTTCAAGGAAGATTCAATATACAAGAATTATGGGGTGGGATCCACTGGAACGATGAGAAGTTGGCCCAATTGACGAAAGTGTCAAACTAGATCCATCCTCATCCTTACAACAGAGACACTAGAGGTGCGCAGGTCGTGGGGGTGAAACCATCTACACCATGTGGGGAAGTCAACAGAATCATGGCAACGGATCTCCTCAAAAGGAGCAGGCAAAACAAGGACAGTTAGAGGGTGAGACCAAGAGGCGCTTTTGTTGGTGGAAACCTGGCTTTAGATATCAAAAGCCTGAGGACCACAGAGATATACCCAGCATGATGCAAGAGTCACCCTTTTTGGAGATTCCTTTGATAGCTTCAACTAACACCTTGGGGGAGATAGTAGAGCATACACCCATAAGGCCATCCATTGATGAGGTGTCCACCGTTGAAAAAATGCCATCCATCGTTGAGGTATCCATTGATGAGGTGTCGAGGGCTGATCTGAGTTTTAAGGTGATAGTTGTGCACAATAGATTGGTGTGCCAGGAGACAGATCCACCATTGATGAGGTGCCAGGAGACACCAAGATATCCACCATTGATGAGGTGCCAAGAGAAACAATTGTATTAGATGATGGTCGTCCACAACAGTTTCATCAATTCCAAGCCGACCTTCTAGCATTGAAAAGGAAGGCCATAACAATGCGAGAGGCCATTCGGCAACAGAACGAGGAGTTGGAGGGCATGAGAGCGGTTTGTGCCAAGTCAACAACCAAACTGACTCACGTTGGGGATAGTTGGACTCCCTAATTTTACAGCTAGAGTGCACATTAGAGCATCAGAGTAGCCCTCTTCAAACATACATAGATGGGGCTTGTAGCCCTAGTAGGTTGCCTCTGCACGTTGGGGAGAGAGGCCACATCACCTAGACAGATTTTATGTGACAACCAGATCAATGAGATGGGACGACATGAATTGCATAAGGGGCAGCATTCGCAGCATGGGGGGCTATCTCCATGAACGGGAGTTTGTACATTCGATCTTTCCCTTGGGGTTGGATGGCGAGAGACTTTGAGTTGGTACCCGGTGGAGTGGGCTAGACATATGGAGTCGGTCATAGACCAGAGTGAGGGTCAGCAGGCACGATCAGGCATCGGGGATACTAGAGGCCCAGGTTGGCATTGGGATCTAAGTGGGACTACCTAACATTTAGCAGATATGCAGATTGACTACAGCACCGATGGCATAGTTGACCCAATGGTCAAGCGTACACATTCACTAGGGGAGTTTCAGTCAGCACCAATGGCCAGTCAATTTGTAAGGGGACTCCATCGGTCATCTAGGTATGTTGGTTGTAGATAGGGTTGCATGATGATCCGCACACTTTGGCAAGAGGTTGTCGAAGGAGGTGGCATTCCCAGGCCACCAGACAGTGCCATGTATGGGGTTGGGGAATATCCATAGTTATGTGGTGCACAGGGGACTTGGAGTAGCAGAGCAATGGTGGCATCGCTACTGGTACATAGGGAGATTGACCTCTCGTGTCCCTCAGGGACGATTTGTAGGGAGAATCCATGCATTAGAGGGTACAATGATGTGACAGTGGAGGTGGTGATGCTGATATGGTGTAGATCGATGCATATTGTCTCAGCGTTAGGCCATGGCATCCAGTGGTGTGTAGGAGTGTATAGCTTTGAGCAGTGGTTTGCAGGTGGGCATGGAGATGCATGGTGGTGTGTCGTAGTGTGTTGGATTGTGATGTGGAGTAGGAAAAGTGACTCACATTGCATTGGGTACAGGCGGGGAGTGTCAAGTACATAGGCACAGACATGATACGAGACAGTATAGGATGGTACAACAGTAGCAGAGGGTATCCAGTGGTGCACAGGGATAGGCCGCAGTGTACAATGGCGTGCCGAGGAGTACAAGGATACTTGGTGGTATGCAGTGGCATATGGTGCGGCACAGCAAGCTCTTGGAGCGTTGCCTCCTAGGAGACTGATGGACAGGGACATTAGGCATACCTTTGGGTGTAGTTCACCTAGGATCAACGAGGACGCAGATAAGAGATACTTGATGGTATCCATGTGGACTCACACGCCTGTCCCTCTTTTACATCGGTTGTAGGCACAAATTATTTGGTTATTTTCCTTTGACACTCTAGGCACTAGTAGAAGGGCACAAGGAGCTCACCTGAGATATTTGGATGGGACTCGGCGCATCAAGGGAAAGACTCCTCAGTGGTGACATTTGGTCAGGGCACGAGCTGACAGGTACAGGTTTGGGGAGTGCATGGTTTGCTATAGAGGTAGCATATATTCCACCCTTGAGTTCACACTTAAGGGGATGCATGATACATTTTCGGCGAGGCACTTCAAGGTGTCTTGGGAACATATACAGCAGGCGATTGACTTTTCTTACAGGCAAATGTTTAGTCTCTAGGCAATATCGGGATGCGTTTTCAGGAGACAAGATAGTAGATCCCACGGTGTGGCATGGCAAGTATAGGGCAGTTTTGCATGCGCTAGATTGTTTCATGTTGTGTGGAGTCTATATATCGATTACATGCAGGCTAAGTCACAGGACACATCCTCCAGGGTCCCGTGTCCCGTATTTTACGTACTGGACACGAAAACGACCCTAATACGTGTCGAATACGGTTTTTATCGTGTCCTGGAAAATGGAAAACGTATTCGCCAGTTTTCATCGTGTCCTGCATTTGGAAAACGCGTATTTCGTTGGTAGAAAACGTGGCCCTAACGTTTTTCGACAGGTTGAATACGTACGCTGCAAAAAAATGTAATTTAAAGCCTAGCTGCCCACGCAATGGATTTTTCCCGGTTATTTTCGTCCTGTGCTGTCGTGTGGAGCAGGGTGTTTGAAGTTAGAACTGAATTTGGAGTCTGGAGCAGAGTGTGGTGCAGCTGGTGCCCATGCCGGTTGCTGTGCAGCATTCAGGTTTCCGCTTCAGCGTTCAAGACCAGCCCGTAAACCAGTAAACCCCTAAACCCGTATTCAAATTAACTTATATCATGATTGTTGCCAGATGGGGTTTCCTGTTTCCGTTTACCGTTTCTAAATTCTATGTTATAATTTTTTTCATTATTGTGCAGTGTCTGGCATTTTGATTTCACTCTATTGGACACGATGATCCTAGTCAAAGATAAGGAAACCTAAAACCTTGTGTTGTGAAGAGCTCGTTACATGCTGATGCAACGTTGTGATAAGGTCCGTCATGTGATTATCAATTTGGGGATTATGAGCCCCAAATCTGTTATGCGGATGATGAATTAGAGAAGAGCAAAGGAAATCCCATAAGGAGTCAAGGGTTTGTGCTATGTAGATAGAGCAACCAATGAACCCCCAACAGCACGATCAACAAGCAAAGAAAACTCTGTCTCATTGTCCTTCAGGTAGATGCCTAGATTCAACTGCACTTTCAACAATTAGCTTGATCAGGAACATTGGATTTAGAAAGAAAGGTTAAAAATTGTTTCAACCCAATGCTTAATATACCCACGGGCCACAACTTATACCTTTTATTCCGTGGAGGGAGTAAACCTCACAGTCACCAACATCTTATAAAAATAAAATTGATATAGAAATCTAATGAACTATCATGTAATCTCCTCACTTTGTCATATTGGAAATTGATATATTGACAATTGTATATAGTATTGCAAAGTGAGTCATCAACTTGTCAGAAAATATATACGATCCTGCGTTACATGACACTGGACAACTTGACATGATTATTGAATGTTAATTTCCAAAGATACAATAAGGATAATTTCTTGGCCATTTTGTTTCAAATCAGATTGTATTGCAGCCTCCAGGAAGAAAATTTGTCATGGCTATTTGAAGGTTGTTGAAGTCCATTTAATTGTTTGGGCATAAAAAGGATCTTTCAGAAAACTTTTTGAGATTTAATGTAATCTTGGAGAAATCAGCTCAAAGCCTCAATGTAAAAACAAAAACTTTCTTTGTGTAAGATAATAAATTTATGACTATGAGTTTAAGTCTTTAAGACGAGCACACAAAGATATTGTTTTAGAAAAACACTAGGGATGTAGTTGAGTCTTGACCTTTTGGTGTTTTAGACAATACTAGAGTTTTCATTCAGATTCATTTGGCATGTTGAAACCTTTCAACTTCAAGGATGGCTGGTCTACCCCATATTATGTTGGAAGAGCAATCAAATGTTTAACTGTAATTTAAATCAGCCTGCACTTCCTTATGTGCTTTCATCACCAAGGGTTTCAAACTTTCAACTTTCCAAATGGTCTCTCAAAATATTGACTGCAGTCTGCTCCTTGTAAGTTGTATGCAATTTTTAGCAAGGATAGGGAGCTGTTGTTTCACTTCTGAAATGCCCTCATCTGTATCATCATTCATAATGCTTGATTCTAGGTCAAGCCTATATCTGCCATCCATCATACATTCAACTTTCAAGCCATTATACTCCAATACAGATTTGGGTGCATGCTAGACAAAATGCTAATTGATTGTGTACATCAGTACATGTATATTTATAAATTATACTCTGTTTTTATTTGACTGTGCAGAACCAAGCTTTTATTCCACCCATCTGTTGAAGGGACATTGGGATAAGCTGCAACCTGCAATTTAATATGGATAAAAAACTATATTTCGGTATATATAAGCTGCAACCTGCAATTTAATATGGATAAAAAACTATATTTCGGTATATATATATATATATATATATATATATAAAATGTGTCCCCCGTGTCCTATTTCCAGGTCGCTGCGTTTCGTATTGAATACTCGTATTTACGTGTCGTCCGTGTCTCGTGTCCTCGTGTCATGTGACTTAGCATGCAGGGATCAGATATGTGGGGCATGTGGATTTCAGTAGTCGTCACGACTACACCGCAATAGATCTAGTTATGGGATCTAGGGATTTAGTTAGCAGACAAACCACTCCATTTCGTGAGGAGCAGGACCATAGCCAAGGGTGATCTAGCTCACTTTGGGGTTGACACATGGGAGATCATTGAGGCCTCCATTGTTTGCAAGGCAGGGTGTCCAATTGCAGCTCAGGATTGGGATTAGCAATGGATGGGTAGATATTGACATCATAGATATACTTGGGCAGGATGAGCTTGGTTTTCGTTGATATTTCGCCACCAAGTTTCAAAGGAGATGGATACAGTGTGCCCATGATGGGCAGCCTGTTAGAGACAGAGTGGCGCAGCAACAACAAGTTGGCACCCTTCTGAGAGTAGCATGGTACTCAAGCATCGCACTAATAGACACCTTAGCAACCTTTAGGGATGAGTTGGCTACCACAACAAGAGATCATTCAGATCTTCCATTGGGATTCTGTGACTCGCTAATGGCATGGGGGACTTCAACAGCATGGCAAGTTGGTCAGAAAGAGGATATCAGGGGAAGTCCATGCGAGAGAGACTTCATCCCCATGGGGATTGGGTTGTATCTTCAGAAGTTTACTCTTGGAGTGTAGGAGGTGGACTACTTGGTAGGGCAGCTTCATGGGGAGTTGGACAAGTCCTACATTATCATGATACTCTACTTATTGATAGTATGCAAAGGACTTCTAGTACCTATGCCTGGTTGGACAGTGAGCAGAGCAAGGTGTGCTTCACTGTGATCAGGACGGCTTAGGATCCAGGTATCGAGGGATTCCTTCATGACCAGACAGTGCAGAGATTGGGGATGACTCAGTGGCACATTTGGGACCCTGGTATTACTAGTGATGATAGTGGTGATCAGCAGTTAGAGGGGGCGCTTGTTCAAGCATTGCTTGAGGACAAGCAATTTTTGGCAAGGAGAACTATAATATCCCCAATTTTTATTTTCCACATTAAAGACGATTTTTGGAAGAGGAGGCAATTTTGGCATCGAGACTTAGGAGGAAAAAGGGAAATTGCATCTCTAATGGAACGTGGGGCCCACAAGAGAGATAAATTCAGCCCAAGAAGGGAACTTGCACAATTGGAGGAGAGGGAAAAGAGGGGGTGCAAATTTGGAGAGAGAGAGAAAGTGGGGGCCACCAAGGGAGAGAAGGAGGCCAACAATTATAAATAAGGAGAAGAGGCCTTCATTTGCATCTTTTGACAATTTAACTTTTGAACACAAGTTTTCTTGAGTTGTTTAGCCAAGTCAACCGGTGCTATTTAGCACGAGGGATTCCCAACCGGGAATTCCATCTCTACCTTCGGTGAACTTCGAGTGTCACCCTAGGAGAGTAGAGAGAAATCTATCTCAAGACTTCTAGAGAAGCTACATTACAGATCATTTCTAGATGGTGTGTATTTTCCTCGAGCGCAAAAGTTGTTCGAAGCACCCTAATTGAGATCAGTTATAGATTGCTAGAGCTCTGGAGGATTTGCAGGACTTTTTCCCACACATTGTCGGAGATTTTGTAGAAAATTTGTTGGGTTGTGAGGCAGGGATTTTAAGGAGCCATTTCTCTCACTCTGAGAATTGCGTAGGGGTTTCTGGCTTAGCCTACGCAAGGGAAGAAGGGCGAAGAATTCGCAGAGAGATAGGGACAGGGAATAGAAGGTGTTTTTCCAAGGAGATTTGTAGGAATTTGGTAGGCATTCTGGTGAGGATTGTGGCATGTATCATTTGATCTATTTCCAATAGTGCACATTGTCTAACAGAGAGAGGAGCTCGCACCATTTTGGGGGCACCAGTGACTTATGGATCTAGCCCAAACCCCTTCTAGGCTTTTGTGGGTTTGGTGAGAGTAGGCTAGGATTAATTTTATAGAATTTTTCGAGCACTTTTGAGGACATAATTCCTAGTTCCATCCAACAGCCAACAGCAAAAATTGTTGGAGGGCGACGCAATTCACCCTGGGACCATTTCCAACACTTGGGTTCGTGAGATATTTCAAGGTTTGTCGAGTATCTAGTGAGGAGGCCACCATCAAAGTTTCAGCTCATTTTGGGCACTCTTCAAAGCAGTTCCTCCAGTTCCTTCTAACAGTAGCTAGAAATTCCACTTGGGCATGGGCAGTTCTTCCTGGGGGATCTTTCCAGCATTTGAGCATTGTACTCACACCTGGGTTTTTCCCATAACTTGAAATAGCAAGCCCAAGTTCCTCTATCTCATTTATTGTACACATATTTATCAAGATAAATACAATGACTCAGAGTTTTTGCTCATATTTCCATGTTCATATATGTATGGTTGTGCATTTCTGAATTTTGCAGCTCTAGCTAGTTCATTGCTTTTGTTATCTACAATATTTTTCCATTTGGAATATTACAAATCAAGTGCTTCATCTACCACAAGAGTGGGCACTATGCATCACAGTGTCAGGAGAATAAGGGGAAAGGGAAGTTGCAGTAGACAGTAGCGTCAAGTGAGGTTCAACTTAATGAGTTTGCAATGAACTTCAAGAAGGACTTCTCATTTGTCTCCTAAGTCCTAAAAATTTACCAACACCGTCACATGGAGTGCTTGGTACTTAGATAGTGGTGCATGACGCCATATGACAAAGGTGATGCAACTATTTAGCATACTAATTAAGAGAAACTCAAATTTACATATCGAGCTTGCTAATGATGCCAAGTATGCAACGAAGGGGATTTGAACCATTAACTTTCAACTAGAGTCAAGAGGGATGTCCAAAGCCAAGGACATGCAATTTGTACCAAGACAAAAGAAAAAATTGCTCTCAATATCAGTGATCAAGGACAAAGGATATGAGATCATGTTCAAGAATGGGCAGGTGCTCGTTCATCTAGAGTGTTGAGAAATCAATGCATGTAGTTATTAGGGTTTTGATTCCTCTTTTCTTGATGATTACTTGTGAAATATGTTGGCTTCTTGACTTCTTTATTATGGTTACCTTTCATCAAGCAATTATCAAATCAAAAATGTATGAAGATCACAAGAACAAGAGACAAAATGTAGGCACTCAGCCACTGCAAAACCCCTCTTCAGGTGGAAAACCTAGTCAACTCTTCTTCAATAATAGAATCAAGTCAAAGTGAGACAATCCAAGGCCTTTTGACCAAGACAAAGACTTCCTCCAATCACCAAGTCAACCCTCCTTTCAAGTAGACAAACTCCGCTTTAGTCAACAAAAGTCAACTCCTTCAAAAATTGCTTCAATTTGGAATTTCAGCCCCTTGCAACTCAAAATTTCAGACCTGTTGTCACTGCAGAAATTTCAGCCCCTGCAACTTGCCCAGAAATCCTAGAAAAACTCGCACGTGTAAGAGAGAGATGCCCAGAAACTTTGTTTTGATCTTCCTTTGACTTGCCCTTCTTTCTCCTTGACTTCGCACTCTTTTTCTTCTACTTTCACTACAAATCGAACTTGATGATGATGATTCCAAATGGGTCAAGCTCTTCTTCTATTTATACTGCTTCCACAGGGTCGAATAGCCCCAATCTGGGTCGACTTCATCCAGATAGGGCCAACTTGGTGAGGAGGTGACAAATAATTGTTTTGACTCAAAAATATTTTTTTTGTACATGATACAAACGCCCAAGAAGAGTCTAATAAATGTGATAATGACTCTTATTACTCAAGAGAAACCCTAGAAGCCTACAATGAAGGCTTTGACCTAATAAATAAATGAAATGAGCATGAAACCCATGCTTCAAAATAATATTCTTTTTCTTCTTTTTCAATTTTACAATAAATACGTAATGATAAAGTACAACAACAATTAGGAAGACCGACCATAGTTACATTTTCAACACTCCCTCTTAACTAGGGAGGTATTCCTAATTGTTAATAAAGGTACAAGGATGAACTCAAATTGACATGTTCACAGAAGAGTAACAGCATACGCAATGATAGGGATACCCTAACTTCCAAGGTATCCTTCCAATAGGGACTAAGGTGTCATCAAGGCAATTGCCACTACAGGTACCATCAGGTTACAAACCTGGTATCAATCCAATAGGATATAGATACCATCTAGGCCTCCATGCTCCGACACCAACCCTCACAGGGATCCAGGTATCATCAACACTAAACCGGAGCTCCACAAGACCAAGATACCCTCCCACACAGGGATCCATACATCACAACACGAGATCTCAATACCAACCTAACCAAGATGTCCTCCCAAGTACCATCATACGAGAAGTTTTATGGTAATCATCTTTCCCTCTTAGCCAAATCAGAGATATCCACTAATCCAAGAATGTTTCTAAAATATACAAACTTCATGTTGGGGAGAGATTTCGCCAATACATTAGCTATTTGTTCATCTGTCAGGATATATTGTAGCTTTATGACCCTATCTTGTCCTAACCTTCTAATATAGTGATACTTATTGTTAATATGCTTAGTTGCGGTATGGAACGCAAGGTCTTCAGACAATTTGATGTTGCTTTGGTTATCACAATTTATAACTGTGGGATCCAAGGATCCTCCAAACAAATCTAACAGAAGCTTCCTAAGCCAAACCGCTTCTTTTCCAAGTTCACATGCAACAACACATTTAGCCTCAACACTACTCAAAGCAAC
This sequence comes from Pinus tabuliformis, assembly GCA_031772625.1. Lineage (NCBI taxonomy): Eukaryota > Viridiplantae > Streptophyta > Pinopsida > Pinales > Pinaceae > Pinus > Pinus tabuliformis. The sequence goes on from CM062807.1 coordinate 578,412,948, forward strand.
TGAATCTTGTTTATGACTCATCCAAGAAATCATTGCAAATCCCAAACTAAAACAACCACTTTTAGTGCTTCTTCCATCTTTCTCATTGCCACCCCAATTAGAATCGGTGAAACCTATTAATCGGATTTCCTTTCGATCATACTTTAGACAATGATGAATAGTCCCACACAAATACCTAAAAATATGCTTGGAAGCTATCCAATGATCATGGCAAGGCTCCATCTGCAATTGACTTAGAACATTCACTACAAAACATATATCGGGTCTAGTATTTACCAAATACATCAACAAGACAATCAACTGACAATAATAGGTGGGATCAACAAGACTAGAATCTGAACTTCTAAATTTCTTTAAGTTGGTGATCATTGGAGTTGTCATAGGCTTGGAATCCATCATACCAAACTTTTGTAAAATCTTGAAGATATACTTTCCTTGACCAAGATATATTTCTCCGGGTTTCTGCCAAACTTCCAAGCCCAAATAATAATGCATAAGTCATAGATATTTCATTTCAAATTATGTTGCCAACATTTTCTTACATTCTTGAATTCTATGCTCCACACCTATGAGAAGTAAATCATCCACATATAATAGAATACTAACTGGCTCATTATTTACTACTTTGATGTAGAGATTTGGGTCTACAGTGCTTTTGACAAATCCAATCCTTAAAAGATAGGCATCCATTATAGCATACCAAGCTCTAGGTGCTTGTTTCAAGCCATATAGAGCTCTCTTCAACCTGTAGACATGAGACTCCCTGCTATGTATCTCAAAACCTTTTGGTTGTTCAACATACACTTCATATATGGTTCCATTCAAGAAATTTGTTTTGACATCCATTTGGTGGACGTTCCATCCCATAGTAGCTGCTAAAGAAATTAAGGATCTAATAGTAGTGTACTTGGTTGTAGGAGCAAATGTTTCTTCGTAGTCTACACCTTCCTTTTGAGAAAAACCCCTTGCTACAAATCTTGCTTTCTATTTATCTATGCTCCCATCAACAGCATGTTTGATTTTGTAGATCCATTTAGAGGTGACAACAGATTTGTCACTAGGTCTAGGAACAATTTCCCAAACTCCATTCTTCATGATTGATTGATATTCTTCTTGCATGACTTTCTTCCATTCATCATGATGAGCGGCTTGTTCAAATGTGGTTGGTTCTGCTTCAATTAGTTTTGTCATATATGTTGCATATCCGGAGTACCTTTTTGGACTTTTGCTTTCTCTAAAAATACCTTTTGCTACTCCAGAGTCCATGCCCTTTGGCATCTTCAAGTGTAGATTTTAACCAATTTGGCCGCTTCTTTGCTTCCTAATTGATTGTAGGTTGGATGGGTCTAACAGGGCCTTCTTCTTGATTTGTAGGTGCATTGGCATGTTGTTCTTCTTCTTCAAAGAGTGGGATATCTTCTTCATCAAATTCAACAGGAATATCTTTGGACTTCTTGTATAGAAAATTTTCATCAAATATGACATCTCTACTAACTTCAATTCTACGATCTTCTTTTATGTAGATTATATAAGCCTTTGATGAAAGGCTATATCCAATAAAGATACCCTTTAAACTAGTAGAGTCCAACTTCTTTCTTTTACTCTTAGGAATGTGAATGTAGGCAGGGCATCCAAAGATACGAAGATGATCTACATATGGTTTCTTCCCTAAGAACGCTTTTTCAATGTCATATTTTTCAAGAACTCTATGAGGACTTCTATTTTGTATGTATATTTTTGTCATTGTTGCTTCTCTCCATAAGAATTTTGGAAGGTCTTGATCATATATCATGGTTCTAATGCATTCTTCAATGGTCCTATTTTTCCTTTCTACTACTCCATTTTTTTGGGATTGTTACCCACCCTCTGTGGGTAACACCCATAGGAGAATTTTTTTCTCGCAGAAGGTCCTCAACCAACAGCCAGCAGCCACCAGATAGCTCGATGTGCCATCATCTCTGCCACCTAAGCCAACCATTATGCTCCCTCACTCATCTGTTATGATTGTATGTTTGACAATGGGTCTTCCAACCCCGAAGGTATGCCTTTCATTATGTAGTTGGGTATTTTGGCTTACTTATCATGGACACTTCCGGGCATTGATTAGTGGGGGGATTCGACGGAAAGAATGGGCTTGGCTTGTACTCTTGTCTCTGTTGTCCAACTTGGTGGTTAACCTTGTATCCTAGTCCCATGGGATCTCTTTTATTAGCTACTAGCTTTAAAGGAGCTGCTACATGGGAAATCCTAATTTTGGTTGCATGGTCCCACTTCCCGACACCATAGATATCACTCCCCTCCGCTCATTATAACCCCTTTTCATATATTTCCCATTTAGGTCCACATTTTTCCATTGGGTCCACAACGTGTTAGCCTCCCCCTCCCTTTGTCCACACTCTAGATCAGGCTTGGAACGATGCCCCGAAGGTTGATGCAACTAAAATGAAAGGAAAAAAACATAATTTGGCCACTCTCAACAGGAAGCGTACCACAAACTGCAAAAGATGGTCAAGACATACAAATTTAGCACATGGGCAAAAGCCAAACATGAGCTCTACTCCTATCACTATGGCCACCACCCTCGTTCTTAGGGCCCCTCACATTAGCCCCTTACATCATTAAGAAACCCAGGATTGTCCCAACCCCAGGTGGACGATGAACTGCCCCACCTAAAGGGGGTATTCACTGTTATACCTTACACATCATGTTCTCATCCCTAAAGCCCTGAGCAGTAATAACAGAAGAATCAATAAAAGGCAAAAGGCATATGAAGAATGGTGGAAAAACAAAGGTCGAAGTAACTCATGTACCATGATTGCTCCCTCCTTCATTCATACACCCAAGTGTGGGCTTACCCTATCATAGCTACCCTTGTACTGTGGCATGTGGCTTGGAAGTTCCCCCTGATGCCCCAATCTGTTCCATCATTATATCACATGCACCCTGCCAATTTGATGGATGTACCATGGACATGTCACTCCCCTTAAAGGCTAAAACCACCAAATAGGGTCTTTGGTTAACCTTCTTCTTGAACTTGGAGACACTTATGCATTCTAAAGCCCATTATGGAAGGGCATGCCACTATGAAGTGTCCACTTGGATCCATGATTAAGTAAGCTCATTTACTCAAATGCAATAATGTTTGGTTATACTGGAAGGTGAGGAGACACAATGGATCCTACACAGGATTGCAGGTGGGTCTTCATCTTGGGTTTAGTCTCCCTATATGGAGTCCAAGACCATCAGAGGGTCATATTGGCATTTGTTGGGTGAGCGTTGAGAGCCATGGGCCTCCACCATTGCAGGGAGCAGATTGCCACTTCATGGGATCCTTCAGTTCCACTCATTGTTTGCCCATGTTGCATTTATTTGACGATGATGATGCACTTGGACCACCTTGCCCAGTCAACTATACTCTTGCACCACACACTTGGCAGCTGATCTAAGGCTCAGATGAGGATGTGTCTCGCCATGAGAGACAATGGGAGGGTTTACATCATTCTTTCAGCCCTTACAAACGGGATACAGGCTTGTTCAATCCATTTGGATACCCATGAGGATGTTTTGTGCCACCATAGCCACTTGGAGGCACCACAGATCATTTGCTTGGATATCAAAGGGCCGCCCTCTTTATCACTATGTTTAGAGCCCGTCCATTCATCTTGGTACACATTGGACTCCACTAAGCCTCTTCAATGGCCCTTCGACCTATTGTATCTATCATTTTGCTCTCTTGAGAGATTTATTTTTGTATTATGGACCTATTTTGGTGGGCTTATCACCAAGGAATGTTATTTTTGCACATTATTTTATTAGTTGGGGCATAATTAGGCCTAATTAGGCAACATGAACCCCTTAGAGGAGGATATATATTGATGTGATGATTATTTCATTTGATCATCACTTGGATTTGGATTAGTATTTCTAAAAGATTTCCGCACTTCTTCTTCTTGGACGAAATTGGAGTATCTTTATGCACTATGACATTTGGATTTTCGTTGTTGTCTTTGGAGCTTCTATTTTTGCGAGCATGACGAATGGATATATACTCTACTCTCTTATAAGTACACTTTAATGCTATTTTTGTCTTATTGCTTGTCTAATGCATGGAATATTTTATCATTGTTCTTGTATATGCCATAAATTATGCGAAATTTTTATGAGTCTTGAATGATCAATATATTGTATGTGTTACTCATTGGGAGGGAGAGCGAGTTTTCCAAGAGGCAGCCTAAGAGCCTAATAAGCCTTGAAACTTCATCTATCTTGCAAATCAAAGTGTAAATCCCTATGACCTAGTTGCTACACTTAACGAAAGTCATCTAGGGCTCCTTAGCATATCAAAATCCAATATCTTGATGTATCTTGACTCCATCAAGCCCAAAAGAGAAAGCATTGATCCTCAAATTCCTTTGATTTTCACCATAATCTTGTCCTTTCTTCTTTTCTTCCAAACAAAACCCTAACCCTAGTAGGTTCCCTAGGGCATCATGCAAATTTGATTATAGCCATCCAAACTTGGTGAATTTTGGTCTAGAGCTGCATTGGTGTGTCCTTGAGAGGTCCTCCAATTTTGAAGCCATTTTGATGGTGGAATCTCATGTTTTGACAAACCCTAGCTCAAAAACCATTCTCCCTGGGTATCCCTTGTTTAGTGGCTTTATCAAGGATCATTGCATTAAAGTCTGAAGTCAAATCCAATCTCTTGATCCTTTTCTTCTCCCTCACTTGGTCAAGATCCTTTGGGTCCACTAGGGTTTCTTTGTAGTCCCGCAACCATGTCAATCCAATCCCACAATGATTACTTAGGGAACCTTATTCTTCTAGGATTCTTAGGTCTAAGGCACTTCATATTAAGAAATACTCCTCAACCCTAGGTCTAGGTCTCCCATTAACCCCTTTTGGAGAGCCACACATCTTGCTTCTAAAGCAAGCAAGCCCTATCCTTATTGTCTCTCCTTTGAATAGGCTCTTGAAATCACTACCTCCACACCATTGATACATTATTCTTAGTGATTTCCCTAATACCGAGACTCCTCCCATCAGTGAAAGTTTGTAAAGAGCAGGGAGCTTTAGCTGAGGTGACAGTGGGCTATCGCTCCATTGTTGCCACTTGACCTCTTAGTTGCTCTATAGGAACCTCTCCTAGGACCCCTACTAGATTGAGCAGTAACGGGGATTACAGGGAACAATGAGCTCCTTCTTAATATCTGCCTCCTTACAAAAGGTTATGCATTCCTTAGATGTATTTTCACCACCATTGTTGGATCTAAGAGTTTTTATCTTCCTTTCTGTTAAGTTCTCCACTTTTGATTTGAAATCCTTAAACTTTTCAAAGACTTCATCCTTAGTTTTGAGAAGATGGATCCAAGTCTTTCTAGAGTGATCATCAATGAAGGTCACATAATATAGATGGCCTCCAAGAGATTTATTTGCCATTGGTCCACACACATCGGAATGGATGAGGTCTTACACTTCTTTAGACCTAGTGTCACTGCTTGTAAATGGTTTCCTCGTATTCTTCACTAAAGCACATCCCTTACATACTCCTTCATGATCATCCTTCAAGTTGTGGATGCCTTTTACTATTTGGCTTATAGAGGGAAATATTTTATAATGAAGGTGCCCACATCTTGTATGCCAAAGCTCAAAGGGACTAATATCCATGTGAACAAAAGCTTGAGGAGAATGTGTTAAAATGCTATACAACCTACCTTCATGAATCCCTATAATCCTTGCATTTTCAATACTAGAGTCCCTTCTGCAAATAAGAACTTTTCCATCTATAAAGGCAATCCTATCTCCTTTATCTTCTAGACAAGAAATAGAAAGTAAATTCTTTTTCAAACCTAGAACAAGAGGATGGTGTTGAGATGAGGCTTTCCATTGTCTTCTAGGTTCAACGAGGTAGATCCAAGGCCTTTAACTACATAGCTATTGTTATCTCCAAGCTCCATTGAATGAGATGATGATCCTTTTAATAAAGTTTGTAGTTGTCCACTTTCTCCTGTCAGATGCCTTGATGCTCCATTATCAATGATCCATGCATTGTCATCATCAAATGTACCTGTAAGTGTTGCTATGAATCCTTCAATTTTCACTCTTCTAGATAGATTGTAGATGATCTTGACACCAAAGCTTCTTGCAACTTTCAAGAGATTTTTGAGGGTCTTGAGTCCCATCTTTAAATAGCTTGCCATAATTGAGAGAGATCTTTCTTTTGAGAGTGCTTTCCTTCCTTCAAATGATAGCCAACAAAGTGATCTTCAAAAAGTCCTTCCTTCACCTTAGGTTTGATACCATGTAGAGAAATCAACTCATGTAGTTATTAGGGTTTTGATTCCACTTTTCTTGATAATTACTGGTGCTATATGTTGCCTTCTTTAGTTCTTTATTATGTTATCTTTCATCAAGCAATTACCAAATCAAAAATGTATGAAGATCACAAGAACAAGAAACACAAAATGTAGGCACTCAGTCGGGGCAAAGCCCTTCTTCAAGGGGAAAACTCAGTCAACTCTTCTTCAAGAAAAGAATCAAGTCAAAGTGAGACAATCCAGGACCTTTTGACCAAGACAAAGACTTCCTCCAATCACTAAGTCAACCCTCATTTCAAGTAAACAAACTCTGCTTCAGTCAACAATAGTCAACTCCTTCAAAAGCTACTTCAATACGTAATTTCAGCCCCCTGTAACTTAGAATTTCGGACCTGCAGTCACTGTAGAAATTTTGGCCCCTGCAACTTGCCCAGAAACCCTAGAAAAAATTTCACGTGTGAGAGAGAGATGCCTAGAAACTTCAATTTTAATCTTCCTTTGATTTGTCCTTCTTTCTCCTTGACTTCGCACTCTTTTTCTTCTTCTTTCACTGCATATTGAACTTGATGATGATGATTCCAAATAGGTCGAGCTCTTCTTCTATTTATACTGCTTCCACAGGGTCGAATAGCCCCAATCTAGGTCGACTTCATCAAGGCAGGGCCAACTTGGTGAGGAGGTGACAAATAACTGTTTCAACTCGAAAAAAAAAAATCTTTACATGATACAAAAGCCCAAGAAGGGTCTAATAAATGTGACAATGACTCTTATGACTCAAGAAAAACCCTAGAAGCCTACAATGGAGGCCTTGACCTAATAAATAGATAAAATGAGCATGAAACCCATGCTTCAACATACACTTCTTTTTCTTCTTTTTCAATTTTAAAGTAAATACATAATGATAAAGTACAATAGCAATTATGAAGAATGACCATAATTACATTTTCAACACAAAGGAGTCTAGCCCAGACACAATAGTGGCCATAATGCTTAGAGAGAGCAACTTATATAGGTTGACAAGTAAATTTGCTCGAGCATTGGTACATGAAAGTGACAGCCTGTTTGAGCTATCGCATAGGAGGATGGAACACTTGCACTACAGGGCATTGCCAACCCTAAGGGTGTTTGTCACTAGTCTCCTAGATTTCAGTGTTGAGTAGCAAGGTGTGTATAGGTGTGCATTTGGCAAGAATGCCAAGGCTATCTTTTCAAGAAACAAGCGTATGTCCAAGGGAACATTGGATCTCATTCACTCAAATGTATGTGGGTTGATGTCAGTGACATTAGTACAAGGGGCACAATACTATGTCACATTCATTGATGATTATTCCAGGAAAACATGGATCTTCTTCATGAAGACCAAGGATGAGGTCTTCAATTGATTCTGGGAGTTCAAGGCCCAAGTGGAGAACCAAACAGGAAATATGATCAAGGTCTTGAGTTCAAATAATGGGGGAGAGTACACTGCCAATCACTTCAAGGGTTTCTACAAGGACGCATGGATCAAGGGGTAGATGACAGCCTAATACAACCCTCAACAGAACGGGGTTGTGGAGAGAAAGAATCAGTCCATCATCAGTTCTGCCAAGACAATGCTACCAAGACTTGCTTGTGTTTCTTTGGGTAGAGGCATGTAAAATTGCAATGTATGTGAAAAATAGGGGTCTCCACAAAATACTGGGGGGCAAGACTCTTGAGGAAAAATTCACTGGGGTAAAGCCAGAGATAGGGTATTTGTGCATCTTTGGTTGTCCAATATACATCCATGTTCCTACGAAGAAGAGGACAAAGCTAGAACCTTCAAGGCAAAAGGGAATTTTTATCAAGCATAGGGACACCTCAAAGGCTTACAAGATCTTCATACTAGCAAGGAGGAACACAATTGTAAGCAGCCATGTTAGTTTCAACGAGATTTTGGCATCTAGGAAGTCTCATGAATTGCCACCAACAGTGACAAGGAATAAGAAGCAGGAGCCTCTAAAGGTAGAGTAGCATGTAGATGCTTCAAGTTCAGGCAATCAAGCTTCAGGTGGGGAGGGGCTATTAGCTCCTAGCCAGTTTTGTTAGGAGACCCCGGTGGTTTGCACAAACATTGAAGGATGCTCAAGAGTGTTAATTTACTTGCTGGCCGACCTTGACAATTTGTCAAATAATACAAATAAATTCATATCTCCATAAATACATGTCGGAATCAGATGATCTTTAGATCAATCCTACACCTCTCGGAGAGAGGAATCCAAGAAAAATACCAACTTCCATAAATAAGATGACCCACATGGAGTTTGGCCCTAGTTGCAAATTTTAACACTCCCTCTCAACTAGGGGGAACTCCATCTACTAATCCATCTGCCAGTCTGTACTATCTCTGCCATCAGTGCCTTGCACTGCTCTTCTTTGCTAAACTATGAAGAAAAAGAAGTGATTGAGAATGTATCATACCATTCTCTACTCACTCGAAGTCAGTCCCAGATAAAAGAGAGTGTCTCATACCACTCTTATTGATCCGAAATCAATTCCAAATAAAGAGAGTGTCTCATACCACTCTTACTGATCCGAAATCAGTTCCAAATAAAGAGAGTGTCTCATACCACTCTCACTGAACCGAAGTCAGTTTCAATTGATCCCAGATCAATATTATCCCAGCATAAGAAGTACGGTAGTACACGATGCATCCATCAGTAGTACTATGATCCCTATCTTCATTTCCATAATCATTGGCCAGATGAGAGGTAATTCCCATGAGTCCCAGACTGCATGGGTAGGATGTCTCAGCAGGAGAAGGATGAACCACTCATCCTGCCTACATGTCACCATAAGGTATCCCAGGGGAAGGCTAAACCACTCACCCCGTGATTGTGTCTTAGCAAGAGAAGGGTGAACCACTCATCCTGCCTACATAGCAAACCACTAGCGGAAGGTTGAACCACTCACCCTATGGTTTCTCATTGCTCAAAGAAATACCCCATGCCCCCCTAAGCTCCAATAGCTCAATATCCATATCATACAGGACCTTCAAGAGAGGGTCGCTCCACGACTCCTAATCATTCTCGGAAAGTCAGGAGTTTGACCTTTCCCAGGGGCTTCATCAAAATATCGGCAACCTGCACATCAGTCCCAATGTGATGGAAATTTATTGGTCCTCGTTGTACCATATCTCGGATAAAGTGGTACCTGATGTCTATGTGCTTGGAGTGATCATGAAATATGAGATTCCCTCACAATCGGATCCCATTCTAGTTGTCACAGAGGATCACAGTAGTATCCAGCACATGTCCAAACAGCTCACTAAAGAGCTTCCCCAACCAGACAGCTTCACACAAGGCCATACTCGCAACTATGTATCCGGCCTCAGCAGTGCTCAAAGCAACCGACTTCTGCTTCCTGCTCATCCAGGATATCAAAGCAAAACCAAAAGAGAAACAGCACTCATAAGTGCTTTTGTGATCCACCACACTGCCTGCCCAATTAGTATCAGAGTAACCATGTAGCCTCACAGCTCTGACAGTGTATCTCAGTCCATGAGTGATTGTGCCCCAAAGATATCTCAAAAGATTCTTGGCACCAATCCAATGTGAGTGATGAGGCTCAACCACTATAGGCTCAACATGCTAACTGTAAAACATACATCTGGACAAGAGTTCACCAAGAACATTAGTGCTCCTATGAGTTGACGATACTCGGAAGCATTTCCTAATTCAGGTCCGGTAGCACTACCGCATAACCTTTTAAAGTTAAGTTCCATCAAGGTAGTCACAAGCTTGCAGTCCACCATTCCAAATTCGGAATCTAACTCCCTCTTACGTTTGTAAAAGAGAGGGTCTGCAGCTGTCAGAAAGAGGTCATCCATATAAGGCACTAATATGAGAGGTCTACCATCCACATATTTAAGGCAAAGGTTTGGATCGGCTTCATTGCTAGTGAATCTCAGCTTCATCAAATAGCTGTCAATCCTCCCACACCAAGCTCAGGGTGCTTGCTTCAAACCATAGAGAGCTTTCTTCAACCTGCAAATATGAGATTCCTGATCATGAACCTCAAACCCCTCGGGTTGTTCCACATCTATGGTCTTGTTATTACTTGTTAAGTTTTCCCTCAGTACATCTCAGACATATAACTTCATGCTCTTCTTTGAACTTAGGCATCCTTGTCACCCTCTGTCTCACATCGAGTAGGGCCTTACATTGAAGATGGGCAGACCTCTGGTGCCATTGAAGAGATGTGTCACACGACATGGTCCCCAATGGACTTCCTGCAACTTGATACAAAGTGCCAACCCTGAACCCAAGAGTAAAAGCATCTTTAAAAATCCCTTTCCAAACATGTACCTTTCCATTGATGAATGCCACCTTGTAACCTTTGTCTTCCATTGCCGAAATGGACACCAGGTTCTTCTTGAGATCAAGTACATATAGAACTTCTTGTAAATGAATCGTGTTAACCTAAGTCAATTGAAGGGTAACATTCCCTACACCCTTTACGAGATAGGTGGCATCGTTTCCAAGAATAATCTCCAAGTTTGTTTCCTTCTCTATTAGATTAGAGAAAGCTTCCTTGAATCCCGTGAAGTGCCTTGAAGCACCACTATCAATAAGCCAATTTCCCAAAGTGTCTGGAGGAAAGGAAGTGGAGAGAGATGAGATAAGATAATACACCTTTTCCTTATCAAAAACAACGTTTGATTCTTTATACCTGGAGTTCCTTGCTTTCTTGGAGGGGCGATAATTTTCTTGATGTCCTGCATTCCTTTTCCTTTGCCATAGTACCTATCATTCCTTCTATCATTGTTATTTAAGTTGCCCCTAGAATTATTGTGATCATCATCATGTGATGTGTCCCTTCTATTTGAACACTCCCTCGCATAGTGGCCAAACTTATTGCAAGCAAAGCATCTACCTTTCCTTCCTCCCTTAGATCTAGGCTTTCCATGGAAATGGCCCTTATACCTTGCATAGTTTCACCTTTTAGCATGAGCAGAGAAAGAAGTAGGGTTACTTTTGTTAGAGGGCATCTCTTGCTCTACCATCCTGATTTCTTCTTGAATGCATCTCGACATCAATTCTTCAAACCCTGGAATTTGATCATTATTGAGAATAGTGGTTCTAAATATATACCACTCGAGTGGGAGTCCTCCAAGGGTAGTGATAGTAAGTTCCCTGTCAGATATGATTTCTCCAATCGATAGAAGATCATTCTTGATCTCAGTGATCCTTAAGAAGTAGGATTGAATATCCTCGTCCTTGCCCTTCTTAATATCCTTCAACTTATTTTTGAGGAACAAAATTTGATTTGCATCACTAACCTTGAACATGCTTACCAATCTGTCATAGATCTCCTTGGAGGTGTTTAGATCGGAGATGTAAGCCACCAGACGCTTGTCAATGGAATCTCTGATAATCTTCTTCGCTTTGACTTCACCCTTGGTGTACTTGTTCTTTGTAGCAGCCAATGCATTTGATGGAGGCTCAGGGATTTTACCCTTCACATAATCCAGCACTTCTTGTTCTTCCAATGTCAGATCAAGAGACATCTTCCATCTGTGATAGTCAGACTTTTCATGAAGCTTGTCTTCAGCCGAGAAGTGGGATGAGGAACCCATTGAGCCTTTGACCTTTCCAACTGTCTTCGGTGATTGCTCTTTCACTCTTGCTTGCGCTTTGTCTTCACTTCACCTTTGATACCATGTAAATTTGCTTGCTAGCCAACTTGACAATTTGTCAAATAATACAAATAAATTCATATCTCCATAAATACATGTCATAATCGGATGATCTTTAGATCAATCCTACACCTCTCGGAGAGAGGAATCCAAGAAAAATATCAACTGCCATAAATAAGATGACCCACATGGAGTTTGGCCCTAGTTGCCAATTTTAACAAAGAGCATGTGGAGGCTCCTAGGTGCACATTCAGGGAGAGCACGCATCCTAAGAAGTTTCCAAACTACATGCACTGACGAATAGCATTCTTGAAGAGGCAAAAAACTAGGAGGTTTGGAGGAAAGCCATGGTAAAGGATGATGCATGGGACATTGTGCCAAGACCAGAAGGAAGGCAGTGCCAGGTGGTTCTTCCAAAAGTACCTTCCTCATTAAGAGGGAGTGTTGATGTTAGTAGCTCGAGCAAATACTTCCACAAAGGCCTAAGTGTCTAGGCATGTGGAAGTCGCATAATAGACCCTTAACATTCTGCCAAGACCAAAAGGAAGGCAGTTCCAGGTGGTTCTTCCAAAAGTACCCTTCTCATTAAGAGGAAGTGTTGATGTTAGTAGCTCGGGCAAGTACTTCCACAAAGGCCTAAGTGTCTAGGCATGTGGAAGTCGCATAATAGACCCTTAACCTTAGAAATTACTTTTAAGTATTGAAGTAAATGACTTGTATAAGATAAACTCAGTTGATCTAATGAAATACAAAGGTTATTTGCATGAGTAAATTAGATGAATCCCAATTGTCAATCTCAGGAGATGTTCATATCTAATCTCAACCATCAATCACTTTGGAGATTAGGGTTGTGTGGATTAGGTCAATAACACAAACTTTTAAAGGAAGGCCATGCTAAGGGAGAAGACGCACAAGACGCAATGAGAGTGAGATCTTAATGATTGAGTGGAGGACTTTCATTCAAATGTGCAGGGTTCGAGGAAGGTACAAGGGGCAGCAAGGGAGACCAGATAAGCCAGCAAGATCTGCAGAGGGTTTGATTAGCTAGATTAGTTCCAAGTTCTTGTTTTATATATTTTCCTTAATTAGCCATTATCCTAAGAAGGGAACCCTTGTGAGTTCTAAATTTAATAATTGAAGTGCTTATATGAACGGAAGAAATCTTGTGTATGTGTGATTGTGAGATTGGTATATAATTTGCTTCCACTGATTATAATTGTCTATTTTATGTGTTAAAATCTCAGCCATATTATTTAGTAGATCTAATCTGCTAGGAAGTATGTTGGGGTTAAAAAATTAGCAATACGCACACACACACACACATATATATAATATGATATTTTATAAAAAGAGCATCATATTGAAACTTTTAAATGATATTTTATAAAAAGAGCATTATATTGAAACTTTTAAAGAAAGCATAATGAATAAATGAGCAAGAACATTTAATGGGCAAACATAAATGACAAGCAATGTTCCACCATCACTTATGTTGGAACCCTTGGCATTAGAATGACACTCTATATCCTAATCTAGTTGTTGCCCCTACCTCTATCCTCTAGGGACATCAGTCAACAACATCCAATTTTGATGAACTGCCCAAATCAAGACTTCAAATATGGTAGAAAAAGCTTAACATCACTAATCAGTGATCTTGGCTTGGGTGAGGGGTACATATTTGTTGAAGTGACGAGAGAGGAGTTCAACAGTCAATGCCACCAACATTAGGGTACATACAGGGCTTGGTGCTCTTGATTAAATGCCAATCACATACCCTCATACATGATAGAATCTAATGGACAAACTGCAATCTACCAATCTTGAAATCCTACAAATTTTCAAGTCTGTCGAATTCAAAATGGGATATGAAATTCTACTTTCTCCATGTGAAATCTGATGAGGTTGGAACCACACTCAAACATCCTAGAACAATTAATGATAATGTTAGAAATTTATGTAAAAGTTGATCTTCTACTTTATCTTTCCTTTTCTATCATTTTATGATAGAAATTTAAAATTAGCAGTAATTACCAGCATTTTTGGTCAAACCTAATCAAAATCACCCAATTTGGATGAGGAAACCCATAAGCTGGGATTTTTGTACGTGCTTACAAATAGTGAAACATATTTCAAGCCATACAACAGACATTTCCAACATTTCAGGCCATTTTCATTCATGGTACAAACCCTCGTGCCATATTTCCTGCAACTTAGACTGAATATTGCAGCAGCAAAGATTGAAAGAATAAAAAGGGTTCCACCGTACAGAGAAAAATGTTAGAGTTTGACTTTATACATTTGGTCTTTTGCAGTTCTAGATCTCATGTTTTTGAAACTTTGCTTCTGCTTTTAGCTCTTAGAGCTAAGATATATATTTTTTCTCTTACAAGGTGACCCTAGCACTCTCACTTCATATCAACGCTGTTGTACTGAGCAGTCCCATTGACCTATTTTTGGTCATTTAACGGACATTAATAGAGTTAGATTCTTTTATCTTATCTGATAAACTTTGCATTACCATGGTCGAATTGAAAGTGCTTTCACCATAAGAGAAGATGACCAATTGCAATATGCATGATTTCATCCACACACAGCAGAAGAACGGGAAGAGAATAATCATTTCACACACCATGGACCATGTCGAAAATGCTTCTGTACAGCAATATATGCTGAGTGGAACATATCCCAATACTCGTTCCTTCCAAAAAGTATGTAAGCCTTTACGAGGTATTCATAAAACGAATCAACACCTGTAATTAACAACCATCATGATCCAAAATATAAAGTATGTAAGCCTTTAGGAGGTAGTCATAAAACAAATCAACACCTGTAATCAACAAGCATTCATCATGATCCAAGATACACCAAAATCCCATGTATCATTATCCCAGTTTTCAGAGCATCAGATAAAGCAATTGCACATAGAATTTGTATTCAATTAAGTAGCCTATGGTAAATGAAACTGCCTAACATACAAAAGCTGACCGAAGCCTAGCAAGACACTGTCATATAAAATGGCTTAAAATGCATAAAACTTGAAAACAAGTTATGTCCTTACAAAACTAAAACTTTGTTTCCCACAGGTACTTATCATCAGATAAATGGCTAAATTAAACGATACTAGGTTGTAAAAGATGAAGTTAGTTACTAAAGCTTAAACATTGTAACATCCCTAGGAAAATTTTATCCTTATGGTGCAATTCTTTCTTTGGGCTAGGGTTTCCAATAACAAATGACTGACTTGTGTCTGATAACAGTAGCACAATATTCATCAATTTATGGACAGTAAATGATGTATTTATTGAATGTACAAGGGACATACAAAAGAACTTCAACAACAGTTAATTTCACTAGCACAACAAATCAGAATTTATACCACACAAATAATTGATTTACCAGTTCATCAATCAATACAACAGGGTTATTCAACTTACAATTGCAACCTTATTCCTTGCTGCTCTAATAAAGCAGATGCATGCTACCTACAACACACTTACAGTCCTTTACCGCCCTTCAAAAAAGACCCCCTTCAGCCTTAAGAACCACCCACAGTACTTTGCTGTTCAACAGAGAGACCCTTTGCTGCCTCAACACCCTCGTTATCCCAGAGAGAGGGTTCCAACCAATGTTGAACGAAGCAGGGACGAAGTGGGGACGTTTCTTGGAAGTGGGGTCGCAGAAGTGTCATTTCCCAAAAATCTAGAAAGCAAAGCGTCTCGGAAGCTTCCCCACTTCCAAAAAACGTCCCCACTATAGATACCAAATACCAAATTAGTTGTAGAAGACATGAAAACATGCATATTTTTACATAAATCAAGATAGATATGGTATCCGTGATTCCGTTGTACATCAATGGTTAACTATTCGAACATTAACCAACTAGATTCTAGCAATTACAAACATACATCAAATTTTTAAGCATATCATAAAACATAAAACATTTAGAAGATAAAATCATCAAACATTCAAGTAACTTATCTAGCAAGTGAGCAATTGTCAACATGAGTCATGTCCAAAATTCAAATAATAATGTTTACAAAATAGGCCACTTGGCCACCACCAAGACTCAAGTACACACTGAACTAGGAAGAGTAAGACAAAAAAGTTCAAATTCACAACAAGACTACAAGTCTAATCTATGAAAAAAGTAGTAAATTGTGAATATATCTACTAATCTCTCCTCCTTCCACCACAAACAAGACGTGAGCCTCCACGTGGTGGAAATGAAGAAGATGTGAGATGGTGGCTCTGGAAGTTGTGGCAGTGGAACTGATGAAGATGAAGCCCCTGCTGTTGGTGTTGAAGCATGGAACCTGGGAACCAAGGGACTAGATGGGGGTGGCATCTCAACTCGATCATCATCATCTTGGATAAGAGCATCCTCCAATTGCTCTAATCGCAACACTCCATCCTCCAAATTGGGCTCCTTTGGATTTTTGTCCCAAACCTTAAGGTCTTTATTAGTCTTTGCATCATCACAATAATGGGACAACAATTGCAAGTTGTAGTGAACATAAACCAAGCTCTCTGCCCGATCTAAACTCAACCTATTCTTTTTAACACTGTGGATGAAAGAATAAGATCTCCAACACCTCTCTACAGAAGAAGTGTTTACCACCTGTGATACCACCCTCAATGCCAAAGTTTGCAGAAGTGGTGTAGCACCTCCATGCATGTTCGACCACTCAAGAGAAGATAAATTCTCTCAATCTCTAATTTCATGCATGCTCCCAAATGGACCAGTGCTAAGCGAATATTTGCTCAAATATTTCTGTAGCATGGCAAACTCCTCATTAGGGACTAATTTATCCAATGCTTTCATATAACCAGATAGAACCGCTGGATCTAAGTGTGGATTTCTCCTGCTTCCCCCCCCAGGCGTTGGTGTTGAAAGCATGATGGATGATAGTATTTAAGTGTTAGAACATATGTTAAGGCTAAGGCATGCAATGGAATGTTTAGCATATCCCATCATCTTTCCACCTTTGCACGAATATAATTGTACAAGGTGATATATCTAGGCTCAAAAATGTCTTTAATCTGCCCCAACATGTTATCTATTTGCTCATACACCTCCCCAATTATTGGCCAATCTGAATCTACAAACTTGATCATGTAATAAATTGGTTTGGTGAATTGCAAAACATGTTTAATCTATGAACAAAAGTGACTGTCAAGAATAGTGTCCTTGGCTACATTAGTGCCATCTCTATCTTGTTATTGCAAGTTTATGCAACTGTAACTTGGACTAAGTTCCATAAAAGTAGTTTACCATTGTATGCCCTGTGATTGTAAAAATTTCTAGTCTGAAATCCTATTGCAACAACTGGAAATTATTCTTCTAATTGTTAATTAATTTAACAATTTATTTGCTAAGCAAATACTAAATAAATCACACTGCAACCTTCACAAATAAAACTGTGGAAAATAATAGCATTAGAAACTGAGAAATATTCTAGCACACACACATAAAAATAGGGAGAGCGAATTATATTAAATGGTACACCACAAGCACAAAGAAACCAGACTATCTTTCCATCCAAATCATCCCTTCCAGTAACATTCAGAAAATCCCCTATTGTTCTTCTACTTCCAAAGGTTGCAGAAGTACCATGAGGAGATGAGCTACCAAATCTAGAGGTTGCACTTGATTCAGAATGAGTTTTTCGTTTCTTGTTTTTCTATTGTGCAGCTCCCACTATTTGGATGCATTTCCTTCTTTGTTCAGTCGACAGTTGAAACCTTTGGGAAAATTGCTATCCCCGCGACATCCTTTTTTCATCATTGTCCAACACCCCACAAAGATGCCTCCTCACACGGGTATATGAACCACTATATGGTTTTCCTCCATGACAACCACGAGGGCACAAAAACTTGTAGCTTCCACCACCTTTTCCCCCTTCAAGTTTGGTCACATAATTCCACAAGGGTGTCAATGCAGCTTTCCCCTCTAACATTTCAGTGTCCTCTTCATCCCCTTTCTCTTCAAACCCTTCCTCCTCATCATACATTGGGTCACTCACACAGGGACCATTATCCTCTTGTTGTTCTTCCCTTCTATTCCTACTCCCCTTTGCCATCATGAAAACCAAAAGTGGTGTTGAAGAAAGTGTAACTAGGTTGGGTCTTCATAAATGTAATTTTGATCTTTTTACTTGTAAAAGAAAGGAATTATTATTTTTTTCATTATCAAGAATGGGTTTCTTGCCCATTTGATAGGTCAAGCACATGTTTAAGTGTTTCTAAGAAAGTCAAAGAGTCAATGTAATTGTTGAAGACCCATGTGGGCATGTTACACTATGTAAATCTATGTATTAGAGTCAAAGAAATATGTCAAAAGAGATCCTCCAAAGCAAAGACAAGTCTCCTCTTCAAGTCAACTCAAGGAATGAATTTTTATGCACAAATGTCAAGTCAGCCTAAAAGGAGGGATAGACTCCTATATATAGGGCCATTCAACCTCACAATTAGATCATCAAGTGATCTATGGAATCATTGAAGAACAGAGACAAGAAAGAGGTGCGAAAAAGAGCAAGAAAGGTGCTTCTAGGGCAGCGAAGAAGACAAGAAAGAAATCTGAGTTTTTGGGACTGTTTTAAGGCTCTTTTCTGTCACACATGTGAAGGTAAGAGAGGACATTATGTTACTGCTACAAGTCAGCAATTGCACCTCTACAAGAAGATTCGATTGGGTGGAAAAGAGGCTCCAAATAGGCCTCCATCTCAAGCGAAGGAGGTCCCCCACCTAGCGAAGGAAAGAAGCAAGTGAAAGAGTTTATTTCAAGCCCTAGATCAGCCACACGTGCGAAGAAATCAAAGCAGCAATAAGGGTTAAGAGGATCAACCTCTAACCTCAAGGACAAACCTCAAGAAAGGCCCCATTCTCTAGCATTAGTATCAAGGAGAAGGAAGATTTCCAAGCGAGGTAAGAAGGAACGAAGGACACCAAAGAAGAGGTCTCTAAGGACACCTAGGGTTTCTGCATTTGCCGGAAAAAGAGTTATCAGTTGTTGGAAGAAGTGCGAAGGAAGAGATCAAGGTGCAAAGCAGAGGAAGGCATTGATTGAAGGACAAAAGGAAGAGAGACTGTGTCTTATGCTTGGAGGATCTACTGGTTAAGGGTCTAGGGTTTGGCAATTGTCAATTGAAGCTTCAATAAGAGAAATTTGCAAAACGGGTTTTCCTCTCTAGGAGAAAGAGGTTTTGCCCTAGCTAAGACCCAACATCTTGTGTTCTTATCTCCTTTTGTTTTGGTAACTATTTGATGAAGTAAGAGAACACACACTAATAATAATAAGACAAGATTGTGCTAATAAGAAAAGTAAAAAGTACTTCACAAATTGTTATCATCGTTAGAAGAATCTCACTATAACACAGATGCCCTAGATTCTTCAACATGGAATCAAACCTAAGGTGACACATCAAGGAAGGGCATCTCAAAAACACATAGAATATTGAAGCATCAAGATAAAGAAGCAAGAGCACACAAAGGTTGAAGCATTATATCTACAAGCAAGGGTTCCATCAAGAAGGACTACCAGCCTGGGACAAAAGAAAGAAGAAAACCTTCCATCTAAAGGCTTCTACAAGAAGGTTCATCCAAGAAGGGTTTACATCAAAGACTCGTCATCTTCAAAGAAAGGTACTCAGATCCAGACTCATCATTGAAGATCTCCATATCTACACATTGAGAAGTTTTCATCAACAAGCAAATCTATAACAAGGCCCGTTGAAGGAAGCATCTTGAAGAACTCCAAGATCCAAGAAGCTGAGACTTCATTCATCAAGGAAGCAGCAAGATATCCTCATCACTAACACTCTCAAGTAAGTAATTTTTTTAATGTCCTCTTCTGAAAATATCAAAATGTCCTTTTGCAAGGAAAGCAACAAATTGGTTGGGACGGCTAATTTCCTTGCATGGAAAAAGAGGATTGATCTACTTCTCAAAGAAAATGAACTTCTGGACTACATCAAAGGGACTGTCATTGTTCTTGCTAAGGAACAAACTCAAGCCCTAGCAAAGTATAATAAGGATGAAACAAGGGCTCAAACGATTCTAATAGAATCCATCAAAGACCCTCTCATTCCTTATGTTTCCAAACATGAAACATCTAAAGAAATTTATGATACGCTGATGGAGCTATTCTCAGTTAGTATAGCTGGAGAAGTGATATCGTTACGTAATGAACTATATAAAATGAAGATATCCAAGGAAGAAGGAATAGCTCCCTACTTCATGAAGGTCTCTAAGATGAGAGACCAGTTGCAAGAACTGGGAGAAGTTATGTCAGACAAAGAGATGACAATTGTGGCAACTTCACATCAAGCATATATGCCAAGAAGGGAGCTTCCCCGTTGAATGAACTTTGGTCTCTATGAAAAATTGAGGAGACTAGACTCAAAGCCAAAGATGATGTGGGATCAAAGGAGCAGGCATTTGCTACTATGGCCAAGAGAAAAGGGGAATTTGGCAAGTTTGGTCCACAGAGAAAGGTAAAAGAGATATGTCCAAAGTCTAATGCTTTGGCTGCCAAGAGTATGGACACTATAAGAGGGATTGTCCTAAGTTCAAGAAGGGCAACAATAAGAGAAAAAGAGAAGAAGCCCACATTACCCAAGAAGTGAAAGAAGAAGATAAGAAGCAGAAGAAGGAGGACCCTTCGGATCTCTGTTATGATTAAAATCAACTTCTTTACATAAGTTGTTAGGAATATAATTCATAACAAGTAAATAAATAAAATAAATGTAAATATTAAATAATCAAATATTGGTTATGTTAAATAGTCATTAAGTTAAGTGAAAAGACGTGTCTAAAAAGCATGCCCAATCACAAAAGGACAACTGCTTAGGTATATATGTGGGTCCTCATTGTAACATTTTACATCACATATACATTTTTATATATAATAAATTATTATTACAAAATACCTCTTGTGTATTTTTACTTTAAGTCAACAAGCTATCAATTTTTATGCTTCAGTGGTATCAGAGCCATGGCGCACAATATAATCATGCGAGTCTTTGAACGTTGTTCGCCGCACAATGTGCCATTATGTTCACATCCTGAATGCGTTGAGTAGTTTAGTGAAATTCAAGAAGCATTTCAGCGTTTAGAAAAATCATATGCAGAAGTTAAAGCATGTCAAAAGGAAATCGATAATAAGGAAAATGATCTAGATGATGATTCCAATGAAGCTTATACAGATCAAGATGAGGATTCAGATAAAGATGATCTTGATGTGAATGAGGATGATCTAGAACAAGATAATGATTCCGATGAAACTAATCTTGATATGGATGAGAGTGTTGCAGAAGATTCTCGAGCCAAAAATTCAGAAGGTAAGGTTGAAGATGTTACAGCTATGGCAAAAGTCAAGAGGGAAGAACAAGGCACTGAAGATGATACTCCCATTGAGGACACAGTCTCAAAAAGCGATGGTCTACCCTTGGAGGAAGAGAATGACTTCTTAGATATATTTAGAAGTGAAATTACGAAAGCATTCCATATTCGGCGAGTACCACATTTGGTTGATGCATCTCGAAATTTTCGATCGGTAGAGATATTGTTTCCTCTTCCGAAAAAGATGGAAGTGAGTTGGAACAGAGGAATAAGGGCACTCCTGAGAAATCGTGGAAAGAAACAACCACTAGGACTATTCAATGCATCAATGTCATGCTATGTTAACAACGTCTTGCAATGTCTCACTTACACTCCTCCATTGGCAATTATTGTTTGTAGAGAAAACATTTATCTACATGCACTAACTCTAAGAATAAATCAGAATGCCCCATGTGTCTGCTGGAAGACAGGATCGTGAGGTCGCTAAGCATGGCTAACATAGAGAGTGAGGCGCCAGAAACAATAACCTCAAATTTAACAATCTTTGCAAATTACTTGAGCCCAAATGAAGAGGGGTTTCTAAATCCCAAGCAAGGTTAGACTTTAGGGAATCACAAACAAAAGGTACCTAAAATGGTTAGTTCTCAGAACAGTCAAAGAAGTGTACAGTCCATAAATGAAATCTTTTCATTTGAAAGAGGAAAACAACAAGATTTTACTGACCTAACAAAGTTACAGAACTCTAATCAAGATATCATATCTTCAGAAAATGCAGTGAGTTCTAATAGTAAATGCGAATTGGGGGCGGATGTTTTTGATAATGGAGAAAAAGGTGTGGATGCAGAGAGTACCAATGGAAGAAATGAATCCATAGATGATGATGATGGGTATTCCATGGCCGTCGGAGAAGGAAAACAGAGAAACGGTTATTTAGAGCAGCTTATAGAGGACGCAAATAAAAAGTGCAATGCAGCTCGATCCCACGTGATCGAAGTACCTGGCAGCGATGAGAAGATAAAAGATGACATTCTCAGGTGGTGTAAGGTGTATTCCTCTGCACACAGTGAATGGTGTGTTAGGTTTGAGATTGAACTCACTGGAATTTTGTCCCATTACACTCAGCATCCCCACCAACATGTGTATGAGGCACTTGGCTTTTCATTTGCTACGCCACTGGTAATTGAAGTAACGTTTCAGCCCCTTGGAAGCGACTTGAAAAGTACAAGCCTGGAAGCGCAAGGGGGGTCACTAAGCAGGGCCTTCGAGAGATTATGGGCAATGCACATAGGCCTAGAATATAAAGTCCCTCCCATTGAAAAGAATTTTGTATCTAGTACTGCATGTGATGGTCAAGAAAATTTAGATGAGCAACTTAGTAGAACCAATCCAATGCATTTGTATGGTCTTCGATCTTTTTTGCCTCGAATTGCTAAGGATTTTTTCTCTAGAGGGGGAAGGGATAGGGATCCAAATGTTTTATTGGCACGTGAGGACAATATATTTGTGAGATTTTTGCTCTTCACTGGAAGTCGTTTTGCCTCATTGTTTAAGCGTTGTATTGTTTGCCACAAAGGGCTCCCATTCATTGTCTCTAGGTTGTGTAGTTGTGCCAATGAATTATGCCTGTTCGGCTTCGAAGTTTTAGGGCTAGGAGCTCAGGTACTGCAAGAGCTGGTCCGAATGCCATTGGAATTGATCGATTTAGAAATTTCCCTCGCTTTGGCTGCCGCAAACGGCTATCGTGATGTGTTTGAACCATTCCCTCCTTTTCTCTTGCAACAAAGGGAGATCCGTCAGCGTTCAAAGGTCTTAAATGATAACGACATTGAAAACCCTAATGACAACCCTACAAGCATGAGCAACCCTAGGAACAAAAACAAAAATATGGATGCTTTGAGGAGTATTATAAAATTGTTTCCTCCAGTTTCAGAGATGAGATTATGTGCTGATGAAGCTGAGTTGAAAGCAAAATTGGCGAAATCATGGTTGTCCACTGCCGAGGCTCAATCGTTGCAGAAATTGGGAGACGAATATTTTGGGAAGGAAGTGTGGCAGCTTCCTTATGATGTTCTTAGATTCATCTTGTGCACCAATAGACTATCGTTGGTATTTTTATCTGAGGACGATGACAAACTTATCAAACTTGATAATTCGCGGCTTTATCAATTCACGGTGGTGCAGGATTCTCCTGAGAGGGAGGTTGTGTATACCTCTAAAAACAAACATGAAGTTTCCAGATTTGGATTTCATGGAAGTGTCAAAGAAAACTGGTATTCGATTCTAAGAAACGGGTTGCGATGCTTAACTGACACCAAGTTAATGACAACTGGAAAGACTAAGGGAGAGGGTATTTATTTGGCAGACACCTTAGAACTTGCTACAATGTATGCACGCTACACAGTGAACGTTTGTGCAGGCCCGTGCTCCCTTGTTCAGATAGCTGTCATGAATCCGTCAAATGGTCAACGAAGCATCGTGACTGTTGTCGATTCGGTAATACGTAGTAAGGTAATGCACATATAAAGTTATATGATAATAAATATATATTATAAATTTATAATATATATATTATTTTAATAATAATAATAAAACTATATTAAAAATAAATAAATGTTTAACCAAAAAAATGTGTAGATAGAGAAACCCTAGCTTTAAGAGAGCAAAAAAAACAACTGGTTTCAAAACAATATTATTGGTGAGCTATAGGACAAGACAATTGCCAGATTATATACATCAAGATCACTGACACTGAGTGAAGAAAATCAACAACATTAAAGCTTTGAGGACAAAGCTTCTGAAGGAAGGTGCTATGTTATGAATATAATTCATAACAAGTAAATAAATAAAATAAATATAAATATTAAATAATCAAATATTGGTTATGTTAAATAGTCATTAAGTTAAGTGAAAAGGCAAGTCTAAAAGACATGCCCAGTCACAAAATGACACCTATTTAGGTATATATGCGGGTCCGCATTGTAACATTTTACATCACATATACATTTTTATATATACTAAATTATTATTACAAAATACCTCTTGTGTATTTTTACTTAAATTCAACAACTATTAGTTTTTATGCTTCATGAGTCTTCTTTAAGGTTTTGGGTATCATAGGAACATGCAACAGTAGGATAGAATGCATGGTTTATGGGAATGTCATCTTCAGGAATATAGAAACATTATGTAGAGACAACTCGGATAAAGATATTCACGTAGGAAGGATGTAGCCATTAGATAACCTCATCAATGCATAAAGGAATGATCATGATCAAGAAGAATCATCTTAGAAGGCCACTTTCATCAGCAGAAAGGAGCATTTGCAGGATGAGGCCTACAAGGATCCGCCGGTGAAATCTTCAATAGAGGGTTCATGACTTTAAGGAAAAGCAGATGTCTCAATAATAATTCCACTTATGGGGATTCAAGAAAGGATGATATGTAGGCAAGGAAAGATGTAGCAAAGCAAAGGATATTGAGCTAATCTCAATCTAGGAAGCTACCAAAGGAAACTGAGATGATCAAGGAAAGAACTAAGATGAGGTATGTATGCATCTATGTTTTCAGTTAGAGTCATGTCATCGTTTTGTAAGCATGGGGAATTGCTTTGGAAGCATGGTCAAGAATAAGATGAGATCTCTTTCATTAAGATATGCATGAAAGCATGGTTCACACACTGATAAAAGTCAACATGAGAAATGACCTCATATAGAGTATGAGGTGGTTGACTAGGAAATCTATAGAGAAGCATATGAGATAAAGAGATCTGGGATGAAAGGACACCATGAACACTAGGAATCAACATCTGACAAATTTTTTGAAAGCATCTCCCGGAAGAAGGCACAAGAATTCTAACAAAGGAAGAAAAAGATCAAAGGACCCTTGACACCTGGAAAGGCCTTCGAGATGTGAAAATGCAGGATATTGATGATTCAAGCCAACAAGATGTCATGTTGAAAAGCCATCTCATAAGGTACTATTTGATTTAATGATTATTTTTGTTTTCTTGAATAATATCTGGACAGGTTCATGCAGGGCTAGGGTTGTAACTGCAGGTACAACCAGCATTCATGTGGTGGATGGAAACCCCTATAAGAAACATGATGAGGAAGAAGTAGCCATATGACAAAGGTTCCAAATATATATATCAAGAAGGCCACTTTCCATGAAGAAAGGAATGACATGATGAGCTAACAAGGAAAGTGATCGATGGTTGATGCCTTACAAAGAAGAAGCTCGACTGAATTTCTTGACATCAAGGAAATAAAGTGATCAAGTATCTGAATGACCGACAAGAAGAAGTTGTTGATGGACAAGGAGAGTCCCTAGTTGAGAGGGAGCTCTGACAAGTCCCTAATTAAGAGGGAGCTTGGGCAAGTTCCTGGTTAGAGGGAGCTTGGGTACATTCCTTCACGGGAATGGGAATATCTTCCCTAGTTGAGAGGGAGAGATAGACACAACATTCTTGTCTTCACTTGGGAAGAAAGAATGGAGGATTGGGTAATCATCTAGTATCTGATGCTCTTTGAGGATGCGTAGGGCATCCAAGTGAAGAGTAGCCAAGAGGACCAATATTCTTTGAGGGCTGGGAACCCAAGATAAGAAAAGTCCTAGAAGGTAATACTTAGTGAACACCCGAGTGGGCATGTACCTTGAGAGACAATGATGAAGGTGTCTATAATCATTGGTCTCGCCAACATTGTGCTCTGATCTAATAAGAGAGTCAAGGCCTTGCTGTGGAAACAATGTTGGTTACTATGATGCTATAACAGATGTATTGCCAATCTGATTTCTTTTATGTGAATTCTTCAAATTGAAAATGGCCAAACACCTTGTAATGATTTATGAATACCTCCCTAGTTAAGAGGGAGTGTTGAAGAAAGTGTAACTAGGTTCGGTCTTCATAAATGTAATTTTGATCATTGTACTTGTAAAAGAAAAGAATTATTATTTTTGTCATTATCAAGAATGGGTTTCTTGCCCATTTGATAAGTCAAGCACATGTTTAACTGCTTCTAGGAAAGTCAAAGAGTCAATGTAATTATTGAAGACCCATGTGAGCATGTTACACTATGTAAATCTATGTATTAGAGTCAAAGAAATATGTCAAAAGAGATCCTCCAAAGCAAAGACAAGTCTCCTCTTCAAGTCGACTCAAGAAATGAATTTTTATCCACAAATGTCAAGTCAAGTCGGCCTCACCAGTTGATCAAGTAAGCCTAAAAGGAGGGACAGACTCCTATATATAGGGCCATTCGACCTCACAATTAGATCAAGTGATCTTTGAAATCAGCGAAGAAGATTGGCAAGAAAGAGGTGCGAAAAAGAGCAAGAAAGGTGCTTCTAGGGCAGCGAAGAAGAGAAGAAAGAAATCCGAGTTTTTGGGATTGTTTTAGGGCTCTTTTCTGTCACACGTGCGAAGGTAAGAGAGAACATTATGCTAATGCAACAAGTCAGCAATTGCACCTCTACAAGAAGAATCAATTGGGTGGAAAAGAGGCTCCAAATAGGCCTCTGTCTCAAGCGTGTTGAGATTTTCGGTTTTCATAAATTAGGCAAAAATCTCAGTAGGTGACAACAATAAGATTTTGTTGCTATATTAGCTCTATTTTGTTGGGAGAGAGTTAATGAATCCTATATTTGTTGTAAGAGGATTTATGAGACAGTTAGATTCTCTGAGCTATAAAATAGATGTCCGTACAGATTGGGAGGTGTGAGAGTTTGTGAGGAAATTGATTATTTTGTAATCTCCTGTTTGATAATAAAGATTGTCGATGCCTATGTTTGGTGGACGTAGCCCAGATTGGTTGGGTGAACCACGTTAAACCTCTGTGTCATTTGTGTATGAGTTTATATGCTGTGTTTGTCTTTTATTTTCGCTGCGCACCGTTTGCTCTAACAAGTGGTATCAGAGCGAGTTGGAGGCGTGGCGCAACAGAGGAGTGGCGGGCCCACATTTGGTGTAGACTGTTTGTGTGTTGGAGTGTTGGCGGTTTATGCATTGGAGCATGGTTGTTTATGCGTTTGCATATCACCATTCACCAGCGTGTTGAACTACGCTCACAAAATATAACAATGCGTATGCGGTGGACCTGCGGTGATCAGCTAACCTGCGTGGCGGTGGACCTGCGGTGATCAATTGACCTGCGTATGCGGTGGACCTACGGTGATCAGTTGTATCAACACAAGTGAGGCAGACTCTACGCGATTTCCGAGTATGCTAGAGCATTGATACCGTGAATATCGGTGAAGTGTTTTTTTTTCTGAGTTTTTTTGCGATCGGCGCGGGCTATGATGAAACAGTCGCGCCAATAATCAGAATGGTGCGGATCCGACTTTATTAGTCGCGCCAGTGCGCCAAGATCCTGATCAGCGCAGATACGAAGGGAAAAGACGCGCCAATTTCGGCACTCTACGCGTTTTTCTCTCCGGCGCGGATTGTTTGCTGTTAGGATAGTGCCAACTGCGTTGGTAAAACTACAATTGTTTTTTTTTGGTTTTTTATTTTATAATTGTACTTTGGTACAGCAGAGCTTTTTTTGATAGAAGGCAAAGGCATTGTGTGTTAAATCTTTATTTAATTGATTAACTAGTTGGAATTGGAGATTGTATTTGGTTGATACAAGATGGCGAAAACTCAGAGTGCCCGCTTTGAAATCGAGAAGTTTAATGGCAAAACCAATTTCGAGATCTGGAAGGTAAAGATGCATGATCTACTAGTACAACAAGGCGTGGCTAAGGCGTTGTTGGGAAAATCCAAACAGCCATACAACATCACAGATAATGAGTGGGCCGAGATGGACGAAAGAGCAGTGAGTGCTATTCGGCTGTGTTTGGTGGATGATGTGTTGTTTAATATCGTGTCAGAGAAAACAGCTGCAGGCCTGTGGTCGAAGCATGAGAAGCTCTACATGACGAAATCCTTGACAAATCAAATTCTCCTGAAGCGGCAGCTATACAGTTTGCGAATGAAGGAAGGTACATCGATTACTGATCATTTGAATGTTTTTAATACTCTACTGGTGCAATTAGAAAGTATAGAAGTAAAATTTGAATCCGAGGATAAAGCCATAACTTTATTGTGCTCGTTGCCCGAGTCATGGGATCATTTTGTTACTTCTATAAGTCTTAGTTCATCAGAAACCATTGAATTTGATAATGTCGTTGGAGCTTTGCTGTCCGAGGAGACAAGGAAGAGGTCGAATGCTGACACCTCTACATCAGAAGCAATGATGGCTAGAGGTCGTTCTAGAGAAAGACGCCCTGGTAAGCACAGCGACTCACGTTCAAAATCGAAAGGGAAGAAGAGTAAAGTAAAGTGCTGGTTTTGTGGCAAATCGGGGCATTTGAAGAAGGATTGCTGGAAGCGACAACAAACTTCCAAAGAAGCTTCATCGACAGAGAAGAAGGAAGCAAACACGACAGATACAGGTTCGGCATCTGGTTCAGGTATGAGCGACGAAGTGTTATCAGTTAATTTGTCAAATCATGATCAACATTGGTTGTTAGATTCTGGTGCATCAAACCACATGTGTATTCATAGAGAATGGTTTAAGACGTATAGATCAATTAATGATGGAGTCGTGTACATGGGTAATGATGTCACATCTAATATTGTGGGAATAGGGAGTATACAGCTGCAAATGTTTGATGGGACAACTAAAATGTTAACTAATGTAAGACATGTACCAGATTTAAGGAAAAATCTAATTTCACTAGGAGCACTTGACACAAATGGATATAAAACTGTAATTCAAGGTGGAGTAATGAAAATTTACAAAGGTATTTTACTAGTAATGAAAGCTAAGAAGGTAGGAAATCTATTTCAGTTAGAAGGAAGAACAGGGTCAGTTCATGTGTCTACGGTGTCTGAACATGACAGTAGTTCCATTCGCCTATGGCATCAAAGGTTGGGCCATATGAGCGAAAGAGGGCTAAAGATTTTGGCTGACCGCAAGTTACTTCCTAATCTAAGGTCTGGAAAGTTAGATTTCTGTAAACATTGTCTGTTTGGCAAACAAAGTAAACAAAAGTTTAAAACAGGCAAACATACTAGTAAAGGAATACTTGATTATATCCATTCAGATGTTTGGGGTCCAGCACCTACAACCTCGTATGGTGGCTCGTCATATTTTGTATCGTTTATTGAAGACTTTTCTAGGAAAGTGTGGGTCTACATGTTGAAAAGGAAATCTGATGTTTTTACAGTTTTCAAGCAGTTTAGAGCATTAGTAGAAAACATCACTGGTAGAACTATAAAATGTTTAAGAACTGACAATGGTGGTGAGTTTACCTCCAAGGAGTTTGAAAACTATTGCAAGGATGCAGGGATCGAGAGACATAAGACTACTGTTTATACTCCTCAGCAAAATGGAGTTGCTGAACGCATGAATAGGACTCTTTTAGAAAGAGCAAGGAGTATGCGGAGTAACGCTGGTTTGCAGAAGGAATTGCGGACAGAAGCGGTGGCTACAGCTTGTTATGTGATAAATCGGTCACCATCGACAGTGATAGGTTGCAAGATTCCTCAAGAGGTATGGAAAGGTCACCCTTGTGATTATTCTAAACTCAGAGTGTTTGGTTGTGATGCATATGCTCTAGTGCCTAAACATCAGCGAACTAAATTAGATCCAAAATCAAAAAGGTATATTTTTGTTGCATATGGTGATGGAACAAAGGTATTTAGATTGTGGGATCCTACTACCCGCAAAATCATCATCAACAGAGATGTAAAGTTTGATGAATCCTCTCTTGTATAGTTAGATGTAGATAATAAATTGAAACAGGATGATGTATCTGATTTTCAGCACATTCAGTTTGACAGCACTTCTAATGATAGTCACGATGACCATAGTTCAGATTCTAGTCATGAACAGGTTTCAAAATCAGATTATGAACAGGGTTCAGATGTAGGTCATGAACAGGTCTCAGATGGTGATCATGAAGAAGTTCCTACAAATGGTAGTCAGCCAATTGTGGAAGCACCAAAAACATCCTTAAGGAGGTCTACACGAATCAAACGTCCTCCGAAAAGGTATGATGATTATGTTACTTCAGTTGCATTTACCGCTAATGACGATGAACCTCTGTGCTATCAGGAAGCTATAGAAGGTTCGAAAAGTGACAAATGGAAAGTAGCTATGAAGGACGAAATGATGGCCTTAGGTAAGAATGGCACATGGGATGTGGTTGAACTTCCGAAAGACAGGAAAACAGTGGGATGTAAATGGGTTTTCAAGGTGAAACGGGGTGTGAATGATACGGAGGACAGATACAAAGCGAGGCTGGTTGCAAAAGGGTTTTCTCAAAAAACAGGCATTGACTTTCATGAGATATTTTCACCAGTTGTTAAAACAGTTTCAATTCAAATTGTGTTAGCATTAGTCGTTTTGCTTGATTTAGAATTACAGCAACTAGATGTTAAGACTGCATTTTTACATGGAGATTTAGATGAGGAAATTTAGATGGAACAACCGGAAGGGTTTGTTCAACATCGCAATAAGAAATTTGTCTGCAGGCTCAAGAAATCATTGTATGGTCTAAAGCAGTCGCCTCGACAATGGTACAAGAAGTTTGATTCTTTCATGTTGAGTCAAAAATATATAAGAAGTGAATATGATCATTGTGTTTACTTTAAGCAATTAAGTAATGGCATGTTCATTATCTTAGTGTTATATGTTGACGATATGCTTTTAGCAAGCAAAAGCATTGAAGAAATCAACAGGTTAAAGACTCAGATGGCAAGGACATTTGATATGAAAGATCTAGGAGCAGCAAGACAGATTTTGGGCATGGAGATTTTCAGAGACAGGAGCAATGGTAAGCTGTGGCTATCACAACAGAAGTATATTGAGAAAATACTCTTGAGGTTTGGTATGAACAATGTGAAGCCTGTGTCAGTCCCTTTAGCTTCCCATTTTAAGCTTTCTTCCAGTTTATGTCCTAATACAGATGAAGAAAAGGGTTATATGTCTCGAATTCCATATGCCAATGTAGTAGGATGTTTGATGTATGCGATGGTTTGTACTCTACCAGATATTTCACATGTAGTTGGGGTTGTCAGCAGGTATATGGCAAATCCAGGTAAAGAACACTGGTCAGCAGTGAAATGGGTGCTTCGGTATTTGAGAGGCACAAGTAGTTATTGTATCACTTACAATAAGAGTAGTGAATTTGTTTGTGGGTATGTTGATTCCGATTTTGCAGGTGATTTGGATAAGAGAAGGTCAACTTCAGGGTATGTCTTTACTCTTGCAGGTGGAGCTATTAGCTGGATGTCAAAGCTACAAAACATTGTTGCTTTATCCACTACTGAAGCAGAATACATTGCTGCTTCTCATGCTTGCAAAGAAGCGATTTGGCTGAAAGGTTTGCTTGGTGAGTTTGGTAGGTTACAGGACAACATCAAGTTACTTTGTGATAGTCAAAGTGCAATACATTTGGCAAAGAATCCAGCCTATCATAGTAAATCAAAGGTATCAGGCTTCTCTTGGCTTGCAAAAAAAATAAATAATAAAGAAACAGGGTATCAGGCTAATTGTTGTCAAGGTGGAGATTGTTGAGATTTTTGATTTTCATAAATTAGGCAAAAATCTCAGTAGGCGACAACAATAAGATTTTGTTGCTATATTAGCTCTATTTTGTTGGGAGAGAGTTAATGAATCCTATATTTGTTGTAAAAGGATTTATGAGACAGTTAGATTCTCTGAGCTATAAAATAGATGTCCATACAGATTGGGAGGTGTGAGAGTTTGTGAGGAAATTGATTATTTTGTAATCTCCTGTTTGATAATAAAGATTGCCGATGCCTATGTTGGGTGAACCACGTTAAACCTCTGTGTCATTTGTGTATGAGTTTATATGCTGTGTTTGTCTTTTATTTTCGCTGCGCACCGTTTGCTCTAACAAAGCGAAGGAGGTCCCACACCTAGCGAAGGAAAAGAGCAAGTGAAAGGGTTTATTTCAAGCCCTAGATTAGCCACACGTGCGAAGAAATCAGAGCAGCAATAAGGGTTAAGAGGGTCAGCCTCTAACCTCAAGGACATACCTCAAGAAAGGCCCCATTCTCTAGCCTAAGCATCAAGGAGAAGGAAAATTGCCAAGCGAGGTAGAGAAGGAACGAAGGACACCAAAGAAGACGTCTCTAAGGAGACCTAGGGTTTCTGCAGTTGCCGGAAAAAGAGCTATTAGTTGCCGGAAGAAGTGCGAAGGAAGATATCAAGCTGCAAAGTAGAGGAAGGCATTGATTAAAGGACAAAAGGAAGAGAGACTGTGCCTTGTGCTTGGAGGGTCTACTGGTCAAGGGTCTAGGGTTTGGAATTTGTCAATTGAAGCTTCAATAAGAGAAATTTGCAGAAGGGATTTTCCTCTCTAGGAGAGAGAGGTTTTGCCCTGGCTGAGAACCAACATCTTGTGTTCTTGTCTCCTTTTGTTTTGGTAACTGTTTGATGATGTAAGAGAACACACGCTAATAATAATAAGAGAAGATTGTGCTAATAAGAAAGGTAAAAGTACTTCACAAATTGTTATCATCGTCAGAAGAATCTCATTATAACCCAGATGCCCTAGATTCTTCAACAAGTGGAATAATACATAGAAGCCAAAAGAACACCATTTTGGAATATGAATATAGATGAAAAACCTGCAATGAAATGAGCAAGAAGAATGAATAGGAAAGAGTTGGAGAAGTAGGAGAAAAAATACAAACAACAATGACAAAAAAAATTAGGGAGTTTGGGGTTTGCATTTACCTCTTTAGCTCTTGTAGATGGAAGCCCTTCTTTACTCCTCCAAGCTCCTCCTTCACTACTCCTCCTTCATTGCTCCAAGCTCTCCTCAAGCCTCTATTCTCCTCTCTTCTCCAAGCTCTCCAAAAATACAAGAGTGAGGAAATTAGAGGGGGAAATGAGCTTTATCCCCATCTATTATTTCCCTAACTCAACCTAAACCCACCCCCAACTCAAGTTAGAGAAAAAAATTAAAATTAAGTTTTTTGGTCAGTCGCCACAGAACCGCCCGTCGGGCATCGGATTCGTATTGATCACGGATCTGAGGCAGATTTGTCGTCGAATCCACTGTTCGGAAATCTGGAACCGTTGATCGGGCCGACACAGTTTTGAATTTCTAGAAACCGTGTTTGCCAACCCGATCCGCAGTTCCGGATTTCTGAAACGCAGATCCCCCGCGGATCCTTACGAGACACGGATCCCGGTTTGGATCCTTGAGGGGGGGGGGGTCATTTCGTGCAACATTGGTTCCAACACTATGCTGCCTCAATGAAGGCTCCCAAGATGACGCTGCTCAGGAAAGCCCTAGACATGACCCACCTCCACAAGATGAGTCCTTATTGTCAACACAATGTGGAAGACCTTGTTGCTACAGCGATATGACCTCAAAGACCAATTCTGCCTTATGTAGTAAACTTGTTGCCCCGAATGAATTCGTTTGTCACAGTTAATTCGTTTTCCAGTGGATCGTTGTCATAGACCCAAGTGTTAGCCCTCAAGTACCCTTGTTGTTCAGGAACCTCTTTCGTATGGCTTGAATTAGGGCTAAATTGGTGTTGGTAGACTCTTGCTACATTGTATTAGCCTTAACAGGGTTGCACTGCCCCAAAGGAATTTCCCGCGATCCAGAATAGGGTCTTCGTTGCCCTAGGACTGTCTCAAGTAGACCTCAGTGCCACAGAATGAGCTACTTGGTGCTCAGATGAGGGCTTCGCTGCCCTAGAATTGCCCTCAGATAGATCACGGTGCCACAGAGTTTGCTCCTCATACCAAATAATCAACAAAATTCCCCCCTTGCTTGCCAAAACTAGATGAAAGATGCCTCGGAAAATTATTGCATACAGAATAGAGAGAGGGATTGGCTAGGGTGGAATCTTTCACCACCAAAACCAATTAGAAAGAAAAGGGTCTTAAAACTCTCAGGAGCCTCAGCTTACAAACAGAAATATCCAACCATGACAATAAAAAAATGATTCTCCTCTCTTATTTATAGATTCCCTTTGGGGTCTCTTCAATTTGAGGGGCTAAGTTTTCCTCCATTTTGCCCCAAATTTGACTTCTTTCACAAGTTTTCCTCCAATTACCCCAATTTACACAATGTTGACCTAGTAACATTGAATAATGGGTTCCCCCTTTACAAATGACTATAGCCTACAGGGTTGGATAGGCTATTTCATCCTTCTTTTGGCAATTAATTAGAAGAGGACATTAGAGTTCCCCCTTCCTTCATTGCTTGTCCTCAAGCAATTGTGATTTCGGGTGTTGCACAAACTGCTCTGCTCCCACTGTCTGGTTACCAGCAACCAAGATCAACTTCGCATATAAACTCCAGCCACAATCATCTTGGTTGGCACATGTTACAACCATTGAGTTCTTTCTGCCAATTTTCCCATCTTATTCCCTTTCAGTTGCAGCTCCTTGGATGCAAGCTTTAGTGTCATCATGAAACCCCATATTTTTCGCATTATTGTCGTCATTGACAGTTGATTTCTTTTGTCTCAAAATCTTCTTTGCTGAGGATGTCTTAACCCCCAATGTTTTAGCATTAGTTCTTTTTGAGTTTGATCTTAGGTTAATATCAACTGGTGAGACACTTCCAATAGTAAGGCTATCAATGTTTGAAGCTATCCTCATACAGGCTAAAGTTCAGTCAGCAGTCCTTTTATTATCTTCCTTTGAACTCCTTGATATTCCAGAAACTGACCCAATATCTATGGGCAAATTATGAAGCAATTTTCCAGATTGAAAGTCTCATATTTGCAAACCATACATCACATTGCTTAAATAGCTTAATAGGAGTTGATTTCCACTGACACAGCAAGCTGATTCAAGCACGTCCTTCTCAGATTTTCCAATAACATCAATCAATTTGGAAATGTATTTATCTATCTGGTTGCCTGGTTGATCTACTTCAGACAGCATCTTCATTTTGTCCATAACAATATTTATTGTGTCTTCAATTTGTTTGCAATGAGCAACCACCTTTAGTATGACATCAAGCTCCTCATTGGGACCCAAAATATCCATATCCGACTCTGTCATATCCCTAGACTTTAATCTTGTATGAATTGCACCAGAAATATCTCTTTGCCTCATATCAGCAGCTACATTATTATTCATCTTTATTGCTTCTTTTCTCAGATTCTGATTGTAATATCTATCAGCTTTGCCCTTCCCTCCAAGATTGGAAACAAATTTGTTTGTCTTGTTCCTGTGACTCCTCAGCAGTGCAAGGACCATACCCATTGACAACGGCATTATTACTATTCATTCTTGGATCTGCATAGGCTGAATACGGGTGGCTATAATCTTGTCCACATGGAGGACTATGATCCATTTTAAAATGCTGGTAAGTTTCACCATCTGACTGTTTATGCCAGTCAAACCTATTACAATCACTTTGAAGATCCAAGCTATTGGTTTCAGAATATATTGTGAAAGCAATGATGATGACGATGGTAGAGTCAATGGAGCAGTAGATGCCTCTCTAAAGGTTGTATCAGGAGAGATCATATCCTTCTTTGTGTTGGAAATATGGTAGCCATGGTCAGTATTTTCATCATGTGAAGAAAATATTAAATTTGAATTTAAAATTTTCCTCCTAAATTTGCTCAAGTCAGCTCCTAGAACATGTTGGCCTGCGAAAAAAGTCACGTCTATTCGCATGAACGAAAAACTATATATTGAGCCTAATAGCTCACCCACAAGGCAGATTTTCGGATCTCACCTTTGTTCTATCCGAGCTCTGAGACAACATTATTCTCTGTAATTATGAAAACTGTTGATTTCTGGTAGCATCGGATGTTCTCTAAGCCTCAAAATTTGCAGGGAGGCTTGGACACATGTATTCCACAATACCCAGAAATCGTTTTGGGAAATTCCACCGAGAGACGGTTTTATTAAAATAATTAATTATTTTTAATGGGTGCCTAAGTCTAAATTTAGGAAATTAAACTAATTAAAGGGTATTAATCTAACTGTGGGTGAAACTTCTGGAAGAAGACGAGGATCAAGCCAAAATGATCTGAGCCATTGATTAGAATCTAATCTGGGTCGTTGGTTCTCAACAAAAAGATTATAAGAGCAGGCTTGAGGGGCATTTGGAAATCACATTGAGTAGGGATTAGAAGATCGAATTTCTGAAGCACAGCGGTTGCCGGGAGAGAAATTTGAAGTGATATTTTGCAGTGAGGGACAAGGATATTTCCGGTTGGAGATTTCTCCTGATCTGAAAATACTCAGCAAAGAAGGCAGAGAGAGATCCAGCAGAGGCAGCATAGAGCCAGAAAGGTTGACGCAAGGCCACGTAGAGGCAGTGCAGAAGCCCAGAGGAGATCTGTAAATTTGTTGGAGAATCAATTTCCAGAGCCAGAAGTCGGGGTGTGAGACCGAGAAGGCAGAAGTCGAAGTCTTAGAAGCAAATCGATCAGCCGGGAGGAGTGACACAAACCCCAATAGCTGTGACGCAGGGCCTAGCAATAATTGCGTAGTGATCAACCAGGATCTCTAGTGATAGTGTCAGGTAATCTCACTCATATCTCTGTCAGTAATGTTCTTTGTACTAGATAGCCAGCAAGGCATCTAGAGATTGTATTTAGAAAAACTACTGCATAATAATAAAACCCTCAGCTGTTGCACCGGTTTTCTCGCATTGGCTTTTTCTGTGGAATTTTGTACAAAAACAACTGTGTAGATGTGTGTGATGTTTGTTTCTCTCCTGTGCTGTATTTAGTTTCTGCAGTTTTATTTTGGTGTAGGCTGCAGTGTGTATATTTCAGTATTTGACGTAGAAAATTGCAAGTAACTTGTTCAAATAATTTAACAAGTGAAATATAATCAATTTACTGCAGTAGGAATCGGGTAACTGTTTTTTCACATGGTACCAAAGCACAGATCATGAGCAAAAGAGCTCAAAAGCAAAAAAGATGAGGAGTTTGAAATTACTGCAGAGGCAGCAATTCGAAACCTCAACAGGCAATGCAGTCCTTGGACCATAAGGTCGAAGTTTTTAGGAGAAATCGATCTCTCTGAGAGAGTTGACAGAGAAATTTGATCTCCAGATCGAAGCTTTCCAGAGGCAAAAGAGAGCAGCGTATTTTTCCTTGCAGAGCAGATCTTTAGCTGGGACGTAGATATTTTGCAACAGTCGCTGGAAAAATAGCATCAGTGGGAGAGAAAGAGACACTTGAGGGAATTTCTTCCTCAGAGAATTCCTAGCCAAGGAATTCGAATTCTCATTTGTTGAGCAGCAGCAAGGGGCAGCAGATCTACTGACTCCAGCAGGGAGTGCGTAGGCTAGCCCAGTAGCAGCGCAGAGGAGAGAGGAGGTCATTCGACTTTTTCGATTGGCAGAGATGGTAGCCAGTGGGTTGAGAGATCAAGATCGGTTGGATGGTGCATCCAACTATGTGATCTAGAAGGCGAGGATGTCATGCCTTCTCGATGAACATTTTCTCAAGATCTACGTCAACAGTGTGGTCGCTGAGCTCACGGATCCAGATCCACTCAAAAAGTACAAGGGAGAGATGGCAAAGGCCAAGCGGATGATCCTCGACGGAGTGAATGGTTATGTAGTATGTCACATCTTAGGCAAAGGGACAGCCAAGGAGATGTGGGATGCCTTGTCCATGCTATATCAGGGATCTTCGGGGAAGCGAAAGATGTACTTGGAGCAGAAGATGAGATCCATGCAGATGCAAAAGGGGAAATGCATTGATCCGTTCCTTGCAAAGCTTCAGGAGACCCGAGACGAGTCGACAGCTGTGGGGTCAACACCTCAGCCCACTGAGATGGTGAGGCTGGCTCTAATTCAATCTTAGAAGAATGGCAAGTATTTGTCCAAAGCATCTTGGACAGAGAAAGATTGTTGGATTGGGAAGGAATGTGGGCCACTCTTTAGCAAGAAGAGATGAGAAGAGACTTAGTCAAGTGCAAACTTGACAGTAGCAGCAGCAGAAGTGGGTCGAAGTCCAAGGAGGGGGATGCGAATGCAGCCTTCGCATCTAAGGGGAAACAGGAGCAGCGGAAGAGGAAGAAAGATGTATTGAAGATCAAGTGCTTCCGGTGTGGCGAACTTGGCCATTATGCTACACAGTGTCCTCTCAAGAAGAAGGACAAAGACGAGAAGCATGATCTGAAGGCTACATCCGCACAGATCGAGGAGGAGGAGTTTTCCATGATCGCCCAGAGGTGGGGTGATATAGAACTGTAGTTCGAAAGAACTACAGATGGGCAAGATCCTTGAGGAGTCCACCTCTCGGATCAATGCCTTGCTACAAGAGCCCAGATCAGAAGTAGCTGGATGGATCGGGTCAATTGATGCAGAGGAGTGTTAGAGTGACAATTGCAGTGGCTAGGAGCGCCAAAGACTGAGCAGCACAGAGAAAGAGTTGGCATCAGTGTAGTTGGCACAGAGGAGAGTCAACAGCAGCGCAGAGGCTTCAAAGGGTCAGCGTAGAGACTACCACCAGTCAAAACTTCAGTGATGAGATGCATCATGTTGAACACTAGGTTAGTAATTTGGGATGATTTTTCGTTGTTGATGCAAGAGCAGCAGCAGTTGGAGAAGGTTACAGTGCATATGCAGTGTTGACAGTGGCAGTGCCAACAGCAGCACGGATGCAGAATTTGAGGAGTTGCAGTATGGATGCAGTGTTGCTAGTGGCAGTGTCAACAACAGTACAGATGCGGCATTTGCGCAGTAGTTGGTGGGCAGCGATGTCAGACATCAGCAACGCAGAGGGAGATGTTATAGAGCAGGGTGATGCTTCAACAGGTTGCATTACTAGAGCATATTCCTCGCTAAGAGGGCGTGTTGATTTCTGGTAGCAACGGATGTGCTCTAAGCCTCAAAATTTGCATGGAGGCTTGAGCCTTGGACACGTATTCCACAATACCCAAAAATCGTTTTGAGAAATTCCACCCGAAGATAGTTTTATTAAAATAATTAATTATTTTTAATGGGTGCCTATGTCTAAACTTAAGAAATTAAAATAATTAAAGGGTATTAATAACTTTGGGTGAAACTTCTAAAAGAAGACAAGGATCAAGCCAAAATGATCTGAGCCATTGATTAGGATCTAATCTAGGTCGTTCGTTCTCAATAGAAAGCTTATAAGAGGAGGCTTGAGGGGCATTTGGAAATCACATCAAGTAGGGATAAAAAGATCAAATTTCTGAAGCACATCAGTTGCCGAGAAAGAAATTCAAAGTGATCTTTTGCAGTGAGGAGCAGGGATAGTTCCGTTGGAAATTTCTCCTGATCCGGGAATACTCAGAAAAGAAGGCAGTGTAGAGCCAGAGAGGCTGACGTAGAGCCATGCAGAGACAGCGCAGAAGCCCAGAGAGGATCCATAAATTTGCTGGAGAATCGATTTCCAGAGCCAGAAGCCGGGGTGTGAGACCTAGAGGGCAGAAGTCGAAGTCTCAAAAGAAAATCAATCAGCCGAGGGGAGTGACGCAGACCCTAGTAGTTGTGACGCAGGGCCTACGCAGTGATTGTGTAAAGACTGCATAGAGGCAGCCAAAGGTCGGTCATTCAGTGGCTAGATCAGCCAGGATCTCCAGTGATAGTGTGAGGTAATCTCACTCATCTCCCTGTCAGTAAAATTCTCTGTATTGGATAGCCAGCAGGGCATCGAGAGATTGTATTCAGAAAAAAAAATATTGCATAATAATAAAACCCTCAGTTGCTGCACCTATTTTCCTGCATTGGGTTTTTCTGAGGACTTTTGTCTGAAAATAACTGTGTAGATGTGTGTGATGTTTGTTTCTTTCCTGTGTTGTATTTAGTTTCCACAGTTTTATTTTGGTGTAGGCTACAGTGTATGTATTTCAGTATTTGCCGTAGAAAACTGCAACTTGTTCAAATAATTTAACAAGTAGGTGAAATATAATGAGTTTGTTGCAGCAAGAATCGGGTAGCCGATTTTCCACACAAACTTCCTATGGCATTTCATGCGAAGATTTGTGGCATTATTCTCTCTATATGCACAAGTCCTATGGCCCTATATGTGCAAGTTTTGTGGCTCCAAAGGCACAAGTTTTGTGGCTCTATATGTGAGAATTTTGTGGCTCTATATGCGTGATTTTTGTGGCTCCAAAGGCACGAGTTTTGTGGCTCTATATGTGCGAGTCATGTGACTCCAAAGGACAAAGGTTTTTCTTCTTTGTGAAGTATGTGGTTTGTCACCTCTGTGATATATGCGAAGGACAGAGGGTTGTCATGAAGATCTGAGGCTCATCATCTCTGTCACATGGGTGAAGGTGTGATGCCCATTGTGACAAGTTTAGCACTTTGGTTGGCTTGACACTTATGGGAGATCACCTTGTTGGTCAGCTTTTGATTATGTCTTGATATCTCGATGTACAAATTGATGAATTGAACTCTCTCTGATAAGGAAAGATTTGATGGGTTTTCCCCTTGTGGGTTTTGCCCTAGTTGATGGTCTAATTTCTGGTGTCTCCTATCTCTTGTCTTATTGTTTATTGTGATCTCTATTGCTCTATCATAGAAGTGAATGGTTGAAATTTTTTATGTATAACTGCTTGATGATTGGAATGGTCTAAAGTAATGTTATATCATTAATTAGTTATCAGGTTGAAAAATGTTCTAGTCTTGATTGCACTAGAAACTCAACATGGTATCAGAGCTATGGTGAAGAAAGGAGCACTGAGATCACCCTTTTGAGGAGGCCCTAAGTAGGCCTAAATCTAATAAATTCCTAGTTCAATTGGTAGAAGACCATTTAAGGAAAAGTACTTGAGGAAAGTGGAAGGTGACCAAGTCTGAAGCCTATAATCACTATGGAAGATCGAACTTCCTTATCTCTGTTCAAGATTCTTTATCTCTATGGAATGGACAGGTCTGAGCCTCTTCTCTCTGTGAAACAAGGTCCAAAGAAGCTACAACTCCGAGTTAGATGGACCATGCTTTGAAGTCTTGAACAAGGCCTGAAAAAAGACGACCTATCATGATAAAACATTGAAAGCAAAAATCACCTCATTTACCTTCTTTGAAAATCCTACTAAATCTAAAGACGTCAAGCCTTGAAGACCTAAGTCTCTCTCTTGATAAATGACTGAAGATATGTTGAGTAACTGCATGAATTTTTTAGTAAAAAGCTAAGATCTGGATGATGAAAATTCATTGCAAGTTTTCAGGAAGCAGATGTTGCTATTGTTATAATGATTTATGAAAGGTTTCTTGATTTGATTAGATCAAAGGATCATCATTAATTCTAATAATTGAAGATGTAGGGTTTGTAAACCCTAGCAAGCAACAAGGCTTGAAGAATTTAATTTTGACAAGGAAAAATATTATTTTTAATGGAAAACCCACAAATACAAAAAAGTTCAGGTCGGCCTAAAAGTCATAATTAGGTCTCCAAAGAAGCATATAAATAATCATTAAGTCAACATCATTTGGACATCACATCAACACATCTTCTCTTCTCTCTCCTCTTGTGATTGGTTCGTACAGGTCTGCAATCAAGGAAGCTGAGCTCACACGTGCGAAGGAAAGAAGCGAATTTTGAAATTTCTGTGTTGACTTTTGTTTGGGCATCTGTTGACCAAGTTTGACTTGGCATTTTAACACACTTTGACTTGGAAAATTTCTATCTTGGGAAGCCAAATTTTTCTGTGGAGGAACCAAAATTGCTGGGTTGTTTGATTGGGGTTGACTGCAGGACTATTGACTAAAGTTTGACCATAGCTTTCTCTCTCCTTTGTCCGAGACTTTTTGGGACTGTTTTGACTTTAGTTTGACTAGCAAAAGAGATTGAAGATTTTGACCTTTAACCAAGCTGACTTAGAACTCATTTTAGTGCTGAATGTTAACTGGTTAGACCATATTTGACTACTGTTGACTTTGACCAAAAATTGCAAACTTTGACTTTGGATCAGATTTGACTTTTGGGCTCATCTCCTATTAAATTAGAAAGTCAAAGTTGTTGTCCTTTGACTCGTTGGATTGGAACATTTTATCTCTCTGTTGAACATTTGATGAGAATCTAATATAAGAATTTGAAAGGGTTTTTCCCTAGTCTTTGACCAAATCACGTGTCTCTTGTTATTGCTCTTAGCTGTTTTCTATTATGTATTGTATTTACTGTTCTATCTACACTTGCTCATTGTCATTAGAAAATTAAATTTATTTAAAAGTGACAGCTAATTGATGAAAGAATTGGGCTAAGTGATTGTTCTAGCATAGAATAGTGGAAAATTAACATTGTATCAAAGCTAAGGTGAAGACAAGCCCAAGGAGACAACAGACAAAGCCATCATCTTTGAAAGAAGCTAAGGGAGCCTATTTGACTTGGTCAAGATGTCTACCTCTTACTTCAAGGATACAGAGAAGCTAGGTGACTCATCAAATTTTGTTGCTTGGAAGATCAAGTTGGAAGTGATATTGGATGATAATGATGTCTTGGAATATGTGGAAGGAAAAGTACCTGAGCCACCAAAAAATGCTCCTGTTGTTGCCAAGGCCAAATATAAGAAAGGTGAGCTCAAAGCCAAGAAAATTCTTATTGATTCTTTGAAAGATCATTTGCTTACTTATGTCAGAAAATTGAAGTTGTTGATTTGGGGTAGCATTGGATGTGCTCTAGCCACGAAGAGAGGCTAAAGCACATGAGATCTCCAATACCCAAAAATGGTTTGGGCATATTCTAAACAGTTTGGGAGATATTAAAATAATTAATATTTTTA
Source organism: Pinus tabuliformis (assembly GCA_031772625.1). Taxonomy (NCBI): domain Eukaryota; kingdom Viridiplantae; phylum Streptophyta; class Pinopsida; order Pinales; family Pinaceae; genus Pinus; species Pinus tabuliformis. The sequence goes on from CM062807.1 coordinate 578,455,979, forward strand.
ATGGAGTCCCTAAGTCTAAACTTAGGGAAAATAAAATATTAATGTGAATTAATATAAAACTGTGTTAGAAGGGTCCAAAAGTCATGGATCAAGCCAGAGTTAATCTTAGTCGTTGATTAGGGACTTAATCTCGGCCGTTGAATTGTCAACGAGAAAAGTATAAGAGGAGGCTTGAGGGTCACTTGGAAAACACACCGAGTTGATCAGGAATTCAATTCTCTGGGGCAGTGCTTGCTGAGGAAATCGAAGGAGTGATCAGAGTTGCAGCTAAGGCGTAGTGAATACAGAAGCAGAGAGGCAGAGATAGTACCGGAGCATCAGCGTAGAAACCAGGAAAGAGGGACGCGGAGCCAACTAGAGGCCACACAGAGCCAGCCAGGGCCCATGCATAGGCAGCTAGGAGTTGCGCAGTGCCAAAGAGAGCCAGCATGGGTGACATAGAGGCTCTAGAGGCTGACACAATGCCTCCAAAGGATGACGCTGGGCCAGAGAGGCTGACGCAGTCCCTAGAGGCAGACGCTGGAAATTTCGTGGGGCATATTGGAGCTAAGAGCTGTGGGATTGTTCATCCGAGGTTTTAGCCGGAATATCTGTCTCCGACTGAGAGGTACTACTGCCGAGATCATTCTCTGTTGGGTGACCCAGTTTGGCACCTAGATTGTATTATGAAACTGTTTAATAATAAAACCCTCAGATAGCTACATCGATTTTCTCGCATTGGGTTTTTCCGGGGACATTAGTCCAAAAACAATGGTGTCACTTATGTGCTTGTTTTTCCTTCAGTTGATGATCTGTAATGTGTTGAGCATGTACTTGTATTTATTTTCAGTATTTACACGGTAAATAACTTGTTAATTAAACAGAACAAGTAGGCAAAAATAAATCAGAAAGAACATGAAGGACTTCTAACAGTTAGACTTAGAAATTCCAACAGAAGTCTAATGATATCTTTGATAAGTTGGTTGGGATGTATGAGGTTAACAATTTGAATCATATCCTCTCCTTCAAGAATCAACTCAAGTACATTAAAATGAACAAGCGAGAATCTGTGCAATCCTATGTCATGAGGATACCCCAACTAAGGGATCAATTGTAGACCACTGGAAAGCTTACATTTGATAGAGAGTTGGTGCTTGTTACTCTTCAAGGTCTTCCTCTTGTTTGGGAAATCTTCATTACAACTAGAAGCAACAATGACAAATTTCCAACATTTGATGAGTTGGTTGGCAAGTGCACTCAAGAAGAAACAAGGATGATCTCTAGAGGGAGGATTCGAAAGCATGAAGAAGGAGAGCCCTCTGGCTTCGCTACTCAAGACAAGAAGCGCAAAAGGAAGAGGAAGACCATCTAATTTTAGAAATCCTACTCTAGATTCCAGGGTTTCCAATAGAATATTCAAAAGGAAATAATCAAAAGTTGAATGTTACAACTACCACAAGCATGGTCACGATGCTCGAGACTGCCCAAAAAAGAGAGATGCTCCAAGGTCCAATAACAATCGTAGCTTCAACAACAACAGGTTTAATGATAGAAGAAGAGGTGATGATAAAAGAAGGAGAGATGATAGAAGAAGATGAGATGGTCCTGAAGATTGTGAAGAATGTTGAAGTTTCTAAGTTTACTTAGTTAGAAACCCTTCATGCACTTTCTCAGGTTTATTCCTACCTACTTGTTATTTTTCCTTAACAAGTTATTTACAAAGTAAATACTGAAAATAAACACCAGTGCATGCTCAACATATTAAAGATCAGCAACTAAAAGAAACAAGAACAAACACACCACATGACACCATTATTTTTGGACTAATGTCCCCAGAAAAACCCAATGTGGGAAAACCGGTGCAGCTATCTGAGGGTTTTCTTATTAAGCAATATCATAATACAATCTGGGTGCTGAAACTGGCCTACCCAACAGAGAATTTCCTTAGCAGTAATACCTCTAGCTTTCTGACAAATCTACTGGCTGAAACCCCGGATAATCCTTCAGCAGCTACTCAACACCAATCTGCCCCAAAAACCGTAGCATCTGCCCAATCTGGACTGCGTCAGCCTCTCCTAGCCCAGCACTGGCATTGCGTCAACCTCTCCTAGCCCAGCGCTGGCACTGCGTCAGCCCCAGGAGGCCCTACTTCAGCTCTCTGAGCCTCTGCGTTGCCCTGCATGAGCACTGGCTGCTCCTATGTCTCTCTCTCTCACTGCTCTGCTGCTATCCCGGCACTATCTTTGCCTCTCTGTCTCTTTGTACTCAATGCCCCTCAGCTGCTCTCTTGATCACCGATTCTATCTCTCTTAGCAAACCCCGCTCTAGAGAAAAGAATGACTAATCACTCTAGTGTGTTCTCCAAGTGACCCTCAAGCCTCCTCTTATACTTTTCCTGTTGACATATCAACGGTCGAGATTAAGTCCCTAATCAACGGCTAAGATTAGATCTGGCTTGATCCATGTCTTTTGGACCACTCTAACACAAATTCATATTAATACACATTAATATATTATTTTCCCCAAGTTTAGACTTAGGGACTCCATTAAAAATATTAATTATTTTAATATCTCTTGATCTGTTTAGAATCTGCCCAACCCTTTCTGGATATTGGAGATCTCATGTGCCCCAACCTCTCCACCAAATTTCGTGGCTAGAGCACATCCAATGCTACCCTAAATGAACACTCCCTCTTAGCGAGGACTGTGCTCTAGCAATACTCCTCACTGAGTATTACTCTGATCATCCAGCATCGGTACTTGTGTTGATGCTAAGCCTTCCTACCCAACATCCTCTGCATTGTCGCGTCCTATACTACTGCCCATGGTTCTGCCACTACCACTGCTGCATCTGTACAACAGCTCCCTCTGCATCTGTGCTACTACTGGTCCTTTCTCCCAGCACTGCATCTGCACTGCACCTCCTCTCATCATGCTGCATCGTGTTGCCCACTACTACACTGCACCTCCTCTCATCATGTTGCATCATGCTACCCACTGCTGCACTGCAACTCAGTTACTGAGAAGTAAGTAACTGATCTCCCAATCTGACCTCCTTGTTGGGCTAGAAACACCCACTGATGTTGAAGCTCCCTCTGCCGCTAACAAGTGCTCCCTCTCTGAGCTCTGCACTGCTGCAACAACTCCCTGCATCTCACACTGTTGCACACCACTCTGTGCCATCCTGCACTGGTGCAACACTCATGTGTCTCTCGTACTGTTGGCATCTACTAGCCTTGCGCTGTCTCAGGACTCCTGCACTGTAGTTCTCTCTGCCGCTCCATTCGCATCCGTCTCTACCCACATCAACCAGTCCTGCTACTCCTCGTCGAGGCTCCTGTAGCAAGTTCTAATCCAAGAGGCCGGTAACCTCGAGGATCCTGGCCCTCATCGCTTGTAGTCCATTTGACTACAGCTCGATGTCTCCCCACTTTCGCTCAAGTGGCGTGTTTGCACTCATGGCACAGTCATCATCTGTCAAAACTTCCTTCTCTGCCCTTGTTGGCGCTGCCTTGGTCTCGAAAGACTCTCCCTTACTCTTCTTCCTTGGACACTGGGTCGCATAATGACCCAACTCCCCACAGTGGAAGCACTTGATCTTGGAGAGAACTTTCTTCTTTCATTTTTCTTGCTTTCCCTCAGATGATAGGGCCACATCCTCCTCCTCCTGCTTGACCTTGATCCCTTTGTTGTTGCTACCTGTCTTCGACTATCGTCTGATCTCTTCCTAGTGAAGAGCTACCCACATCATGTCCCAAGGTGGGAGAGTCCCTCTGCCCAGGATACTCTGGACAAATACTTCCCAATCTTCTGAGACAGCATTCAGGGTTGTCCTCACCATAAGCTCTTGATCCAGTGTCACTCCTATAGCAGTCAACAGGTCTCGGATCTCATTCAGTCCTCCGAGGAAGGTGTCAATCAATTGACCCTTCTTCATTTGATACAACCTCATCTGGTTCTCGAGCAGCATTCTTCTCTGCACAAAAGTATGCTGGTACAGCGTCTTGAGAGCATCCCACATCTCAAATGCCATTTCCTTCTTGGCTATATGTGGTACCACATGATCCTTGACCCCGTCAAGGATAATGCACTTGGCCCTTGCCATCGCCTCTTCGTACCTATCATTATCATTGGGGTCGACTGAGATAGCTATTACCTTCAAGGCGAAGTTCTTAATACGATTCCTGTCAAGCACTGATAAGATTCTAGCCTTCCATTTTGCGAAGTTTGATGCTCCGTCCAATCTATCCTGGTCTCTTACCCAATGTAGTGCATGATGCTCCTCTACTTCCCTCCTGGAAGTTCTCTTTTCGACTCCTCTAAGTCTCTACTTCTCGTCTGGAAGTTCTCTTCTGGACTCCCTCTGAGTCCCGATTTCCCTCCTGGAAATCCTTCTGCCGCTTGTCAAGAAATCCTTCTGCCGCCTGTCGAGATGCCCCCTACTCTAATCGACTTGTGCAATTGCACTTCTAATCCAGGTTCCTCGGCTAGAAACCCTCAGTAACAACTCCTCTGGCCCTGCTCTGTCAAGTACTGTTCTGATTACAATACCTCACCAGCTCCACTCTACAATATTTCTACAACCTTCTAGACCCCAGCAACTGCCTCTTTGTGAACTACGTCAGCCCCTCTCTGCCTCACGTTGGCTCTGCGTCACCCCAGATGGGTCTATGTCAGCCCTTGGATGCCCTGCATCAGCCCTCTGGCCCTCTGCGTCAGCAACACTGGCCTCTCTGAGGCTCTGCATAGCTCCCGGCTTCCTCTGCCTGGCTCTGCGTCACACTTCTTGGCTTTTGCGCTACTAGAAACAGCTTCTGTCACCTAGGGATAGTTGTTTTCTGTTGTTATTGCTTTGCTCGGCTGATGTCTCTTAGTCCTCATGTGATCTGCAATCACGCTCTGATACCATGTCGAAGTTTCTAGGTTTACTTAGTTAGAAACCCTTCATGCACTTTTTCTGGTTTATTCCTACCTACTTGTTATTTTCCTTAACAAGTTATTTACAAAGTAAATACTAAAAATAAACACCAGTGCATGCTCAACATATTACAGATCAACAACTAAAAAAAACAAGAACAAACACACCACATGACACCATTATTTTTGGACTAATGTCCCCGGAAAAACCCAATGTGGGAAAACCGATGCAGCTATCTGAGGGTTTTCTTGTTAAGCAATATCAAAGTACAATTTGGGTGCCGAAATTGGCCTACCCAACAGAGAATTTCCTTAGCAATAATACCTCTAGGTTTCTGACAAATCTACTGGCTGAAACCCTGGATAATCCTTCCAACAGCTACTCAGCACCAATCTGCCCCAGAAACCCCAGCGTCTGCCCAATCTGGACAGCGTCAGCCTCTCCTAGCCCAGCGTTGGCACTGCGTCAGCCTATCTTGTCCTGCATCAGCCCTAGGAGGCCCTGCATCAGCTCTCTGAGCCTCTTCTTCACCTACACTAGCCCCTTTGGTGCTCTGCGCAACACTTAGATGCCTCTACATTCCCTGCATGAGCACTGGTTGCTCCTGCGTCTCTCTCTCTCGCTACTCTACTGCTATCCCGGCACTATCTTTGCCTCTCTGTCTCTCTATACTCAATGCCTTTCAGCTTCTCTCACGATCACTGATTCTATTTCTCTTAGCAAACCCCGCTCTAAATAATAGAATGACTGATCACTCTGGTGTGTTCTTCAAGTGACCCTCAAACCTCCTCTTATACTTTTCTTGTTGACATCTCAACGGCCGAGATTAAGTCCATAATCAATGGCTAAGATTAGATCCGGCTTGATCCCTGTCTTTTGGACCACTCTAACACAGATTCATATTAATACACATTAATATTTTATTTTCCCTAAGTTTAGACTTAGGGACTCCATTAAAAATATTAATTATTTTAATATCTCCTGATCTATTTAGAATATGCCCAAACGCTTTCTAGGTATTGGAGATCTCATGTGCCCCAAACTCTCCACCAAATTTCGTGGCTAGAGCACATCTGATGCTACCCCAAATCAACAAAGAAGTCTATCGTCCACAAAATAGATCAAGGAATTGAAGGTATGGAAATAATGTTGTTGCCACTCAATCTGAATATATTCTTATTTCTGCCCTTTCTAGTTCCTCTCCTCCAGATCCATATGATAGTTGGTTAGTAGATAATGGGGCTTCTAGACATTTCTCTGGGTATCATGAAGTCCTCTCATATCTGGCTGAGAGGGAATCTAATCTAAAAATCATCCTTGGAGACAACTCCACTTATCCTGTGAAGGGTTTTGGTTCTGTTAAATTTTATTTGGACTCTGAAGAATCCATTCTTCTTCATGATGTTATGTATGTTCTAGGATTAAAGAACTTGGTATCTATATCTTTCTTGGCAGACAAAGGGATGATAATTTCCTTCACAAGAGGAAAGGTCCTCACCTGGCCTATGGAATCTCGCATGAGGGTGCTTTCACCTTGGGATCTAGAATTAAGGGACTCTATAGAGTCAATAGAAGACCACTGCGAGCAAGGATACATGATAGAAATCATAAAAGTCAGTGATGGCATCGAAGGTTTTCAGATCTACATTATGAATCCCTGCCCAAAGTGAGAAGGATGGTTTCTGGAATGCCTAATGTTCAATCTAACCATGACAGAGTATGTTCGGGATGTGCTAGCGGAAAGAAGTCAAGGAGACCATTCCCTTCTAGCAAAAGCAGGACCAGTCACATTCTACAACTCATTTATTTTGACCTATGTGGACCCATGTCGGTAAAATCTCTTGGTGGCTATCTATATTATATAATCTTTGTGGATGACTTCTCCAGGAAGACATGGATATTCTACTTGAAGCACAAGGACAAAGCATTCAAGATGTTCCAAGACTTCAAGGCACTGATAGAGAATCAAACAGGGAAAAGGATCAAGGTCTTCAGGTCTAACAATGGTGGAGAATATACTTCTAATGAGTTCATTGACTTTTGCAAGAAGGCTAGAATTATTAAGGAGATCATTGTACCCTATAATCCCGAACAGAATGGCATGGCTAAAAGGAAGAATAAGACTATCATGGAAGTTTCCCAAGCCATGCTGCATGAATAAAAGTTGTCGAAGTTCCTTTGGGGAGAAGCCACTAATACAGTGGTCTATGTTCAAAACATGACTCCTCATCAAGTCCTGAGTGACAGACTCTTCAAGAAGTGTCGCAGGTGTGAAGCCTGACGTTGGTCATCTAGGAGTCTTTGCCTACCCCGTGTACTTTCATGTGCCGAAGGACAAGAGGAACAAGTTGGAAGCCACTGGAAAGAAAGGTACATTTATTGGATATTGTGATAATTCTAAGGCATTTAGAATATGTGTCTGGTCAAAGGCAAATCGAGTTTAGCAGGAAAGTAACTTTTGATGAAGACATTGCCCTCATAAAAGCAAGGGACCTTCCTCTACCTCCTCCTATTGAGAAGGATGACGACATGGACCCACTAGAAGGTCCTTTTGTGGCAGAATCTGAGAAGGATATTGTTAATGATCCCATGGAGCCTATGGAACTCTTGGATCCCCCTCCAAGTGATCCCCTTGCCAGGAAGAGACCCATTTGGCTTTGTGATACATTACAAGATGTAGAAATACATGTCACTGTTAGAGGTACCTTTAGAGAAAGCAAGAAGCCATGTTGATACCAGGGATATGTGGTAGCTATGAGCATTGTCATACAAGCCAAGCCTCCCACATTTGAAGCAATGAAAAAACAGGTTTGGAAATATGTTATAGCGAAAGAATATGAATCTATTATGAAGAATGATGTGTGGGAAGTGGTTCCAAGACCCAAAGGGAAGTCTATTGTGACTTCTAAGTGGTTGTATAAGATCATGGAGTTGATGTTAGTATTGAGAAATATAAGGTGAGGTTCATGGCTAGATGTTTCTCCCAGAAAGAGGGTGAAGATTGCGATGATCTATTTGCACTTGTTGCCTGCTATACCACTATTAGATCGATTGTTGCCCTTGCTGCAAGTCAAGGATGGACTCTTGTTGCCCTTGCTGCAAGTCAAGGATGGACTCTTCACCAAATGGATATAAAGACGGCATTTCTTCATGGCATGCTACAAGAAGAAGTGTTCGTTGAGCAACCACCTGGCTTTGAAGTACATGACAGGAGAACTCAATTTTGTCGGTTGAAGAAGGAACTATATGGTTTGAAGCAAGCCTCCAAACCCTAGTATACTTGTATTGACAGTTACCTAGTGAAGCTTGGATTCACGAGAAGCAATGCTAACCCAAACCTCTACTTCAAAGTGGTCCAAGGTATGCCTCTCATTTTGGTTTTATATGTTGACGATTTATTCTTGACAGGGAGTGAACCTATGATGCTCGAGTGAAAAGGGAGCTAGCCTCTGAATTCGAAATGAAAGATCTCGGTTTGAACTTTGAAGCATTACTACCTAGGATTAGAAGTGTGGAAAAAGCTAGGAGAAATTTTCCTTTCTCAAGGAAAATATGTCATGAAACTGCTGAAAAAAATTGGAATGGTTGAATGCAAGTCCCTGGCCACACTGATGGAGATGAATTTCAAGATGTTATGTGGAGATGTTGTTGGAACTGACTTGGCGAACCCCTCTGAGTATCAACAATTGATTGGGGCATTGATGTTCCTTCTGAACACTCATCCGAACATGTGTTTTGCAGGCAACACTTTGAGTCAATTCATGACTGAGCCTCTTCATGCACATCAGGTTGTTGCCAAGCATGTGCTGAGATATTTGCATGGGACAATTAACCTTGGTCTGTGATATACTACCGGAGATGTGGGACTTCATGGGTACACTAACACTGACTAGGCTGGAAATGTTATTGACAGGAAGAGCACATCAGGGTGTTGCTTTAGTTTGGGTTCTGCCATGATATCTTGGATGAGCAGAAAGCAGAAGTTCATAGCTTTAAGCACATCTGAGGCAAAATATATTGTTGCTAGCATGGAGAGCCGCGAAGCTGTATGGTTGAGGAAGTTTGAGCAGGTCCTGGATATGACGATGATATATTGCGACAACAAGAGTGGGATCCGATTAGCAGAGTATCTCGTGTTTCATGACAATTCCAAGCATATTGAGATCGGGTATCACTATATATGAGACATGGTACAAAGAGGAGCTATGAGAATCCATCACATTTTGACTGACAAGCAAATAGCAGACATACTCACCAAGGCTTTACCGAAAGCGAAGTTCTTGGTCTTCAGAGAGCAGCTTGCACTGATGGAGGTGACCCTCCCAGGTAAGGGTCGGGATGATAGAGAACACAGAGCTACGCTCTTCTCCCTTGTTTGAGCTCACAAAGAGAGGAATTGAGTCGGAGAGCTTTTGGGGTTGAGGGAACTCTCGACAATAGGATAGTTGTGTTTGTTACCTCATGCTAAGTAGTATCCTACCTATTGTCTGACAATAGGATAGTCGTGATTCTTACCTCTTGGTAAGTAGTGTCCTACCTATTGTCATCTTCGGGACATAACAGAGTATACCCCAGTTGGCATCCTACCCACAAGCTGGGCTTGTAGGGATTGCCACCCATTTGGCCAATGCGTGAGGAGTGTTGGGATATTTGTTGAAATTAGTAAGTCTAACTGTTAAAAATCCTTCATGTACTTTCTGATTTATTTCTGCCTACCTGTTCTTTTTAATTAACAAGTTATTTACCATGTAAATACTGAAAATAAATACAAGTACATGCTCAACAATATTACAGATCATCAATTGAAGAAAAAACAAGCACACAAGTGACACCGTTGTTTTTGAACCAATGTCCCCGGAAAAACCCAATGCGGGAAAACCGGTGCAGCGATCTAAGGGTTTTATTATTAAGCAATTTCATAATACAATCTGGGTGCCAAATAGGCTCACCCAACAGAGAATGATCTCGGCAGTAGTACCTCTCAGTCGGAGACAGATATTCTAGCTAAAACCCTATATGAACAATCCCACAGCTCTCAGCTCCAATCTGCCACACAAAATCTCCAACATCTGCCTCTAGGGACTGCGTCAGCCTCTGGAGACACTGTGTCAGCCTCTAGAGCCTCTGTGTCACCCACGTTGGCTCTCTCTGGCACTGCGCAACTCCTGGCTACCTCTGCGTGGGCCCTGACTAGCTCTGCATGGCCTCTAGCTAGCTCTGCGTCCCTCTCTCCCGGCTTCTGCGCTGATGGTCCCAGTACCCTCTCTAACTCTCTGCTTTTGTATTCACTGCCCCTCAGCTACAACTCTAATCACTCCTTACCCTCAGCAAGCCCTACCCTAGAAAATCGAATTCTTGATCAACTCGGTGTCTTCTCCAAGTGACCCTCAAGCCTCCTCTTATACTTTTCTCGTTGACAATTCAACAGTCGAGATTAAGTCCCTAATCAACGGCTAAGATTAACTCTCGCTTGATCCATGACTTTTGGACCCTTCTAACACAATTTTATATTAATTCACATTAATATTTTATTTTCCCTAAGTTTAGACTTAGGGACTCCATTAAAAGTATTAATTATTTTAATATCTTCCAAACTGTTTAGAATCTGCCCAAACCATTTATAAGTATTGGAGATTTCATGTGCTTTAGCCTCTCCACCAATTTTCGTGGGTAGAGCACATCCGATGCTACCCCAAATCAACAATATTTGTGATCCTTACCATTTATGGTAAGTCGTATCCTACCCAAGTGTAGGGATGCAGGGGTTCGACCACTGGCTCTTTACGGTCAAGTTGGGAAGATCAACATGCAATAAAATAGTTGTGATCCTTACCTCACAGTAAGTAGTATCCTGCCTATTGTCCTTGGATAGAGGGTGGTAGCTTGAGCTCCCCTATGGTGATTTTTCTTCTTTAGATTTGAGTGTTCAGAAGATAAGCAGTGACGAGACATGTCTTCGTTCATTGATCACGATGACGAAACTTCTGAGATGAGATTGATGACGCAGTCGGAAATTTCGCCCTAGCTGAGAGGGAGTGTTAATTTGGCAGCTCTGGGACAAATTCCCTCTTCTGGACAGCCTTCCTCATCCAGTGAAGACCCTCCTTTCCCTTGGAAGAATTTAATTTGGTCAAGGAAAATTATTATTTTAATCAAAAACCCACAAGTACACAAAAGTTCAGGTCGGCATAAAGTCATAATTGGGTCTCCAAAGAAGCATATAAATACACATCAAGGCAACCTCATTTGGACATCATATCAACACATCTTCTCCTCTCTCCTTTTGTGGTTGGTTCGTATAGGTCTGCAATCAAGGAAGTTGAGCTCACATGTGCAAAGCAAAGAGGTTGATTATGAAATTTTTGCGTTAACTTTTGTTTAGGCAGTCATTGAACAAGTTTGACTTGGCATTTTGACACACTTTAACTTGGAAATTTTTTATCTTGGGAGGCTGAATTTTTTGGTGGAGAAACCGAATTTTTCTGGGCTATTTGACTGGGGATGACCCCAGGACTGTTGACTAAAGTTTGACCTTAGGACTCTGAAGTTTGACCGTAGTTTTCTCTCTCCTTTGACCGAGACTTTTTGGGACTGTTTTGATTGAAGTTTGACTAGCAAAAGAGGCTGAATATTTTGAAATTTGACCGAGTTCACTTGGAGTTGATTTGACTGTTGAAAGTTGACTGGTTAGGAAATCTTTGACCAAAAATTGTAGACTTTGACTTTGGATCATATTTGACTTTTGGGCTCATCTCTCATTGGGTGTTGGTTAGTAGAATCAGAAAGTCAAATTTGTTGTCCTTTGACTCATTGTTGGATTGGAACATTGTATTTCTCTGTTGAACATTTGATGACAATCTAATAGAAGAAGAATCTTAAAGGGTTTCCCCCCTTGTGGGGTTTTTCACTGGGCTTTGACCAAATCTTGTGTCTCTTGTTATTGCTCTTGGTTGTCTTCTATTATGCATTGTATTTATTGACCTATCTACAATTGTTCATTGTCATTAGAAGATCAAATTATTTAAAAGTGATTGCTAATTGAAGAAAGAATTGGGCTAAGTGATTGTTCTAGCATAGAATAGTGAAAAATTAAGAGTCAACTCCTTGATGATGTGGACTCCTTGATGATGATGTGGACGAGGTCAACCCCTTGATGATGATGTGGACTCCTCAATGATGTGGACGAGGTTGATTGGATCTGAGAAGGCTAAGATCAAGAGGGAGCTGACACATTCTCAAGAGATAAGTACTTTCTTGATTGTTGCTATTGTTGTTTCATTACGAGTCTCTTACCTTTATATATCCTACTTGGTTGTATTCGTTCTTCCATGGCCTCCTAGTGAGGATTGCAGGTACATAATGAAGATTGCCAAGGTGTGGCAATCGTTGGAAATGGATGGAAGAACAATGTGACAAGAAGACTCATGATTGGATGAGCTCTGGACTCAGAGGGAGCAGACAAGATCAGCTAGATTGAAGCACGTTTTGATCCATGATGTAAAGAAGTCACTTGTGACTTCCAATATGAAGATGATTAGAGTGATGTTGATCCAAGTCTGCTGAAGATGAGCCTGTGACCTTTTTGTTGTGTTTTAGACAAGGGTTGAGGACCTCTTCAGTGTAATAGGTAATTGTTTGAAGAATTGTAAGATTAGATGTGTGGCACGAACCTGGTGAAATCCTTGCTGAGGTTTTGGCATGATGAACTAAGTCCATGGACACTTGCTTGATAAAAATTTTGAAGAAGCTACGAGACTCTGTTGCTGACTTGGTTTATTCTCTAACTGGCTCCTTGAACCACTTGATGCATGGAATCCCCGACTCTATTTGCACCAGATATGAGCACTTCTAGGTGTTGTGTTGGTGTGAATGACATGGATGTTCCCGCTGCATTTAGCCCGACTGAAGCTAATTTGTGAAGCAATTTGGCTTCGGAAGTTGTCTTGATCTTGTGTTGGAATCAACCATGGTATACATGTTTGTTGATTAGCAGGTTGTTAATGTTGGCTGAGAAGCCACAACTAACGCTGAATATATAGTTGGTTGTTTAGCATATTGTTCTCTGCTGAAATGATTGATAGAGTGTTGAAATCCACCATGGCAACTTTTTATGTTGTTGCGCAGGTTGTTGATGATTACTTCTATAAGAAGCCTAGAATGGCTAAGAATTCCTCTTGGAGAGGGAGCATTGATTATATAGCATCATGAATCCTCCTTATGCTGCAGCTGTGAGACCAATGGATTGGTTGGCAACATTGTCACTCCCTTAGGTCGGTTGATTGATAAACTAGTGAGTCTAGTTGGGGAGATTGGTTCTGAGGCATAGAATGATCCCCTAGGTCATGATCATTGTGAGACCAGTTTGGTCGAGGACACTAAGTTTGTCATCTCTCCCCTGGGCAGTTGCTATGAGACCTATTGATTGGTCAAGGAGACTGATCCTGAGTTCTCTCCCTTGGGTCATGGACAGTTAGACTATATAGTTAGGGATTGAGATAGGGATTCCTCCCTTAGGCTATGGGTCGAGACACCTTATTTGTCGTCAAGGAGATGTACCTTGTCCATCTGCTTGGTTTGGCCTCATTGATTGATCCCACTGGTTAGTAGGGCACTAAACAGGATGCCATAAGGTTGTGGCTTTTGGGATGTTTTGGATGCTATGTATATTTCCTTATGATGAGACTAATGATCTCTCCTATAGGATGTGGGTCGAGAAACCTATGGAATGGTCGGAGAGATTGATCTTGATAGAGAGAGACACTTGTACTTGTTATATCTCCCTTAGCCTGTGGGCCGAGAGACCTATGGATTGATCAAGAAGATTAATCTTGAGAGAGAGAACGAAAAGTAGCTCCCTAGCTAAGAGAGAGTGTTGGAAATATGGTAGCCATTGTGAGTATTTTCATTATGTGAAGAAAATAGAAAATTTGAGTTTAAATTTTGCCTCCTAAATTTGCTCAAGTCGACTCCTAGAACATGTCGGCATGCCCAAAAGTCACATATATTCGTGTAAACCAACAACTATATATTGAGCTCAATAGAGCACCTCCAAGGCAGATTTTCAAATCTCATCTCTGTTCTATGAGAGCTCTGAGGCAACATTATTCTCTGTAATTATGCAAGCTTCCTATCACATTTCATGCAAAGATCTGTGGCATTATTCGCTCTATATGTATGAGTTTTGTGGCTCTATATGTGCAAGTTACATGGCTCCAAAGGCACGAGTTTTGTGGCTCTATATGTGTGACTTATATGCCTCTATATGTGCAACTTATGTGGCTCCAAAGGCACAAGTTCAATAGCCCTATATGTGTGAGTTATGTGGCTTTATATGTGCGAATTTTGTTGCTCCAAAGGCATGACTTCTATGGTTCTATATTTGCAAGTTCGGCGACTCCAAAGGCATGAGTTATGTGGCTCTATATGTGCGAGTCCTCTGACTCCAAAGGACAAAGGTTTGTCTTCTCTGTGAAGTATGTGGTTTGTCATCTTTGTGATATATGCGAAGGGCAAAGGGATGTCACAAAGATCTAAGGTTCATCATCTTTGTGACATGTGTGAAGGTGTGATGCCCATTGTGACAGATTTGTGATATTTTGGTTTAGCACTTTGGTTGGCTTGACACTTATGGGAGGTCACCTTATTGGTCAGCTTCTGATTATGTCTTCATATCTTCAAGTACAAATTTATGAATTGAACTCTCTCATAAGGAAAGATTCAATGGGTTTTTCCCTAGCCAACAGCCTAATTTATGGTGTCTTTGTTGAGTATGTTGTCAATGATGTCATGCCCATAGGATGATACAGGCGATGATGATGATGCAGCTTGATGATGCCCATAGGATGATGCAGCTTGATGAAACCTTATCTCTAGGGTTTGGCTTCCTTGGACGATGGACATACCCGCACTTGTTGAGGATTTCTGAAGTAGCAGATCACCAAATTTGTCTTGGAGACCCTTGCCATCGGATTCTCCTCGTCATAATGATTTCGTTGATGTGTAGAGCGTCATGTGGGCCTTCATAGTTTGACTCCGGTAATGTTTTAAAACTCCGACTCCGACTCCGACTCAGCCGAGGGTCGACTCCGACTCCGACTCCGACTCGGTATCGACTCGGTCGGCTCGATTTCAATGACTCGGTCATTGTAAAAAATACATTAAATATTTATTTTTTATAAAAACACATAATTTCAAAGATTTTCATTCATGTTTCCAAACACACAGCATTAGAATATAAATAGAAAACAACATATGATCAAAGTAGGCTCATGAATATATCCATTATATCAAAATGGCACGCAGTGCATTGTCCAATACATACATGATGATGATATAAAGATCAAAACAAAAACACATAACCGAGGCTATAAATGGCCTCTACAACAAAAGTCTATGACCAGTACTACTGGGCCCTGGCTACTGCTAGAGTTGCCAACATCATCTGGCTCAGTGTTACTTGGGA
This sequence comes from Pinus tabuliformis, assembly GCA_031772625.1. Taxonomy (NCBI): domain Eukaryota; kingdom Viridiplantae; phylum Streptophyta; class Pinopsida; order Pinales; family Pinaceae; genus Pinus; species Pinus tabuliformis. The sequence continues at coordinate 578,471,338 of CM062807.1, forward strand.
GCAGGAGCGAAAGTGGGGAGCGAGAGCGAAAACGGGAGCGGCAGCGACATTTTCAGAAGCTCCTGGTTTGGGAGCGAATCCCAGAGGAGTTCGACAACCAATGTCACTAACATCAAGGTACATAGAGGGATTGGTACTCTTGATTAAATACGAGTTCCATACCCTAATACATGACCAAATTCGATGGAAACATTGCAATCCTCCAATCCTGAAATCCTGAAAAACTGATAAGTCTGCTGGATTTTGAATGAAATCTAAAATTCTACTTTCTCCATATGAAATCCAATGAGGCCAAAACCACTCTCAAACATCCTGAGTCATTTCATGGTAATGTTAAAAATTTAAGTAAAAGGATGAAAATGAAGATTAAAGAGAATGTCACTTTTACTTTAAGAATTTAACATTACCATGAAATTTGAATATCATATCAATAGTAGAGAGAATTTGAGTATGTAAATAGGGTTTGGGAGGGGGAAATGGACTCCAAATAACATTTAACTAATTCATAAAACACATTGGAGTCCAAACCAATCAACAAACACTTCAAAATTTCATTAAAAAATGTCAAATCGTTGTTTTGATGGGATTACAGGCCACAGGTTATGACTCGGACGACTCAATACGAAAACGGCCGAGTTGGCCGAGTCAGCCATGACTCGGCCGAGTCATTGAATGACTCGGCCAAGTCATGGCTGACTCGGCCTACTGAACCGTTTCCTCCACTGAGTCACATTTCTGGGCAATGAAACGGATCAACTCGGCCGTTTCCGTTTCGAATCGGCCGAATTTTAAAACTATGAGTTTGAGAGATATGCTTAGTCAAAGTTGGTACTCCCAGCCAGTGGTCCAAAACCCCAAAGGGTTGCTGATATGGTAGCCTTCAATTGGCTTAGGCAAATGAGGTGTGATGATGTGGCAAGTTTCTCACTAAGAAAAATAAAGTTTAAATCCATTGGGTTTTTGTCATAAATTAAATTAAATGATGTTATTAAGAAAAGAGTGTTTATGAAAGGTGTCAACAATTATTAAATATGAATAAAGGGTTTTTAGAAAGACTAATTCATGGCCCCAAAAGTCAAAAGTGAAATTAAATAAAATGATGGAGGTCGACCTTAATTTTTTGGCCCATCAAATTTGAAACTTAGAATTTCAAATTCCCTCCTATTCTTCAAGTCGGCTTCCACTAATGAGGACACTTCAAATCTATATAAAGATACATCTCTTGGGCATGGATGTATCTAGCTTACGCAACACTGAAGCATCAAGGCATAAATCCAAATCAACAATTTTTTTGTAATATTCCTAATGGAAATATTAAGTATAACCGAAACATGCAATAGACAATAGTAGAGGAAATAAGCAAACACACAATATACAGGCACACCATACAAAATTTGGAGCAACTATTGAGCCATTTTATTAAAATTTGAGTTGAATAGAGTAAATATGGCATGGAACAGTGCACTTGTGCTTGCATAAGCAAGCTAGATGAGAAAATATTGAAGGTCTTAGGGGCATGTTACACCAAGCAAAGTCAAGTCTACTCCTATGCAATGGCACCTTCAAGAAGTTCCTTCAAGCATGCTACACAACCATGGAAACTATCCACAGTCTGCTCAACAAATCAGCCTCCAATCTGCCCTCAAAGTCGGCCTACAAACAGTTGACTAATCCGCCTAAATGGAGGGACAGTCCTCTATTTATAGAAGTTGTCCACTCCAAAAAGAACGCACTCACTCATCTCTGAAATCCGCAAGAAAAGGAGGACAAGAGGAACAAAGAAAGCAGAGGTAAAGGGTTCACTAGAACATCGAAGTAAGGAGGAAGAACAACAAAGTGTGAGGGATTGTTTTTCTAGGGTATATACAGTCACACATGCAAGCGAATGAAGGAGAGTCTGCGGCTATATCAGCAGTGAGACAACAGTCATATATTCCTCCTTGTTTGGGCTAGTGACTTAGGCCTATTAGGCCTAATACTCAAGCGAAGAAGAGGGTCTCTCTAGCGAAGGAAAAAGGAGCTAAAAGCTTGAAGGAAACCTCCCACATGTGCGAGAAGGTAGGGTTGTAGTGCTGCCACATCAAGTCTGCAATCTTACATGAAGAAGAAGCTCGATTGGTGAAAAGAAGAAGAGTATCATCCTATGTGAATAGGTGCACTTAGGATCAAGGAAAACATCTCTTCTAGAGCTAGCATAAGAGAGCCTATCACCAAAGAATAGAAGAATGAAGTGTCAGAAGAAGAAGGACGAAGTGTCGGAGAACAAAGTGCCAGAAGAAGTGTTGGGGAATAAGGTGTAGAAAGAAGGAAGAACTTGACTTGTGCTTGGAGGATACTCTTGTCCCGGGGTCTACACCACCATGGAAACTATCATGGAAACTATCCGCAGTCTGCTCAACAAATCAGCCTCCAATCTTCCCTCAAAGTCGGCCTACAAACAGTTGACTAGTCAGTCTAAATGGAGGGACAGTCCTCTATTTGTCCACTCCAAATAGAACGCACTCACTCATCTCTGAAATCCGCAAGAAAAAGGAGGACAAGAGGAACAAAGGAAGCAGAGGTAAAGGGTTCACTATAACATCGAAATAAGGAGGAAGAACAACGAACTGTGAGGCACTGTTTTTCTAGGGTATATAAATTCACACGTGCAAGCGAATGAAGGAGAGTCTACGGCTATATCAGCAGTGAGACAATAGTCATATATTCCTCCTTGTTTGGGCTAGTGACTTAGGCCTATTAGGCCTAATACTCAAGAGAAGAAGAGGGTCTCTCTAGCGAAGGAAAAAGGAGCTAAAAGTTTGAAGGAAACCTCCCACACGTGCGAGACAGTAGGGCTGTAGCGCTGCCACATCAAGTCTGCAATCCTACATGAAGAAGAAGCTCGATTGGTGAAAAGAAGAAGAGAATCATCCTATGTGAATAGGTGCACTTAGGATCAAGTAAAACATCTCTTCTAAAGCTAGCATAAGAGAGCGTATCACCAAGGAATAGAAGAACAAAGTGTCGGAAGAAGAAGGACGAAGTGCCGAAAGAAGTGTCGTGTTATAAATAAATATATAGGAAATAATGTTAAATAATGTAAATGATAATAATTATAAATAATGATTAGTTAATTAATAATTAGGTTGAAGAGTCGTGTGTAAATTGGACATGACTCTCCATGAAGAGACACCTGCTTGGTATATAAGCAAGCCTCTTACTCTCATTGTATCATCACTCTTATTCACACATTTAATATATAATACTTGTATCCTCGTGGATATCTTTATATTCCAAGTCTTTTGGAATATTTAATCTGAAGAAGGAACTTTGTTCGCTTCATTTGGTATCAGAGCAGTCGATCCTCTGGCTGCTCCACTGCTGCATAGAGCCTTGTTCTCTGATCCAGACCTTTGACCATCAAATTCATCAACATTGTTGTCATTGAACCATTTCGCTACAAGAATTTGAAGTTTGTCCATTTCGCTATCAAGCATTTGGCCATTCAATAATAATAATAATAATAATAATAATAATTTATATATATATATATATATGGAAAGAAAATAAAAAGTCAAAAAACAAAGATTAAAAAAAAATCAATTTTGAAAAAAAAAAAGTACATATAAAGATAAAAAAAAAAAAAATATAGTCCGATGTAAATTTTGAAGGAGAACATTCATATATATAAAAAGGTTCTACATTATCGATAAAAAGTGCATGATAAAGTTAAGAGGGAATCTTTCCAAATATATTTAAAACTATACGTAAGAGAAGGAAGAGTAAATAATATTATTTCATTAAGTGGTTTACAAGCCTGTGGTTTTAGAAACCCATGGTATTTTAAAAGTAAAAAAAAAACGGAATACAAAATCTCTTTATGTGAATGGTAAGTTTTACTTTTTATGTGGAGAACATTAACCGAGGTTTTAGAAACCCATGGTAATTGCCCATGGTATTTTAAAAGTAAAAGAAAAACATAAAGAATACAAAATCTCTTTATGTGAATGGTAAATTTTACTTTTTACATGGAGAACATTAACCGAGGTTTTAGAAACCCATGGTATTTTAGAAGTAAAAGAAAAACAAAAGGGATACAAAATCTCTTATGTGAAAGGTAAGTTTTACTTTTTACGTGGAGAACATTAACTAAGTCAAAAGTACATAAGTGGACATATATTTTATATTATAACCCAAAGAGGAGAATAGCCACATTTCACTAGCGTTGTAACTTTTCAAAAAAAAATATTATAAATAAAAGATATATAAAGAGAAGTATTATATTATAAAGGGGTATTTAAAGAAAAGTTGAAGTCATAAAATTATTGAAAATATATATAAGTACAAAGTGGGTTTTATTATAAAAAGTTGCATAAGGAGAAAATATCAGTTAAGAATTTACGTTAAAGTGAAGTAAAAAAAAAAAAAAAATATATATATATATATATATATATATATATTAAGTGAAATTTAATAAAGATAATACACCCTAAGGTTCCATTTGAGGTAATTAGAAATAATAAGGTTCCATTTGTTGTAATTATAAATAATAAGGGGTTATTATTAGACCTTGAATCTCATCAACGAATACAAAAGTAGTTCATTTCTTTCAACAACAACAATAAAATTGGAGTCTAATTCGAAAATAAAAGAAGGAACATTCTCCTATAAAGGTATTCCAATTCTAAATTTTAAATTATTTACATTGAAAGGGTGTATCCAAAGGAAAGAAATGAACATCACCATTAATCCAAACATTGAAGATAATTACATTAATATTAATTCTAGAGCCACATATAAGCGAACGAGAAGGTTTTTTTGGCGGAAAAGAATATGAAATTAATGATTTACAAGTGACAATTGATCATTATAAGTACATATCTCAATTCTGTGTCATAACTATGCTTGACAAAGAGGTTGACATAATTCTTGGTCGACCTTGGTTCAAGGAATTAGGTACGTTCATTCTAAACACAGAAAACAAATTCTTGATGTTCCCTTACAAGAAGAAGATGGTCACGTTCCAAGACATGACAACAAAATCAAAACTGATAATGCCTTCAGCAAAAGATCTTAAGGATATTTCGAAACTAATGTTTCAAGAGAATCCAGAAACAGTATCAAAGAAGCAGAAAGAGCTTGAAGAAGTCATATCCAACAAAAATAAGGAAAATTCATGTTTGAAGGAGCATAATCAAAAGCTACTTACACAAGTAAGAAAATGTAAAGCTAAGAAACACCAGTTAGAACAAGAAAAGGATATTTCTAAGAGGAGACTCAACGAAGATCTATCACGAAAAGAAGAGGAAAGTTTATGCTTAAAGAAACTTAACCAAAGGTTATTAGAACAAATCAAGTGTTTAAAAACTGAGAAGCTTGAATACCAAAATAAAGTTGACTCAGAAAATGAGGAACTTTTACGTCTCAGAAACCATAATCGAAGTCTACTCACTCAAATTAAAAAACTTAAGGATGATAGCAAATCATTGGAAAATAAGTTAGAAGAACTTATCACGAAAGAAATGTCGAAGTCGTCAGTCCAAGTTGAAGGTAAAGTAACGAATACCGATCCAGTGAATATCATAACTCAAGAAGAATGCAAACTAGTTGAAGCAAAGATGCACTTAGATGTTGTAGTTCAGATGATAAACACCCCAAGTGAAGATTTTGTAACCAACTCAACAACATCGTCACCTAAAGTAAATAAAAAAAAAAAATCACACACTTAATAAGGGAAAATCAAACCAAAAAAGTTCCCTATCGGCATCCAAATCATGAGAGTAGACAACTCAACCATGCTACGTATCGGAATTGATGTTCCAGAGAAGAGTGATGTAACCTCAATCCAGTCCTATGATGACAAGTCGTTACAAAATTCCAGTGATCAGAATATTCCACAGAAGATTAATCTAGGATGGTCTGATCCCTTCTTGTTAAAATTGGCAACTAGGGCCAAACTCCACATGGGTCATCTTATTTATGACAGCTGATATTTTTTTTGGATTCCTCTCTCCGAGAGGTGTAGGATTGATCTAAAGATCATCCGATTCCGACATGTAAAAGTGAAGATATGAATTTATTTACTTTATGGACAAATTGTCAAGGTTGGCCAACACGCAAAACAGGCATTCAAACCCCCTGCTCATCCTCAACGTTGCATATAAAAGGAGGAGATCTCAAGTCATTTCATCATCATCTCATCTTCACTCATCTCTCTCCTCACTTGATTGGGTACGCTAATCTAGGCAGCGATCTCTCACACGTGCGAAGGCAAGAGGATATTTTATGTTTGGTTGCGTTGACCAGTTTGACCGAATTTCAAACGTTGTTGTTTTGGGTTGCGTTGACCTTCTTTTGACTGCGTATTTGGTGAGGTATCTTCCTCTTAGAAGGCCACAAATTTGGGCACTAAAATCAAGGTGATTTGACCTCCCATTTGACCAGCATTGACTACCCTAGGGCTGGCTGCAGGTTGACTTTTGTTGACCGGTTTTGACTGGACTTTTTCAGACTGTTTTGGATTGTTTGGGCTTGCTATTGGAGGCCGAAGTTGACTGGGTTTGACCAAGCTATTTAGAGGAAGAATTATGCCCTGTTTGACCAGCATTGACTTTTCTGGTTAGGGATTTTCTACTGCAGTCATAAATTATCAGATTTGTAATTTGTACTATCTCTCTCTCTGCTGAACTATTGAAGAATATAAGAAGAATTGATCAAGGGTTTCCCCACATTGGGGTTTGTCCCTCGCTGGTGCCACATCTTGTGTCCTATTGTCTTGGCTTATCTTCTATTGTTTATATTTATGTTATATCTGCATTTTACTATCATGCTGATGTAATTGCCAAACTGGATATTGACATTGGGCTAATAAAGAATTTGAAGTAAATTGCTCTTAAGCATAGAACATACCATTGTTACCTAAAATTAACACTTCTCAGTGCGACAATTTTGTTTGTCACTTAGAAGATCATATCAACTTGTATCGACAAAGATGACTGTTCCGAGACGAGAAGACATTCGAACTCGAAGAAGAGATCAAGCCTTTTTCATCGACAAGCTTTGAAGACAAAACTTTTTGAGGAGGAAGGCAATTTTATGAATAAATATATAGGAAATAATGTAAAATAATGTAAATGATAAGAATTATAAATAATGATTAGTTAATTAGTAATTAAGTTGAAGAGTCATATCTAAATGAGACATGACTCTCCATGAACAAACACCTGCTTGGTATATAAGCAAGCCTCTCACTCTCTTTGTATCATCATTCTTATTCACACATTTAGTATATAATATTTGTATCCTCGTGGATATCTTTATATTCCAAGTCTTCTGGAATAATTAATCTGAAGAAGGAACTTTGTTCGCTTCATGCCGGAAGAAGTGTCGGGAATAAAGTGCAGAAAAAGGGAAGGACTTGACTTGTGCTTGGAAAATACTTTTGTTAAGGGTCTAGTGTTTGGCATTGATCAATAGAAGATTCAATAAGAGAAATCCACTAAAGGGTTTTCCTCTCAAGAGAAGAGAGGTTTTGGCCCTAGCAGAGAGCCAATATCTTGTGTTCTTGTTCTTATGTTTTGGTAGCAGTTTGATGAAGTACACACACGTGCATTGATAAGAAGAAGAAGAAGATTAAGCTAACAAGAAAAGTAAAAAGACTCCATAAATTGTTATCAAGTAATGAAGAATCACACTACACTACTTTTCCCTAGATTCTTCAACAACTTCGTCCTCCCTTGGGCAATTAATTAGAAAGGACATTAGAAGCATAGGCTCGATAGCATAGGACCAAAGATCACCCAAAACCTGAAAAAGAGATTGCCGCCTAGTTTTACTAGCTCATGCATCAGATTGAAAAGAATAATCAACACGAGCATATCAAAAACAAGAACTATTAACAAGACACTTTGGCATATTAAAATATTGAGGAGCTTAAAAAAACATACCCATGTATTAAGAATCAAAGAGCTCAAAATACATACCAGCACCAATTCCAGATGAATGTTCAATCCATTCCCCAGTTAGTACATTCAGCGTGGTTCCCATCAGATCCAAAGGACTCCGCATGCTCCATAGTTTACGAACAGCACGCAATGCTGCTGCCTCATACTCAGGATTGCCTGTCAATCGTGAAAGTGCCCCCATTTCAAGTATGAGTGAACCTGTATTACAAAGATGATGTCCAGTCAACAACCATCAAAATACTCCCCACAGACAGACTTGACAGAAATTCATGGTGGGTGATTCCAGAATCCTAACCATACTTTCACGGTTAAATCTTATTTTCATTCATCAGAATTTACCTACATATATCTTTTGCTAGAAATGGGGCTAAGAATGCTTTATGGGGACAAAAGCTGGCCTGGTCGTTTTGGGAATTGATTTCAGCAATATTCTGAAGTCACTCTATTGGTCCATTTTAATGAAAGATGACACTATTACTGGGTATTTGAATGATCAATGAGCATGGAAGAGAACATTGGGGAACCATTTGACTTACAGGCATCTCTTTCTTGACGATGAGATTAATCACCACATTGAATGAGGACTCCACTATATTTCAAATGAAGATCACACCTAATCTAAGTGTCTTGAGGAAGATGCTGACAGCTGACTCTCTAGAAACTGGGGCTAAGGCTCACATGATAACCCTTCGCACTTGTATAGGGAGAGGTGAAACATTAGTTGGTCTATGGTCCCTTGACAAGTGACTTTGTGTAAGCATATTGAAAATTCAACAAAAAATAAATTGCATTTTTTCAAACAAAACAAAGGAAAAGAATACATAAGTCACCTTACCACAGCCAGATGTGCTCGTCTCTGTTGTCTCATTCTCCATGACTCCATACTAAAAAGGACATTCCTCCAAAGTTAGCAAAAAGAAAAAAAGGAGACATCAAACAGAGCTAACAATAACAAATCAGAATGCAGGTTTCAACAGATTGACATACTATAAGTAATCATTTCAGTAGAACTTTGTAGCACAGAATGTACATTTTCACGGATTGGCATATTGCAGGTAACTGTTTTCATAGAACTTTGTAGCATATGCTACACAGTTTTACCAAAACAGTTACAATAACAAAACAGTAACACATACTTAGTAAGTGACAGGTTACCTAAACCTTCCTTGTTTGTACAAACTTTAGCCAGCAAATGAGCGTGACACATAACTTGGGATATCAAATAAACATTGAGTTTATAAGATTCATTCTATGATAGCTCAAGCATTCAGAAATTAAACAGCCTCAGTGGAATCTCTGTTTATACTTCAAACACAGACATGCACAGGTAAAAAACAAAACAATAGTAAAGGAGAAATAATGATTGTAAATTGAAATACCATTCACAGATCCTGAGGATATGCTAGCTAGCAAAGTAAGACTGATTTGAGAGAAATGAGGACACTAATGCCTAATCAGCATTGGTAAGTAATATTTGATCTAATGAGTTATGGATTTACAAGGCTGCATCTGGAGAACTTTCTGTGAACATTAGACTTCCAAAATCCTGCAAATATAGCAAATACTTGTCCCAGCTAAAATTTAAAATATGCAAAAGCTACCTCGCTTTGGTTTATGTTGCATATTCTAAAATGTCCCACTAAAAAACATGTCACAAACCTATAATCAATCCTCGCAGATCCTCCTACAAGAAAACACTATCTGATAATAAACCCTTATTTTTGCAGTTAACATGCAGTCTTTGTGTCCAGCTTGGGCTAAAGAAACAGTTGACCTATTTTTCAGTCCATGCAATAGTATACCCCCCAAAATATTTGACTGATCCCAGATGAAAACCAATGTTGCAAACATCGACATTGGGATAAAATCGGCAAGGGTTTGGAAAACCAAAAAATCGTAAAAATCGGGAAAATATTGGTAAAAATCGACAAACATCAGAAAAATCAAGATACCATTAAAATATCAGTAAAAATCAGCAAACATCGGCTAGGCCAAAAAATCATGATTTCGAGATAAAAACGGGATGTTATCGAGATGTTCGCAACACTGATCAAAACACATTAGAATTATTAATATCGTAATACAATAGTGTGTAATTACTAATTGGAACACTAAAGACTGAGTTGCACAGATACGGGTATGGTATCTGGAATGGATATGCCAAATTTTTAGAAAACTATGACAATACAGCTAGAATATGCCAAATACATACATATATACATACACAAGAGAAACTGTGAGACATAAAATTCAGAATACCATTCATAGAATTCAAGGTTAGAAATAAAGCCAAGAGGAGAGGATTTTTTTTGCCTTTTTGAAAAGTACATCTTATAGTTACAAAAAAATATTTACAATCAAAAAATAAAAATGCATAAGGGTCTACATAGTGAACTTCATAAAATCTTCCTAAGAGCTACAGTAGCAGAAATAAAAACAGAATATTCTAACTCCAAAGATTGTGCATCTTTGATGAAAGCAACTCTCTTAGCCAGAATCTGATAGCATACCTCATCCTTCCACAACGTGCCTAAAGTAGACACAGAGCTAACCTCTGTTAAATTTTTTACAATGATGAACACTAGAAACCAAATTTCTGATCTGATAATTACTTCCTAATGGTCTTCAATTAATTTATCTTTATGCCACTGATATCATTGAGCAATTATACACAGAAACTCTCAACAGTAATGTAGCGAAAACAGTAAGATCATAAAGAGACAGCCATGAACAATAGAGACAACAAAATTTTCCCTGGGAAACCCAAACTTAGAAGAAAACCTAGCAACTCTTCTCAGAGAAAATTTCTTTAGAAACGTTTAGCAATCCAAATTTGTCTAGAAACCTGTGCCAAAACTCAAGTCTAAACACCAATCAAACCTGGCCAATCTACCAGCCAGTCAACACTGGTCAAACCACCCAAATAGTCAACTTTCAGCCTGGTCAACTTCAGACCTGTGATTAAAACCCATGGTCAAACCTGCAGTCAAACTCGGCCTATTTCTGCAGTCAAAGTCAGCCTCTTCTGCAGTCAAACTGAGGTAGATAATTTGATCAAACAGCAGGTCAAACTCGGTCAAATAATAGCTCTATTGACTTGGTCAAAGCTTGGTAAATTCATCCTCCTTTCAGCTCCTTTCTGTGGCTACTTGAGAAGATATGTTGTGTTGTTGAATGTAGTCAAAATGAGGAGCTCTCATTGTGCATATATACTAGTCAAATGGGGTGAATTTGACCAAGAGTCACACCCTTTCATGGTGGGGCTGACTTGACATTTTGGAGCCTACATGAAGCCCAAAAATTTTAATTTTAATTTTTTTTTCATAATTTTCCTAGGCTGCCTTAGGAGGCCTCTTGGCATGCAAGAATACCTTGCGATGCTACATAAAAATCAACATTTCCTCTTAGCAAGGGAGGCATTATCCTTGGCTCCAACAAATTTCTCCTTTGCTGAGATTTCTCCTTCATAAGAAAAGTTCATGAGTTTGCTATGTTGATGTATGTCTATAGATAACTCCAACCTAGAGTGGGCAATGTTAGTATCCAAGGCCTTTTACCTCTAGCCAAAATCCTTTATAGCTCTGTAGGCAAATCTATCAATCTCTTCTGGTCAAAGTCTTTATGACCCAGTTGTTCTATATTAATCACTAATTAATCATTATTATGATTTCTACTATTATTTATATTTACATTATATATATATATATATATATAACACTAGCCAAGTCATGTTGGCTTCTCAGGAGAGAATCTGCCCATGGAACATTCACCCTCAGCCAAAATCATTTATGGCTTCTCAAGTGAATCACATCTATTTGCTCTGGTCAAAGTCCTTTATGACATGGCCAAGCCCTTCTGGCTTCTCGGGAGAAGATCTATCCAATTCTGTAATTTGCCCCTGTAATTGCCTTGGGCAATTCATCTTTCTGGTCAAAGTCCTTTATGACCTGACCAAGTCCTTCTGGCTTCAAAGGTGAATGTATCCATCTCCCCCAGTCAAAGTCCTTTATGGCTACAAGAAATGGTCTGCCCTAACCTTGCAAAGACATCAACCCTCCCTCTCAACGAGGTAGACATTTTGCATCATGCCAAGCTTGTCTCTGAAGTATACAAACTTCTCTAGACCAATGTTGCAGGAACCGTCCCCTCCCCCCAGTTTAGGAGGTGGATTCACATCCCGGACAAATCCACCCCCAATCCTCAAGCGGAACCACAGTTCCTGGAAAAAGAGAACCGCGACGGTTCCATGTGCAGTTCCATCAGCGTGAACCGTAGTTCCGACACAAATTCGACGTGGTTCCATCGCAGATCGCAACCAGTTCCGAAAGAGAGGTAGACGGTTTCATGGGTTCTTTTCTATTAATGTTTTTTTGGCTTAACTAAGGTTTAGTTGGGGTTCAAGTGAGTTAAGGATGAGTTAGGGAAAAGAGAGGATGAGCTTAAAAGGCATTTCTCCCCTCTTTTCCTCATTCTTACATCTTTGGAGAGCTTAGAGAAGAGAGGAGATACCCATCTTTTGAGATAACATTTGTGAGAGGTTTAAGGAGAGCTTGGAGGAGTGAAGGAGGACTTGGAGGAGTAAAGAAGGGTTGCCATCTATAAAATCTAAATAAGTAAGTGCAAACCCCAAACTCCCTCATTTTCTTGTCATTCTTGTTTTTTTTCCTCCCTCTCTTACTCCTTCCCATTCTTTCTTCTTGCTCATTTTATTGCAAGTTATCCATCAATATTCCAAAATGTTGTTCTTTTGGATTATCTATACCATTCCACTTTTGGTTTTCATGGTGTTGGTGGGGAGTAGGCATAGAAGGGAAGAAGAAGAAGAGGATAGTAGCCGCACTATGAGTGACCCAATGTATGATGTGGGAGTAAGGGTTTGAAGAGAAAGAGGATGAAGAGGGCATTGAAATGCAAGGGGGAAGAGTTGCATTGACACCCTTGTGGAATTATGTGACAAAACTTGAGAGGGGAAGAGATGGTGGAAACTACAAGTTTTTCTGCCCTCATGATTGTCATGGAGGAAAACTTTATAGTGGTTCATATACCCGTGTGAGGAGGCATCTTTGTGGGTTGTTGGACAATGATGATAAAAAGGGTCCCATAGGAATATCAATTTTCCCTCATGTTTCAATGGAACAAAGAAGAAAATACATCCAAATAGAGGAGGTTGAACAAAAGAAAATCAAGAAATTAAAAATTCATTATGAAACAAGTGCAACTAAAACCTCTAGATTTGGTGGCTCATCTCCTCATATTACTTCTAAAATCTCTGAATCTAGAAGAATAGTAGCAGATTTCCTTAATGTTGATGGGAGGGATGATGTGGAACGAAAAGGTTTGTTTTCTTTGTGCTTGAGGTGTACCATTCAATGTACTTCACTCTCCCTATTAGCATGATTTGGTTAAGGCCATCCATGAAGCCCCAAAAGGATACAAGAGCCCCAACTATGAGAAAGCTAGAGCTATGTTATTAGAAAGAGAAAAAGCAAAGGTTCAAAGAGATTTCACACGTTTTACAAATGAGTGGCTGGATTGTGTTGATTTTATAGTGTAAACAAGACAAATACAATGTTTCAAACTGATAACTACTTCTAATGATACAATTTAGAGCATTCCAATCATTAAGCAGCTATACATGAAAAATTCCAACAATTAACTTCTTCAATAGAGCAATAGAGATCATAATAAACAATTAGACAAGAGACACAAAATTTATGTCAATGACCAAAGCAAAACCCACAAACTGGAAAACCCAAAAATATTTCCTTATGAGAGAGAGTTAAATTCATCAAAATGTACATCAGAATATTCCAATCAAAATTTCAATCTCTGACCTCAATAAATGCCAAGTCAAACTAATCAAAAGAGAGAAATAGTCAATGTTGGTCCAAGTCAAAGTCTACAACAGAGGGGCCAAATTTTGCCCTAAGGCAGCTGGTCAAAGGGCCAAAACTCAACCTGCAATACCACAGTCAAAGCTCAATTAACTCTCAGTCAACAGGCCAGAATAGGAGCAAAACTTCAGTCAACCACAGTCAATGAATTGTTGAAACTTTCAGCCTCTAAGAACAGTCAAGAACTCGGTCAAATAGAGAGGAACAAACCAAAGTCAACGTTGGTCAAACAGAACTCTCCAAGGCAGCTTGGGAGTGAGAGCAGAAGCAGGAAGCGAGAATGGAAGCAGGAGTGAGGAGCGACATTTTCAAAAGCTCCCGGATCAAGAGCGATTTTGGGAGTGAATTTTATATAATATATACTTGTAAATATTTTGATGCATATATGTCAACAAAAGCATGTAGAATAATGAATTAGTGATAAAAAACATAAAAACATGGATTAAACCATATAACATCATCCTGAGGCACATACATCCGAGATTCCTGAGGTACATGAATGAGATTTTTGTGGCATATGAGCAAGATTCTGAGGCATTATTCATGCGAAGGCTCTATGGCATTATCTTTGTATTTATTAGGCCGAAAGAAAGAACAAAATTCAGGCTTCTGTTGTGGACAAATATTTGGCATTTTAAAGGACAGTTTTGTGGACTCCCCAGTGGACAGAATCATGGCATATAGTGGATAGACTTGTAGCATACTTCATGTGAATTGTTGCTTGAATATTTGGCATTTTATGGACAGTTTTGTGGACTCCTTAATGGACAGAATCATGGCATTTAGTGGACAGACCTATATCAGACTTCATGTGAATTGTTGCTTGGTGGAGGGCTGACTTGGCATTTGGATCACTGGTTTTTTTTTGACTTGGACTTCTCTTGTTTATGAAGAAGCTATAAAGAAATGATTGTTGTTGGGTTTTCCTTCTTGTGGGGTTTTGCCCTGGCTTGGAGCCTAATTTATGGTGTCTCGTCTCCTGTGAATTATGTTTTCTATATTTTCTTAAAGTGTAATTGCTTGATGACATAACTAAACAAGTAAAAAATAAGAAAAGAATGCATATCAGTCACAAGTAATTACCATGATAAGAAATTATATCGTCTATCAGAATTCCAACATGGTATTAGAGCTATGGTGAAGACAAGAGCATTGTTAAGGAAACCCTAATTAGCTATGATCTCATGGATGATTAGGAAGCAAGATCCCATTGCATTGAGTAGTGTCGAGGCAGAGTATGTGGTTGCATGTGAAGTAGGAAAAGAGGTTGTTTGGTTAAGAAAGCTTCTAACATATTTGTTCGAGAAGTCTCTAGGTCCTACCGTGATTAATTGTGACAATCAAAGTTGTATCAAGATGTTTGGAGATCTCGTGTTTCACTCGAGGATGAAACATAACAATAATAAGTTTCACTTTATTAGGAACTTGGTGCAGGATGGGATTGTGAAGTTAGAGTATGTCCCGACAGATGAACAGGTAGCAGACATACTGACAAAGGCTCTTCCTAATAAGAAGTTTGAATATCTAAGGAACCTGCTGGGTTTGGTAGATATTGGTGATTGTATTGATGATAAGGAAATGGAAGAGATTTTTTGAGGCTTTGCGAGTGAAGCATTGCGTGGGGGGACATCAGGACAGCACTCTGTGAGTCTGTGTTGATGTCTGGAACCCGAAGTTGAAAAGGTGGTGTTGGTTATTGAGCTTTGTTTTGGATACACACCTGTATGTTTGGGTTGGTGGTTAGCAAGTAAGCCTGATGGTACCTAGAGGGGTTGAAAGCTTGAGTCCACCTTAGTCCCACTTGGATAGATTGCCCTGGTCAGGAATCTAGTCCATGGCATTGCGGTGCCTAAATTGTTGAGAGACTAGTTGGATAGATTGCCCTAGTCAAGAATCTAGTCCATGGCATTGTGATGCCTAAAATTTCTTCATGTTTTCATATAGTTTGAGATCTTCCATTGTATATGTACATTATGAATACCTCCCTAGTTAAGAGGAAGTGTTAGAAAATGTAACTATATTCGGTCTTCAATAATGTACTTGAGTCATTATGTAATGTACATGTCAAAAGAATAAAGAAAGAAATTTATTATTGTAACAATGACTTATTAAAGCATGGGTTTCATGTGAAAATTTGAGAATCCCTGAATCACTACTGCAGCAACTGATTAAGTTTCTTCTATTTGTTAAATAACTAAACAAATTATTTGTTGTGTTCTACAGTAAATAGCAAAACCAATACACTGCAGCCTTCACTAATTAAATTATATGCAGAAACAAGAACTGAGCAAGAAGGAAACAACACACACAAGTGACACCGTTGTTTTTGGACAAATGTCCCCGGAAAAACTCAAAGTGGGAAAACCGGTGCAACAGCCAAGGGTTTGTATCATTATGTAGTAGTTTCTGAATACAATCTTTGGATGCCTTACTGGCTATCCAATACAGAGAATCTGACCGACAGAGAGATGAGTGAGATATACCTCACACTATCACTGGCGATCCAGTACTGATCCAGCCACTAGATGGCTAGCCCCTAGCTGCCTCTACGCAATCACTGCGCTGCTCTGCGTCACAGTTTCTGGGAACTGCATTAGTCCTTCAGGGTGATCGATTTGCCTCTGGAACTTCGACTTTCTACCCTTCTAGTCTCACACCCTGACTTCTGGTTCTAGAACTCGACTCTCCAACAAATTTTGAATCTCCTCTCAGGCTCTGCGCTATCTCAACGTGGCTCTAAACTGCCCAGCGTGGCTCTGCGCTGCCTCTTATGGATCTCTCTCTGCCTCCTCAACAATGTATCGTCAGATCAGGAAATCTTCCTCCAGAAATTATCGCTACCCCTCACTTCAAGAAATCACTTCTCCGACAACTGCTACGCTACTCCCTTGAGAAAATCGATCTCTGATCTCTCACCCGATGTGACTTCCAAATGCCCATCAAGCCTCTTCTTATAATCTTCTCATTGAGTAACCAATGGCCCAGATTAGATTCTAATCAATGGCTCAGATAATTTTGGCTTGATCCTCGTCTTCTTCTAGAAGTTTCACCCTCAATTTCATTAATACCCTTTAATTATTTTAATTTCCTAAGTTTAGACTTAGGCATCCATGAAAAATAATTAATTATTTTAATAAAACCTTCTCCGAGTGGAATTTCCCAAAACGATTTCTAGGTATTCTAGAATACATGTGTCCTAGCCTCCCTGCAAATTTTGAGGCTTAGAGCACATCCGATGCTACTAGAAATCAACACTCCCTCTTAGCGAGGAATGTGCTCTAGTAATGCAATCTGTTGAAGCATCACTCTTCTCTATAACATCTCCCCCTGTGATGTTGATGTTTGACATCACTGCCCACCAACTACTATGCAAATGTTGCATCCATTCTGTTGTTGACCCTGCCACTACCAACACTGCATCTGCAAACCTCTCCTATTGTTGTTGCTGCTACAACAGCAACGGAAAAGCATCCAAAATTCTGAACCAAAGGTGTTCAGCGTGATGCATCTGTTGCTGGAGTTCAAATTGCTGCTAGTCTTTGCGCTATTGCTGAAGCCATTACGTTGTTGCTGACTCTGCTCTGTGCCAACTGCACTGCTGCCAACACTAGCTCTGCGTTGCTCAGATTCTGGTGCTTCTAGCCACTGCAACTGTTACTCTAACACTCCCCTGCACCAACTAGCCCTGGTCCATCCTGCTACTTCTGATATGGATCCTATAGCAAGGTATTGATCCAAGAGGTGGACTCTTCAAGGATCTTGCCCATCTGCAATTCTTTCGAACTACAATACTAGATCACCCCACCTCTTCCCTGGAGGTATCCGGGCAATCACGGCGAACTCCTCTTCCTCGATTTTTGCGGTTGCAGCGTGCGGATCATGTTTCTCGTCCTTCTCCTTCTTGAGACGACATTGCATAGCGTAGTGACCAAATTCACCACACCAAAAACATTTGACCTTTTGATGCATCTTTCTTCTTCTTCCGCTGCCCCTTTGATGCAAGGGCTGCATTCTCTTCATCCTCCTTGGGCTTTGTCCCACTGTTGCTGCTGCCATCAAGTTTGCACTTGACTAAGTCTCGCCTCATCTCTTCTTGCTAAAGAGAGACCCACATTCCCTCCCAATCCGGCAATCTCTCTCTGCCCAGGATAATTTGGAAAAATACTTGTCATTCTTCTAAGACTAAATGTAGGGTCAACCTCACCATTTCTGTAGGCTGAGGTGTTGATCCTACCGCTGCCAACTAATCTCGGACATCCTGAAACTTTGATGGGAACGGATCAATGCATTCCCCTTTCTCCATCCTTGCTGATCTTAGCTTCTCCTCCAAGTACATCTTTTGTTGCTCGAAAGATCCTTGATATAGCATATCCAAGGCATCCCACATCTCCTTGGCAGTGCCTTTCCCAACAATGTGACATACAATGTGATCCTCACTCCATCAAGGATCAACTGCTTGGCCGTTGCCATCTCAGCCTTGTACTTCTTGAGTGGACCTGCATCATCGGGTGCAACTACCACACTATCGACAACATCTTGAGATCATGCTCATCCAAAAGGCATGAAATCCTAGCCTTCCAGATCACATAGTTGGATGCCCCATCCAACCGATCTTGATCTCTCAGCCCGTTAGCTGCCATCTCTGCCAACAAAATGTTGAACTGCCTCCTCTCTCCTTTGCGTTGTTGCTAGGCTAGCCTACGCACTCCCTGTTGGAGCTAGTAGATCTACTCCTTTCTACTGTTGCTCAACAAATGAGAAATCAAATTCCCTGGCTACGAATTCTCCTTTCTACTATTGCTCAACAAATGAGAAATCGAATTCCCAGGCTAGGAATTCTCTAAGGAAGAAATTCCCTCAAATAGTGTTTCCTTCCCTCTTCTGACATTTTTCTGTCCCAGCAACTGCTGCAGAAAACTGCGACTTACCAAAAAATTGCTATGCGTTGAACCTGTTGTTGTGCTGCTCCCTTTGTCACTAACAAATCTCAATCTGGAAATCTTACCTCTCTGTCGACTCACTCAAAGAGAGATCTTCCTTGAGACTCTTGCCCTCCTGGCTTGGACTGCTCAATCCATCTAAGGATTCGATATGTTGCTTATGCAGCACTTCGACCTCCCTCCTTCTCTTTAGCGCTGGGCTCTTCCGATCTGCTCTCTTACTTCATCTAGACTCTGTATACCATGTGAAAATTCGAGAATCCCCAATCACTACTACAACAACTGATTAAGTTTCTTCTATTTGTTAAATAACTAAACAAATTATTCACTGTGTTCTACGGTAAATATCAAACCAATACACTACAGCCTTCACTAATTAAATTATGTGCGGAAAAAAGAACTGAGCAAGAAGGAAATAGCACACACAAGAGACACCGTTGTTTTTCGACAAATGTCCCCGGAAAAACCCTATGTGGGAAAATCGGTGCAGCAGTTGAGGGTGTGTATTATTATGCAGTAGTTTCTTAATACAATCTTTGGATGCCTTACTGACTATCCAATACAGGGAATCTGACTGACAGGGAGATGAGTGAGATATACCTCACACTATCACTGGCGATCCAATACTGATCCAACCACTGAATGGCTAGCCCCTAACTGCCTTTGCGCAACCACTGCGCTGCTCTGCGTCATAGCTTCTGGAAACTGCGTCACTCCTTCAGGCCAATCGATTTGCCTCTGGAACTTCAACTTTTTGCCCTTCCGGTCTCACACCCCGGCTTCTAGCTCTAGAACTCGACTCTCCAGCAAATTTCGAATCTCCTCTCAAGCTCTGCGCTGCCTCAATGTGGCTCTACACTGCCCAACGTGGCTCTGCGCTGCCTCTTCTAGATCTCTCTCTGCCTCCTCTACAATGTATCCCCAAATCAGGAAATCTTCCTTTGGAAACTATCCCTGCCCCTCACTGCAAGAAATCACCTCAATCACTTCTCCGACAACTATTGCGCTGCTCTCTTGAGAAAATCGATCTCTGATCTCTCACCCAATGTGTCTTCCAAATGCCCATCAAGCCTCTTCTTATAATCTTCTCATTGAGTAACCAACGACCCATATTAGATTCTAATCAATGGCTCAGATCATTTTGACTTGATCCTCGTCTTCTTCTAGAAGTTTCACCCTCAGTTTAATTAATACCCTTTAATTATTTTAATTTCCTAAGTTTAGACTTAGGGATCCATTATAAATAATTAATTATTTTGATAAAACTTTCTCTTGGTGGAATTTTCCAAATTGACTTCTGGGTATTCTGGAATACATGTCTCCTAACCTTCCTGCAAATTTTGAGGTTTAGAGCACATCCGATGCTACCAGAAATCAACATGTCATGCTTAGGTCGTCATTATATTAGTCAAAGTCCCCATTGTGGACTTCTAGGATTAATATTGAGTTTATAGAGTCATTGTACATTCAAAGAGACCCTTATTGGGCTTTTGAATCGTGTAAAAGGGTGTATCAAGTCAAATATGAATTATGTACCCTCTACATCATTTTGGCCTAAGAGAGATCAAGTCGGCCTAAGGACCCTCATTCAACCCACAAGAAGCCTATATATACAAGGAAGTCGAAATCATTTGAAGCATTCACTCTCAAGCAAGTTGGATATCCCAAGAAGAGTTGGA
This sequence comes from Pinus tabuliformis, assembly GCA_031772625.1. Lineage (NCBI taxonomy): Eukaryota > Viridiplantae > Streptophyta > Pinopsida > Pinales > Pinaceae > Pinus > Pinus tabuliformis. Next base: position 578,491,794 of record CM062807.1, read on the forward strand.
GAAGTGTAAAGTCTATTGTCGGGAGGTCGAAAAGAGTGCGAGGTTGGGGTAAGTCTATGGAGAGGAAGAAAATCGTGATTTTGGTGCCTCTCTCTCCCTGTTTCGTGGTCTGGGTTGGGAAATCGAAGTCTCCTAAGATTTCACTAATGTCGAAAGCTACATGTTGTCAGAAGTTGTTGCCTAATCGAAGTTGCTGGAAGGGGTCGAAGATCTGGGAGGCCAACATGGTGTGGAGGGAAAGTCTGGTCTTGGTCTAGACTAAGAGTCTCAAAGAATACTATTGAAAGGAAGAATTATCTTGACTGGGTTTTCCCCTCGAGGGGGGTTCTTCCCTGGCATGTGCCTATATCTTGTGTCTCTTGTTTTGTGATCTTCATACACACACAATATGGTAATTGCTTGATGAAAGATAAGATAATAAAGAAGTAAAAGAAGCCAACACACTCACAAGTTATTATCAAGAAAGGAGAATCAAACCCTAATATAATATCTTTGATTTTCCAACACTCACCACAATACTCTGAACTAATTAATAAAGAGCAAAGTATATATATGACATATTTGAACCGGTGACAAATTCTAACCTTCTGCGGTGGCAATTTGAATCTTCTATGACACCTTGGTTTACAAAATTCTCTGTGACAACATATTTCTAAGAGTCAAAGCATCTGTGATAACATGAAGAAAGATATCCAAAATTGTTTTAGTCAAGTTCAGGAATTCAAATGAACTTCTCCATGGACGAATCCAAGTTTTGTGGCAACCTATGTGATGTATCTATGTGTTTCTAAGGCTATGTTTATGTTATTTTATGCGAACTGTGAAACATATTATTTTGAGGGCCTAAAAGATGTTAACTCTGTGTTACTTGCAAACGACAAAACCTCTATGTGAAGGTCAGAAGTATGAAAATCTAAGGCTCATAATCTGTGTGACAGATCCAAAGCAGTCATTCAAAAACTTCTTGACACGATTATTCGCTCAAGGAACTTGGGAAGCTAATCAAAAGTAAAATTCTGGAGTTAAATGCAAAGTATGGTACATTAAAATATGTGGAACAAGCTATCTATCCCTTGGAAAGGTCAATGTTCATCTATACCTTGTGCAATACCAAATTTCTATGGAACCTAGAAGGGACCGAAAAAACTATAAATTTCTTATAATGACGGAGATTCTATGTAGACCCTATCGAGAAGGATCAGACTACTAAGGATAAATTGTAATTTGAAGATATACAAAGCCCATCTTTGTAATATGAGAAGCAACCATGATAAAGCTTACTTGTCTGACATAATAAAGTCTCGTAGATATGTTTAAGAGGAACTGGAGATTATGGAGAAACTAAGCCTCCTCTATAAGTGATGTATGTAAACCTAGATAAAGAACATTGTGAGTAGTTCTAAGAAATCTTTATGGTTTGCATCCTTGTTCGATGGTTGAAGGTTTGAAGTACCTTTATTGAAGGAAGATAATACATGCCAACTAAAGAAACAAGACCAGATCTCTAAGGTTGAAAAAGGTACGTATAAAACGTATAAAAAATTTTATCTTGCAGTCAATGACCTATGACAATTGTAGTGCATATAATGCTCAGATAATGAGCTAATGATTTCTTGGAGGATAGTAATGCATCATAAAAAGTATCTATGTAGATATATATTTTAGAGATAATTGATATGCTAGCATTTGAAGTCCTTCCTTACATACAATGAGGTTTTTGAATTCAATGAATGAAATGAATTTCATTTCATGTATAGAGAGCTTGCTAATGACATTTCTAGAATTTGCAGCTAACCCATCAGTATGTAGAATTTTCAATTCTTAAGTGATGGATCTTGAAGACTTTGGAGAATCGACGATTTGTAAACCCTAGTAAAGGTTTGAATTAGAAAATCCTAGGAACAAAACCCTAATCATTTCCACTGTAAAAACAAAACCTAGCTCGAGTATGACAAAAATGACATCATGTTGATGACAAAGATGAAGAAGATCACAATAGGACCTAGACTTTTCTCAAAAGATAAGTACTCTACATTTCCTCTCCTTTTTTACTATTGTTGCTATTGTCTTTGTACTTCGCTCAATTATATTTGTTCTTTCATAGGCTTCTAATAAAAGTTTGCATATCGATTATAAGAACTGCCCAAGACTTGAACGCGGAGGAAAGAATGGAACGAACGTAGCAAAGCACAAAGATGAAAGAATGTAATTGCAGAAAGAGAGAACAGTTTAAAGCTTCTCCGAATAAGAGGGAGAGGATCAAGTGAAGACAATTGCCTCAGTTAGAAGGGTTACTCCAAGATTTTGAAGAAGCCTCAGGATCAAAGAGATACTTGAAATTTGAGAAAGAGGATTCATGAGCCAAAGGAAGTAATATTAACTTCAGAGGGAGCTAGAAGTAGAAGTTGACATGAAAAATCTTACAACATGGGACTTTAGGTTACTACTAATGACTGAGACCTGGTATAAATTCCTGGAAGAATATGACGCAGAATTTTGTGCACTACAGAGGCAAAAGATTTGGCGGTTGGTACAAATAGTTGTGAAGAAATTTGACTCCATAAAATGTTGTCATCGACTATTTGATGACTCCTTGGATTCAATATGAATACTATCAGAAAAAAAGGAAGGTCACAGCTCGTTATGATGTGATGCAAATAGGAGTCGAGAAGCTACAATGGATCTCTACAAGACGAACAAGTAGTCGATGCATTGATGAAGTTTTTTTCAGAGTGTTTTTTAGACAAGCTTAGGCTTGTGGACATCCCCTCCCTAGTTGAAAGGGAGTGAGGATCTCATCCCCGATTGAGAGGGAGTGAGGGTGGACATTGTATTCTCCTTGTGTCACATACTATGGCCAAGACTAACAACTATAAGCCTAGTGCATGAACATTGGTAGGGAGAATGGTGGATTGGATAAGCATTTGGTACCAATATTCTTTGAAGATTTGTACTGTGACTAGTGTTGAGAAATCTAGGGGCAGCTAGATAGATGATTTCTCTTTTTTCGATAATTGTTTGTGAGGTCTTTGTACTTATCTTGATTAGATTATTCTTCAACTTGATTATTATTGTATTCTCTTCATCAAACCGCTACCTAACCATAAAGAACAATGAGACAAAGGACACAAGATATAGGTGATCAGCGAGGGCCAAAACCTCTCCAACTGAGAGGAAAACCCACAAGAATTCTTCTCTTCTTATAGAACTTCAATTGAAAAATTCCAAGACCTATGATCCTTCACCAAGACCCATCCAAGACCAAGTCAAACCTCCTCCTTGATGAACTTCTCTTCCTCCAAGCCAACGCTAGTCAAACTTGTTCCACTACTTCAAATTTCGACCCTAGATCAGAATTTCGGCTAGCTATTGCAGACCTACAATTTCAGCTTCTTCTACAAAAACCCTAGGTCACACGTGTGGCTTGGAAGTGGACAAATTTTCCTCCTTTCTTCTTCGCTTGACTTGACTTCCCTTCCTTGACAATTCGGCTTGCTAGAGAGACATTTATGACCAAGAACTCGGCCCTTGAAGATGACTGCAATTAGGTACTTACTGCTACAGAGGGGTGCCCTAAACCACTTCGCATGTGTGAGAAGAATACCCAAAAAGAGTCCCAGAAATTCGATTTCCTTTTCTCCTTTTTGTCCTCTTCTTCTTCGCACTTTTCCTCTTCCTTGATCGAATGAGTGTGAGAGATGAGTGAGTCCTTGAATGAGGTCGAGTCCTCCTTTATATAGGCTTCTTGTCCATGTTTGTAGATCGATTTGTAACTATTTCTAGGCCGATTTGTTGCTTGTATAGGCCGACTTGTTCAATGCATTACAACGAGGTCTTGGAGGGTCCTTTGACTCAAATAATTTCTTTCTACAATATGTAACATGCCCAAGAAGGGTCTTTCATACATGACAATGACTCTCTTGACTTGTAGACTCAATGACAAGCCCTACAAGCTCTCAATGGGAGCTTGACCTAAAAATAATTTTTCCTTGAGCATGAAACCCATGCCTCAAGAACAATAATAGTAGATTTATTTTTCTCATTTCATTGGATATATAAAATTGTGATTACATATGTCAATATGAAGACCGAACCTAGTTACATATTTCAACAACCAAGACTCACAATCGTAAGTCAAGTACATTGATCTAAAGATAAGAATAGTCCTGAGGACCGACATTTTCTAGTGTCAAGTAATGTGACAATGGATTAGGAAATGGTCCTGTGAGGACATACCTGGTGAACGCCCGAGTGGATTATGTGCCTTGAGAGGCGGTGGTGTCCAAATTTATGCCTCCCAGCATTGTGCTCTGATCTAGTGGAGAGATAGAGTGTATTTGCCTAGGCCTTGATGTTTTGACAATGTTGGCTATGATGATGTAAATCATCATTGATGCTTATCAATTTGGATCCTTTCTTATAGAAGTTATCAACTTGAGAATATCCTAATAAGTCATTATGAATACCTCCCTAGTTAAGAGGGAGTGTTGAAATTGTAACTAGGTTCGATCTTCATAATAATTGCACTTGTATCAATATGTATTTCATGTAAAAAAACAAAAACAAAAAACAAAAATTATTATTGCTATTTTTCTATAAAGCATGTTCTTCATGCTTTATTTTTGGTCAAAAGAAAAATTCAAGGGCATGTTCTTCGTGACCCTATAAAAAGAAGAACAATTTGAATTTTGCAAATGTCATTTGTTCCTCCAAGTTGCCAAGTCGGCCCTCCAGGATGACAAGTCGGCTTGCTCAAGAGTCATGTCTTTTCGCACATAGAAACAGCTATATATTGGCACCTATCCTCCATCATTTGGCAACCAATTCAATGATCTTCCGAGGCACACATATTTGAGTTTTGAGGCACACACATCCAAGTTCTGAGGCACGTATATCCGAAACTTTGAGGCACACATATCCGAAGTTCTGAGGCACATGCATCCGAGATGCCTAAGGTACATGAACGAGAATTTTGTGGCATATGAGCGAGATTCTAAAGCATTGTTCATGCAAAGGCTCTGTGGCATTATCTCTTTAGTTATTAGGCCGAAATAAAGAACGAAATTCAAGCTTATGTTGTGGACAAATATTTGGCATTTTATGGACAATTTTGTGGACTCCCCCTGTTGACCTCTACTGGTCAACTACCCATGCAGTGCACCCCATTTTTCTTGACAGAAAGAAGCAGCACCTGATCAGCATGTCCGTGCCATCCTGCCATCATCAGCAGCTTGATCATTTTTGTTGTAAACCCAGTCTGCATGTATAAGTTGTAAATAATCTAAGCAGATCAGAGTCATGTATGTAAAGTTGCCTAGGTGGACCTAACTTTCTGATGATGATCTGCGTCCCGGGAGGTTTTTAGTCTCACCGATCCATGGATCGGCAGAGTTTTCCTTCAAACCCGACCCCAAAGCCGGGATGCATTTTGTTATTAGGACTTTAGGAGAATCCTAGCATGTTAATCTGCTAGATTATAGTTGTGTCGCAGAACTGGGTGTTCTATGAGGGTCTGTGCTAGGTGGTTTCATCCCTTTGAGATGTAAATTGTAAAAATCATGATGAAATGTGTTTTGAGGGTTGAGAATGTTGTAAATCCCCTCATGAGTCCTAGGTCCTAGGTCCTAGGTGATGTTTCCAACGGCTTAGTTTGATGATCCATCTTAAAATGAATTAAAAATTTAAAAAATGAATAAAAATAATAAAATTAAAAAAATAATAAAAAATTAAAAAACATAAAGCAAAAACCCTAAGCAATAAAATAATAATATTTTTGTGAATGCATGCAAAAATAGCTTTTTTAAATAAAATCGACGGATGAGATTAAGGGATGTCTTAACTCTCATCGACGGTCGAGATCGCTTCAACATGGATCACCCAAAACTAGCCGTTGGGATCATTTCCTTTATATAGGGTCTTAGGGGGTCATTTCAGATCATCTGATCTGTGAGTCTGTACTGAAAACTCTCTTGTAAATCTGATTTCTGATTAATAAAGAAGACTTTGGGGTTCAAACTGGCTGGTGTTACTCTCTGGAATTGCTGTGAGATTATTGCTTTTCTGCATGTTTTAGTTTTCAGCAGTTAAAATAGCTGTTTTTTCAGAGCATTGTGAGTACAGGTATCTTGCTCACGTGCTAGGGTCTGAAATGTTGTAGGGTTTCTGGAAAATGGCAGGTATCTCCATTTTCTCTTGAAATCTAGCAGCATTTCTTGCCCTTTTTGCTGATGTTTGCTTGAGGTGTGCAGGAAAGCATTGAGGTGAAGGGTATTTGTGGGCGTTTGGGGAAGTTCTGGGCTGAACCAGCCGACTCCCACAGGCTGTTCTGTGCAGAGCCCAGCTGATTGTGCCCTGGGTTAATTTTTTTTAAGTTCATTTCATGTTTTACATTGAGAACTTCTTCTTTCTGATTTACAGTGAAGTTCAAGTTTTTCTGATATTTCGAAAATATTCTGCTCTTATTGCCAAATCTGGCCATTAAAGGGCCAAATCTGTATATTAATAAACTGTTCTAGGGTTTTAAAATTTTTTTGCTTTGTGCAGATTTAAGATTAGGGTTTTTTTTATTTGTTGTGCAGCTACTCAGCCAGCAGATCCAAGCCAAATCGAAATACCCAGCACTGAGCGAAGTTTGCAGTGAGAAGTGCTGATCGAAATCGTTTCTTTTCTTCTATTGCTGTCAAAACTCACGCATGCGTTATTCCCTTTCGGTTTCGCATAGGACGGATCCCTTTTTACTATGACTGTAATCACTGTTACATCAATTTCTAACTGTTTTGATCATATTTTGGTTCTGCAATCTTGTATTTGAGTTAAAGCGCATCCTTTGGAAGGCATCTGAACGGTTCTGCGTAGACGATACTTTGGGTTTCCTACGACCAGGGCGGGTTTCTGTGGCCATGCCGAGATTAAATGCTGCCTCATCCGCCGTCCAGAAATGAAAACCGCAGTCCTGGTCTCATTCGTTGATGCCAGCCTCACGAAATCGTAGCAATTCCATTGCATACGGCTTAGCAGTTCCAGATACATCAAAACGAAGGCCAAGAAATGCACACAGGTATAAAGTATGAAGATACAGCAGTTAACGTGAATGCGGCTTTCCTCAAAATCCACTGCATATGGTAAGAAAATCGCGGTTTCTTGTTGCCGTCGAAGATCCCGTGTCAAGAGCTGGAACAACACTCTGCGTTCAAGTGAAAATGGTAAATCCGTCTGCACTCTTCAGTCTCCGGCCTTCGAAACCTCTGCGTATTATCGGTAAGCATCAAATGATTTTTCATTTTCCCTGTCACCTTTAATCGCACTGAATTTTTTTAACGTATTCGGCCATCGACTACCATTTGAGAATCCTTCTGTCGCCTTGGTGTATCGTATTATGCTCAGTATGGTTACGTTTAGGTTTCCGTAGGTTATGCTTTGGTTTCAATACGTAGGGTAAATCTTTTTTTTATTTTCGTTTGACTTGTTTTCATAGTTTGTAATATCGTTTAGGTTTAGACTTAATTTTTTTTTTCAAGGTTTCGTTTAGTTAAAATTAAATTCATAAAAATTCAAAATGCATTTGTTGTTAGACTTTAGATTTGTAGATTTTAAATTTTTTGTAAATGTTTAGTTTAGCTTTACTTAGATTTTAATTTTTGTTTTTTTTGAATAAAAAAAATAAAAAATGAAAAAATATATTTTTTAGGTTTATTTTTAAAGTGTTAGATTTTAGTTTTAGAATAGATTTTATTTTAGATTTTAAATTTTCATTTTTTTTGAAAAAATAAAAAAATAAAAAAAAAAAAATTGAAAAAGATTTAAAAAAAAAAAAAAAAAAAAAAAAAAAAAAATTGGGAAATTATTTTTGCAAATCTCAGTTGCTTTCGTTATATGTTTTATGCTGAGATCTAAACTTTCAGGTCGAGATGCGAAATCCAATGTCTGGTTAATGATTTATGATGCTCATGGTGGTTTAAGGCATTTATCTCTTCAAAGCTTTCAGTTGCCGGATATCGTTTTGATCACATGATTTAGCTGATGATAGATGGTTGCTGTTCATGGTCCATGTTTTCTTATCATTTAAAAGGTAATCATTTAGAAATTGACTCCACAAGGCACTGGTCTATTAAATCTCTAAATCCATCTAGTGCTTATCATATCGTGTATCGTGTCTCCCACCCAACTGTTTGGCAGTTGGTCTTCACTATCTCGCAGGGTCTACCCCCCTTAGCCGCGGGAGACGGGCTTAAACGGAGGGATCGGGGATCAGAGTGACAGCCCCCGGTCCGAGCGTTGTCGTGCCAATCTGCGCGACAACACCCCCTAATGGACATAATCATGGCATCTAAGGGATAAACTCGTAGCAAACTTCATGTGAAATGTTGCTTGGTGGAGGGTTGACTTGGCACTTGGATCACTAGTTCGTTTTTTACCTAGATTTCTCTTGTTGATGAAGAAGCTATAAGGAAAGGATTGTTGTTGGGTTTTCCCCCTTGTGTTGTTTTGCCCTGGCTTGGACCCTAATTTCTGGTGTCTCTTGTGCATTATGTTTTCTATATTTTGCTAATGTGTAATTGCTTGATGACATAACTAAACAAGCAAATACTAAGAAAAGAATGCACATATCAGTGACAAGTAATTATCATGATAAGAAATTCTTGTTGGAAATACTAGGAGGGGGTCAATCAGTATTTCTCTTCAATTAGTATATTTTTAATTTTACAAAGCATTAATTAACATTATCATCAGATGTAACATAAATCAACAGTAAACAACACCATTCAACAATGTGCAAACATTAAGACAATAGACAACAATACTTTAGATAGCAACCCCTCCAGGACAAAAACCACTAAATGCTTCTTAATATTTGTCCTTAGTAAAATGTACATCAATATTTTCAGCTCCAACTGAGGGAGTCTCTAACCCCCTAGTTTACAAGCTTCAACCTGTAGGACGCTCCAACACCCTGTTTACCAGCTGCAACTGGAAGGACGCTCCAACGCTCGAGTTTACAGGCTCCAACCTGAAGGATGTTCCAACACCATGTTTACCAGTTGCAACCAGAAGGACGCTCCAATGCCCTTTGCAAGCTCCAACTTGCTCTAGCACCACCCTACCACCCTGAAGTATTCTCAAGCTCCAACCTGAAGGAGACTCCACTATCCTACCTTGCACCACCCTGCCACCCTGATCAGTGAGCGGACCACGTTTCACAATTTTCAGACTGGATCCACCTATTTTCAATATCAATATGAAGGAACGGCAATACAAGAAACTGCTATAAAATTTCAATCAATCAATTTTGCCTTTGCTCAATCTGCATATCAAACATCACTGACACACTAGGCCATTGTTATGCCAAGGTTCAGTGCATGTCAAAATATCTATCACATATCAAAATCAATCACATTGTCATAGTTGTCATCAAGAGTACTGTAGATATTACTGTCACCAAGAGTAGTATTGTTACGGTCATCACCAATTGTCTTTGAAGGTTACTCTGCCATAGAATATTATCACAGCCCTACAATCATAAATGTCACTTGACAACATATATAACTACCATAAGTCATTGTCTCATTATCATTGCAACATAGGAATCACTAGTCAACTATCACTATCTCATAGAGACAACCATACATCACAGTTACATTGTTGTTTGATGGATAATTTCCTTCTGCAGACAGAAGCAAACTCCCTAGATCTAGTGGCTTGATCTAGAAACAGAGACAAAAAGACTTATGTTTTCCTTAGAGAGTTTAGAATATGGAAGAAAGACTTGCCTAGAGTCCAACGCAAGCTCTCTTCTTCTCCTTGCTTGTATGCTCCAACTCCAACTCCAAATGCTAAGAGTGGAACCTGCATAACAACTAAAACAAGCAAGAGAACTACAGTATACAAATCACATATACTAACATCTCTAAACAATGAGTCAAGAAGGCATTGTAATGCATATGCATAAATGAGACATAAGTAAAGGAAAACAAAGCACTTTTTGTATTAATGAATGTAGGAGAAGATACAACCCTTGCAGATCTTGACCTTGTAGATGTCTCCCAACTATCTTGTCCTCCTTTGCCACAAAGCAAGCCTTCAATCACAACTCAAGTGCATGGATGGATAATGGATCCCTAGGCACAAAGTGTTGAAAGTTGTAACTAGTTTCGGTCTTCATAATTGTATTTGTACCATGAATTGGTGTAATTATTGTACTCAAAAGAAAAAGGGGAAAGATAAATATTTTGTAAAAGAAAATTATTTGTTATAAATGGGTTTCTTGCCCATGGTCATTTGTCCTAGGTCAATCACCCATTGAATGCTCTATGGGTTTAGCATTGAGTCAAGTCAAAGTCATAATGTAAAGACCATTTGAGGGCTCACATATCAAGAAAGAGAAAAATATTTTATGTATAAAGATAAGCCAAGAAACCACCAAAGATCAAGTCGGCCTAGAAGAGGCCCATGCACCCATTGGAAAGCCTACATAAAGAAGAGGATTCGACCTCCTTTAGATACAACAAGAGCATTGAATCCTGGATAAAGTCTGAGGCAATAACGGAAGTGTGAAGGAAGCAAAGAAGGCAACGAAGAAAGATCATGCTCTCTCTGTTTTGTTTTGGATGAATATTTCTCTCTTGACAAGCCATATGTGTGAGTTTCTCTGGAAGGATAGGATTTCCATAGGTCTGAATTGGTACAGGAAGGAGTAGCAGATCTTATTCGTACAATAGAACATTTGTTTGGCCGGCCTGATCTTGGTGAGTTGTCTTGGGCCTAAGGTCTTGGAAGTCCCCTTGAATTGATTCTATAAGAAAAAAGTTCTCTAGGTTTTCCCCTGTTGAGGGGTTTTGCCTTGGCATGGAGCCTATATCTGGTGTCTTTTATTGTTCCGCATTATGATCTTCTTGTTTGGCACTTACCTTTATGATGAACAGAATGTGATAATAATAATGATGAATTAATCTAATATCATAAGAAAGTGTCGAGGTAACAAAGAAATCAATTAATAAAATCATATCTACAATTTGCCCTCGATTTATAACACAAAGCAGCAGCAGCATCAGGGCATAACTAAGAGTCTCCAAAAACCAACCCAAACTCTATGGGAGGCAGTGAATTTATAGGGTAAATGGGGTGGTTTGGGATTTACCAATCTAGGATTTAGATCCACATATGAGGGAGGATAAGTTCTAGGGATAAGAGATAAGACCTCAAGTATAGGAGTTCGAGATCTTGATCTAATAGTAAATAGTTAAAACCACTCAGGAAGCTTCTGGAAAGAGAAGATTCGAAATTATTTTTTATTTTTATCGAAATTCAAGAGCCATCGTAGTTATTGTGAAGGCAACATGTGTTGGTTAGTGCAGATGCTCTATGTACAACTTGCAACAGTGTAGGTTGCATAAAGGGAAAGTGCAATGGGGCCAAAAATTAGGCTTTTTAGCTGTTTAACCCAAAATTCTTGGACCTTTTGGAGAGAAGATATTCTAGGCTTTGTAGGGGATGAATGCAAAGTGTTAAAGGATGATGATTGATCTGGTTTCAAGGCCATTTGATTGAATGTGACAAAATGAACTGTAACAGATTGCCCCCTAAAGTACAAATTCAGAAGCAGTCGCTGAGTACTCAAGTGCTTTACCATGTGACAAGTCTAAATCAAGAATATATTAGTTGAGATCATCATCTGTTACAATACATAAACATCATGATATCATTCTTGAGGTAGGCATACCCATACTCAGCATATATGCCAATTTACATGTGCAATAATCAAAGTCACGTCCACTAATGACAGATTGTGTACCTGTGCTTGGATAGCTTTTTGAATGATCATAGCCATCATACTTTGTAATCTTGTATGAATTCTGAAATCCCAGCCCGGATGGATGAAACTAGATCCAGGGTCTTCCACCACATCACTTGATAGTACAATTCCAACCATGTGAGTAAATGTGTTGGAGTCGAACATGGTAGACCATCTAATTACCAGTCAATGATGTAAGCCATTAACATACGGGAGAGGAACCACTGATAATGATAATGGCCCTCAAGGTACCACAGTACAATCCATGCCATGCAAAATGAATGAGTTGAAGTTGAACACCACACAGAATCTTTCGGTCGAAGGCCAATGATGAGAACCTATCGCCGAAAGTGAGGAAACTTGCCATTGAGGTATGCAAGCTCCAAGGCACTGAAGGGAGTTTCTAAGTCAACTTCCTGGATAATGTGTTGATGTCGACATGAAGTGACCCATTGCAGGAGGGCCTTGATGTATCTCCCATCAATAACACGAAACGGGTATCAAGATTTGCGACAAAATGTGATGATGCAGAGCTAGTTCAAGAGCGGCAGAAATGAAAATAAGGCTTAAGGGTATTGTAGCAGATGTCAACTGAGGGTGGACTTTCTCTTGAACATATCGACGACACTGATATGGAATTGGCAACATTGAATCAAAGACCCATCATGAAGGCTTTCATTAAGGAGTGATCAACATAGAGGCAAGTAGATTCCCCAACCCAAAGCAGTCACTAAGATGAAGTGAAAGAGTGTCATGTTCTAGAGCGACTCGCAACCACTAATAGGTTTGATGTTCAGATTTCCCAATTTCCCAACCATTTCTGACCAGTACCTCTTTATTTTGGACAAGTTTGAGGAGGATAACATATGCTTGATCTATAAGTTCATCCTTCGGATGAATCCTTCAAAGTATTTTTAACGAACCCTGAGAAGGAGTGGTTTGGTTTTGTCATGCTTAACGAGTCCAATGCTGGTTAATAGTTTTACGAGTCCAATGAAGATATAACTCGACTTCTTTGTTTAGAGAGTTTGAAAAAGCGGCAAAAAAGAAAACACTAAGACTTTCCTTTTCGTAAATTCGTCCCCCTGTCCCCACAGCCAGTGCAACATTGGTTTGCACATAATAGAATAGCACAACAATTGCAGCGTGACATGATTGCTCCTTGATAAAGCTTTTGACCCTCGCTCCAAGCTTCTAAGTTCCATCAAAATAATTACACTGAGATGAAATATTATGTGTTTTGGAATGGGGGGGTTGTTGAGAAATCTAGGGCATCGAAATTAAGTGATTTCTCTTCTATTAATAACTACTTGTGAATGTTTTTTACTTCTTAGATTAGGATCTTCTTTTACTTATGTGTTTATAGTGTTATTCTTCATCAAACAGCTACCAATGCATAAACCATAAAGAGATAAGAGACATAGAATATAGGCTATCAGCCAGGGCAAAAACCTCTCCCACTTGAGAGGAAAAACCTGAACAAATTCTTCTTTTTATAGAGACTTCAATTAACGAATACCAAGACCAATACCCTTGACTTATTTACCACTCCAAGACCAAGACACAAAGCCTCCTTGATGAGATTCTTCATGCTTGAACAAACCTTTGCTTCTTCCTCCTCCTCGGCTACCCTTCAGAATTTCGGCCCCTTGATTTAGGTCTGCAATCTTCGACCCTAATTCAAAAACCCTAGTTTCAGCTTCTTGAAAGGTGATACCTTCTAGAAAATGCCCTTGATTCCTTCACTTAGGATAGAGTCTCCTTCTAGCTTATCTCGTCTTCTCTTTTGACTTGCCCTTCTTCAATTCGGTTATCCACGAGGACTATACTCTTCTCGGCCTTTCCTGCAGCAAAATACTTCTCTCTTCTTTCTTTTCTCTTCGCTGATGATTAGGCTCCCTTCTAAGTGATCTTCGCACTTCTTGATTTCAGACCAAATTGCTTCACCGAAATTCTGCCTTCTAAAATGAGGCCGAGCTGCCTATTTATAGTTGTTTCCCAATCAATTAGGCCGACTTGAGTGAGGGTGAGATAACATGTCTTTTGGTGGAGATCATTTATTCCATCTTGTAGCCGACTTGTAGGAGGTGCCTTTGCTTGGTCTTGGAGGGCCTTCTTATACATTTAATGACTTATACAAAAATGTAACATGCCCAAGAAGGGTCCTCTATACATGACATTGACTCAAATTGACTTTTATGACTAGATGACAAAACCTAAAGGTTCACAATGGGAACCTTAACTAAAATAAAATTCCTTGATCATGAAACCCATGATTCAACTACTACAAAAATAATTTTATTTTCTTATGTTCATCAATTACATAAAATCACAATTTACACGTCATTATGAAGATCGAACCTAGTTACACTTTTTAAGAGGGGCCTTCTTATAGCCTTTGGAATACGGATGCTGGATGCTGCAGGCTCTGTTTCCACACGGATACCTGCTCACCTGCCAGGCAGATCCAGTATCATAGAGGCGAAAACCTTATTTCTGCCTTTGTCTTATCAATTAAGGCTGCTGAATTACTAATCTCTCAGCCAGTGTTTATTAAAAATTACCAATTAATTGTTTGTAACCTTGTTATAATTCTGAATACATTGTTACAATATAAGGTTCACTAAGGCATGCACAAACTGGAAAAATTGCACATTATTATCACCTACATGCCAGAAGCTACCATTGGGTTTAAATTAGAGGAGAAGGCAGAATAATTATTTGACACTTCTATTCCAGCAATTACATAATGTTTTTGTCAATACAATGATTATAGGCTCAAATACAGCCATAGAGAACCCAACCCTCATATTTTTTAGAAAATCATCATGATTAGACAGGAGATCATAAAACTTAAAAAAAGGTGAGGGAAAAATCAAAAGAACTTATAGTAGGCACAAGTGGCAATGTAAATGGGGCCAATCTGTTGCTACTCAAAAACCGATGGAGAATTCTAAACAATTCATACACATTCTTTAGTGATCGCTTCCTCAGAAACAAATATCAACAAAAGCTTTGTTTACAAGGTTCAAGTTATCTGCATACTAACACATGTCCAAAATAAAACAATAAATAAATCTCTTCCAATACATCCATGTAGCTTAGATTTTAGCTATTATGGCATAAGATACCAACAACATTCTACCAATAGTGATCTACCATCTAACCACTAGAGCATATTTCCCCAACTGCCTTCATACTTTAGGCTCAGTGTGATCAAGACGATAAACTCCATAACACTCACCTCTTTGAGTTTCTATCACTATCTAAGCTGTCCAGACCTAAGTTTCAAATAAAAGTTACTGGAATTAGTTTACAGACGATCTAGCACGCTGTTATTGAGTATAAGAAAATAGTACCTTAAGATTAATCCATGCATATGGAAGGCCAGTGGAATGGGGGTGTTGTTGAGAAATCTAGGGCATCGAAATTAAGCGATTTCTCTTCTATTGATAACTACTTGTGAATGTTTTTTACTTCTTAGATTAGGATCTTCTTTTACTTATGTGTTTATAGTGTTATTCTTCATCAAACAACTACCAATCCATAAACCATAAAGAGACAAGAGACACAGAATATAGGCTATCAGCCAGGGCAAAAACCTCTCCCACTTGAGAGGAAAAGCCTGAACAAATTCTTCTTTTTATAGAGACTTCAATTAACGAATACCAAGACCAATACCCTTGACTTATTTGCCACTCCAAGACCAAGACACAAAGCCTCCTTGATGAGATTCTTCATGCTTGAACAAACCTTTGCTTCTTCCTCCTCCTCGGCTACCCTTCAGAATTTCCGCCCCTTGATTTAGGTCTGCAATCTTCGACCCTAATTCAGAAACCCTAGTTTCAGCTTCTTGAAAGGTGATACCTTCTAGAAAATGCCCTTGATTCCTTCACTTAGGATAGAGTCTCCTTCTAGCTTATCTCGTCTTCTCTTTTGACTTGCCCTTCTTCAATTCGGTTATCCATGAGGACTGTAATCTTCTCGGCCTTTCCTACAGCAGATAATCCCTCTCTTCTTCATACGTGTGATAGTAGAACCACCCTAAAACAGACCCAAAATGAAGCTAAATACTTCGCTCTTCTTCCTTTTCTCTTCACTGATGATTAGGCTCCCTTCTAAGTGATCTTCGCACTTCTTGATTTCAGACCGAATTGCTTCACCAAAATTCTGCCTTCTGAAATGAGGCCGAGCTGCCTATTTATAGTTGTTTCCCAATCAATTAGGCCGACTTGAGTGAGGGTGAGCTGACATGTCTTTTGGTGGAGATCATTTATTCCATCTTGTAGCCGACTTGTAGGAGGTGTCTTTGCTTGGTCTTGGAGGGCCTTCTTATACATTTAATGACTCATACAAAAATGTAACATGCCCAAGAAGGGTCCTTCATACATGACATTGACTCAAATTGACTTTTATGACTAGATGACAAAACCTAAAGGTTCACAATGGGAACCTTAACTAAAATAAAATTCCTTGATCATGAAACCCATGATTCAAGTACTACAAAAATAATTTTATTTTCTTATTTTCATCAATTACATAAAATCACAATTTACACGTCATTATGAAGACCGAACCTAGTTACACTTTTTAAGAGGGGCCTTCTTATAGCCTTTGGAATACGGATGCTGGATGCTGCAGGCTCTGTTTCCACACGGATACCTGCTCACCTGCCAGGCAGATCCAGTATCATAGAGGCGAAAACCTTATTTCTGCCTTTGTCTTTAAGGCTGCTATATTACTAATCTCTCAGCCAGTGTTTATTAAAAATTACCAATTAATTGTTTGTAACCTTGTTATAATTCTGAATACATTGTTACAATATTAGGTTCACTAAGGCATGCACAAACAGGAAAAATTGCACATTACTATCACCTACATGCCAGAAGCTACCATTGGGTTTAAATTAGAGGAGAAGGCAGAATAATCATTTGACACTTCTATTCCAGCAATTACATAATGTTTTTGTCAGTACAAGGATTATAGGCTCAAATACAGCCATAGAGAACCCAACCCTCACATTTTTTAGAAAATCATCATGATTAGACAGGAGATCATAAAACTTTAAAAAAGGTGAGGTAAAAATCAAAAGAACTTAAAGTAGGCACAAGTGGCAATGTAAATGGAGCCAATCTGTTGCTACTCAAAAACCGATGGAGAATTCTAAACAATTCATACACATTCTTTAGTGACCGCTTCCTCAGAAACAGATATCAACAAAAGCTTTGTTTACAGGGTTCAAGTTATCTGCATACTAACACGTGTCCAAAATAAAACAATAAATAAATCTCTTCCAATACATCCATGTAGCTTAGATTTTAGCTATTATGGCATAAGATACCAACAACATTCTACAAATAGTGATCTACCATCTAACCACTGGAGCATATTTCCCCAACTGCCTTCGTACTTTAGGCTCAATGTGATCAAGACGATAAACTCCATAACACTCACTTCTTCGAGTTTCTATCACTATCTAAGCTGTCCAGACCTAAGCTTCAAATAAAAGTCACTGGAATTAGTTTACAGACGAGCTAGCACACTGTTATTGAGTATAAGAAAAGAGTACCTTAAGATTAATCCATGCATATGGAAGGCCAGTGGAAGTATCAAAAGCTTGCAGAAAACGCTGGCCCAAATCATTGGCAAGAATAAGCAACTGCCCATTGTATTTTTCCTGAAAACTTTTCTTGGCTGATTCTGTTGCAAGCAAATGAGCTGAAATAAGCCCTCCAAGTAGCCTAATATTACACTGCATAAAAAATATATTGCATTAGTCATGAATAAATTCTTCAGCTCTTCCTAAAACAGATGACCGCAACCGAAATCTTTCTGACATGCAACCTACAACTTTCTAATTCAAACCCAACAAAAATGCAAGCAAGCATGTTAGCATCAACCAATTAGTCGTGCCTGAAGAAATCTGTCTCAGAATTTATGTCATAGCGAATGTATGTCATCAGTTTTATGTTATGAAGGGACAATGATTCCCACATACCTCAAACAAGCTTACTCGTACATCAACATCAAATGTAAGGTTTTCCTCGAGCCATAGCACAGCTTTTCCAAATTCCGAACTGTTTCCCAGAACAATTAAACTGCATAGATTATTCAAAATTTCAATATAATGGTTAGTAATCAAAAACAGATTCTTGTCAATCACATTTGCAGAATGTTTTATAAATATTAAATAAGAAACCCCTTAACCACATGCACACCAGACTATCCTAGGAAAAAAAACACAGAATTTCTTTCATCTATGTTATAAATAGTAATAAGAAACACAATGAAAAATGTATTGCATCATAAAAAGAATGTAAAAATGTTAAAAGTTAAACATTGTCAATTTTAAGGGAAACAAACCTATGCACAAGGATGCAGATTTTTTAGAAAGGCTAGAGAGACTTGGAAATACCAGGGGAGGAAACAGCAACAGTAAGTTGTGTGTTGTTGACATTCAGGGATGGGGAGGCAAGCTACTAGGATGGGTAGAGGGACCCCCCAAACTTCCAGGGACGACACAGGGAAAGGTGAGGTATTGAACATAGAGGACCCCTCTGAATATAGAAAGAGTACAGAAAGTATGGAAAAAATTGCAAATTTATTACCAATGAAATCTGATTAATCATAAAGAAACACAAGGCTAGATCAAATTATCCAATTTGAAACTCAAATAGGTCAATCCATACATCCATACTGTTATCACAGTTTAGTTTCAGAGTAGAGGGTTCAGAGGTAATAGCTTGGAACAGTGGTCTTAAGTTTTCATTAAAAGTTTCAGGCATGCTGACAATTAATTTGTCAGCGCCAATTCAAAACATTTGAAACGAAGGCGCTGACAAATCAAATGTCAGCAAAGATTTAAATTTCTGGACAAGCGAGCGCTGGCACATCAGCTTTCCACACAACCTATCATCATTCGACAGATGGCGCTGATCAATTAATTGGTATGACATGTTATTTAATTTTCCCAAAATGAAAATTTGTTTAAATTTCCACTGCCAAAGGTGATAATCATTATCAAAGTGATGGTATGATCGAGGCACGAATGTATGATTGTGATTATACCTGTTTTTTGTTTTCACATGTCTTTTTTAAGCCCGAGATTTCATGTGAAGGGAATCACTGCAGGATTATCATGTAATGTCATTATTTCAATTTGAGGTAAAATATTAGTTAAAGCTTCCCGCATAGGCGTGAACAAATCCCAATTTTTCATCCATAGTTTTTGTTTCTGAAGTGTTGGCAGTTATGGGGAAAAGCAGTCGACTACACAGAGGAGAGCCTGAGGATCCTGAAGCTTTCAAAGTGATCCCAGAAATTCGAGAACAATTTCAACGAGCAGGCTGGGAGGACTTTTGTTTCAGGGGTGATAGTTTTCATGATGGAGTTGCTCAAGCGTTTGCAGAAGGTTTCGATGGCTAGGGCGTCAACACTGGTTGAATCTCCTTTTCAATTATAGAGGAAACAATTGCAGAGGCTACAAGCCTCCCAAGGGATGGGGATCGATGGTTTAAAAATCGAACCTTGGCAAGTATTGATATCCCTTTCTTTTTGAAGGATGAACAGAAAAACAAGCCATGGTGATTGGGAGTGCAGAGATCCTGGCTCAAATCTGAGTGGGACCAAATCCTCAGGATAATTCAAGCCTATTTTACCTACAAGGAACGTTTCAACAGGCTCAGCATGTATCACTTCAGGTTTCTCGCTCATATTTCTAGACAGGTTAGAATGAACGTGCCCTTCTTTTTGCTTATGAGTCTGAAAAAAATGTCAGCAAGGATTCGAGCTAAACCAACTACATCCCCTCACTAAGCTTTCCATAAAATCCTAATTAAGCTTTTGATTGTAAATCATTTGAAAAAATTTAATAGAACCTAGGAGCAATTTCTGTTTTGGGGGGGATTCATAGAGTCAGCATCTCCTAAATCCAAAACTAGTAGCAAGAAGAGGAAACGAAAGAAGCCTATTCATACCTCTAAGATCCCAGAACAAGGAACCTCATCTATTCAGACCAGGAGCAAAAAGAAAGAGTTGCTGACGAAAACCCCTATTCCAGTCCCTGAGTTAAAGAGGGTTTACACAACAAAGGGTAAAACGATTATGGAGGAAAAATCCCTATCTCCTCCTCGAGATCCATCTCCTCAGCTGCCAAAACAACATGTGAAAGTTTCAGAGGATCAACCAGCTAAAACAGGGGAGGGTCAACCTAAAACAGAGGAAAGGATGATTTTAAATGAACCCACTCTAGCTGAAATATATGGGGTCAGAAAGCCTCATACCAGGCCAATAAATAAAATAAGGCTTAAGTTCAAACTCAAACAAAACCCTAACCTGCAAATCAAGTGATTGATGTGGATGATACACCTTTAAGAGACCTAATGATAAACAGGGAGGTGGCTTCTAGCTCTAAGAAGCACAAAGGTCAAAAGAGAAGAGAACCTGGCCCCAAGGCCAAGAAGATTAAGAAAGGGAAGCCAAGTAATGTAGATCTTTTGTTGGAGGCGCAAACAAACTCAAGTAGGGTTTTGTCACAATGTTGATCACTAGTCCGTTGTTGAAATATGTAACTAGCTTTGGTCTTCATAATGACATATGTAATCATGATTTTATGTATTTGATGTAATGAGAAAAATAATTTATTATTGTTGTTCTTGAGGCATGGGTTTCATGCTCAAGGAAAATTTATTATGTAACGAATAAAATATATATAAATAATGTAAAATAATGTAAATAGTAATAATCATAAATAATGATTAGTTAAATTAGTAATTAGGCTGAAGAGGAATGTCTAAATGAGACATGACTCTTCGTGAAGAGACACTTGCCTAATATAAAAGCAAGCCTCTCGTTCTCATTGTTATTCTTATTCATATATTTAATATAATATTTGTATCCTCATGGATATCTTGATATTCCAAGTCTTTTGGAGTAATTAATCTGTAGAAAGAACTTTGTTCACTTCATTTGGTATCAGAGAAGTTCGGTCCTCTAGGTTACTTAACCGGTGCACAGAGCTCGTTCTCTTATCCAGGTCCTTGGCTATCGAAATTCATCAACTGTGTTGCCGTACAATTGAAGCATTTTGCTCAAAATTTGGGAGTTTCTCCTTTTCTCCGTTTTTCTAGGCCTTTGGCCATTAAAATTAAAATTAAAAGAAAATTCGCTAGTTGACCTTTGGCCATAAAAAAATTAACCAAAAAAAAATATAAGTAAATAAATTAAAAAAAGAAGAAGAAGAAAAAGTAAAAAAATAAAAATAAAAGAACATAAAAAATCAAATTATATAAAAATAAAAAATAAATTAAAAAAAATTAAAATCACCTGGTAGAAGCCCGTGGTTTTAGAAACAACCCATGGTAATTGCCCATGGTATTTTAAAAGTAAAAGAAAAAACAAAAGGGATACAAAATCTCATACCAAGTGATATTTAAAACTTTTTACGTGGAGAAGCCCGTGGTTTTAGAAACAACCCATGGTAATTGCCCATGGTATTTTAAAAGTAAAAGAAAAAAACAAAAGGGATACAAAATCTCTTTACGTGAAAGGTAAGTTTTACTTTTTACTTAAAAAGTTTGGTGAACATCGTGACCTTGTCATATGAAAAGACGTGACCTTTATATTTATTAAGTGTGTTGACATCATAAAAATTTATAATATTATAAAAAAAAGTATTTAATATTTAAGAAGTAAAATGGAGACTAGTAATGAAAGGTTTCCTAAAACCTTTAGTAAATGTGTTGACACACTATTTAAAATCAAAGGATCACTCGACGGAAGAGATATCATAATCTCTATCAGTCCTGCTGAAAAAAGCAATTATGTTAGTCCTAAATGTGCTAACCAATTGGTGATTCCTGAATCAAATATAGTTGAAACGAAATTTTTTGGCACATATGACAAACAATATGACATAAGCAATCTACACCTAAGTATTGGAGATTACACTTTTACTTCGCAATTCACCGTGAAAACCTTATTTCTTGACGATAGTGACATTGTTTTGGGATCACCCTGGATGAAAACTCTAGGATCTGTCATCTTAAATACGAAGAAAAAGTTTTTAACATTTTCTTACAAGAAGAAGAAAATAACACTCCAAGATGTTACGCTGAAACCAAATTCAGTAACACCAAAAGATATATCAGATATTTCAAAAGTAATGTCTCAAGAAGGAAAAAAAGTATTAAAAAATATGCAAAATGAAATTGACAAAAATGAAGAAGTTTCTCGACTTAAAAACCATAGTGAAAAATTACTAACGTAAATTAAGAAACTTAAGAAGGATAAGAAGTCACTAGAAAACAAGATACAACAACTTATCGAGAAAGAAGCTTCAAATGTAGGAATTCAAGTTGATGACAAAACAACAAGTACTGATTCAGTGAATGTCACAACTCAGGAAAAAGACAAGCAAGTTGAAGAAAAGTCGCGCTTAGATGTTGCAATTCAAACAATGAACTTCCCAAGAGAATGTTCCATAACCAACTCAACAACATCTTCGCCAAAAGAAAATATAAAAATTTTCACATGCCCAATAAGGGAAAATCAAACCAAAAAGGTTCCCTATCGGCATCCAAATCATGAGAATAGACAAATCAACCACACTACGTATCGAGACCATTCAGAACCGAAACGACAAATTGATCTTCCAAAGAATAATGATGTAAAATCAATCCAATCTTATGCTAACAAGTCGTTACAAAATTCCAGTGATTAGAATACTACACAGAAGATTAATCTGGGATGGTCTAATCCCTTCTCAGTGCGACAATTTTGTTTGTCACAAAGAAGATCATATCAACTTGTATCGACAAGGATGACTATTCCGAGACAGAAAGACTTTCGAAGCCGAAAAAGAGATCAAGCCTTTTTCATCGACAAGCTTTGAGGACAAAGCTTTTTGAGGAAGGAGGCAATGTAACAAATAAAATATATATAAATAATGTAAACAGTGATAATCATAAATAATGATTAGTTAAATTAGTAATTAGGTTGAAGAGGCATGTCTAAATGAGACATGACTCTTCGTGAAGAGACACTTGCCTGATATAAAAGCAAGCCTCTCGTTCTCATTGTAAAACATTCTCATTCTTATTCTTATTAATATATTTAATATAATATTTGTATCCTCATGGATATCTTGATATTGCAAGTCTTTTGGAGTAATTAATCTGTAGAAGGAACTTTGTTCACTTCATATTATTAGGTCAAGCTCCCATTGTGAGCTTCTAGGCTTGTCATTGAGTCTACAAATCAAAGAAAATCACTGTCATGTATGAGAGACCCTTCTTGGGCATGTTATTTGAGTCAAATAGAGTCAAAGGATCCTCCAAGACCAAGTCATGATGCTAGCAACAAGTTGGCCTTCCAAACAATGACAAGTCATCCTATTTTGAAGTGACTAGAAGACTATACATACAATACTAGTCAACCACCTTTGGGGCATCTCTCTCAGACAAGAAACTTGATCAAGAACATAGAAGTCAACAAAGAAAGGAGAAGATAGAGCGAAGAAGAAGAAGTATCTTTTGAGGATTGTTTTAGGTAAAAACGCTCACATGTGCGGCTTGAAGCTAGGGCATCCACCGCAGAACATAGACCAAATTACAGTCATCCCTAAAAACCGAAATTTGGCACAAAAGTAGCCTAATTTGAAGGTCGAAGTCTTGAGGAGAATGAGCCTAGTTAAGCGAAGTAGAAGAAGGGCTAAAATTGCCCTAATAACTTCACACATGCGAAAATCGCAGGAAGCTACAGGAGGCCGAGAATTGCAAAAAGAGAAGCAGTCTATTGCAAGGCCGAAGTCAAGGACGAAGGAGAAGTTGCAGCAGTTTTAAGTCAAGGTTGACTTTGTTTTACTTGACAAAAAAGAAAAAAATTGACTTGGTCTTGGAGGGATTGTTCGTCAAGGGTCTAGGTCTTGGAATTCGTCAATTGAAGATCTATAAGAAGAGAAGAATTCTTGTGAGTTTTCCTCTCAGTTGGAGAGATTTTGGCCCTGGCTGATCTCCTATACCTTGTGTCCTGTCTTATTGTTCTTTATGGTTTGGTAGTTGTTTGATGAAAAGAACACTAATAATAAACAAGTGAAGGAAGAAGCTAATCAAGTAAAAATATATCACAAGCAATATTCATAGTAAGAGAAATCACCTTACCTAGCTGCCCCTAGATTTCTCAACATCCGTCAGCGTTCTTTTTTAAAACGTTTTGAGAGAGCGCTGACAATTAAATTTTCAGCACTATTTTGTTCTATTTCATTCGAGTGCCGACAATTAATTTGGCAGCAGTTCATGTTTTTACCTTGATAAGATATGTGCCAATTAATTTGTCAGCAATTAGGAAAAACTATGTTTTGAGGCAGCTATAAGGAGTTTGGAACAGATAAAGCTTATGAAAGATGGATTCATCCTCCAAATGGCAATTCAATATCCCAGGCCAAAATATGAGGTGATTTTGTTGTTTTGACGAAAACAGAGCAGATTTTGTGAAATAAAACAGAGCATTCCCAGATTTCATTGCAGGATATCAGCAAGTGATTTTGTCCTCAGTTTCAGCTAGATTTTCAGTTACAGCTCAACTTCCAGATTCAGCATCTTATATTTTTGTTTTATAACTAAACAAAACAGTACATCAAAGAAATCTTTATGCAATGTATTTGATCCTAGTTAGAGATTTACGTAGATATTTGAAACTTTTTAATTAAAGTTTTCTAAAAACATGGTTACAGTTTGTAAATGTTCTATAAAGTTGATTATGAAAGAGAACCAAGGGTTCAGAATTTCTTGAAAAAGACAAATCTTTGTGTATTGTTGTATACTTTGGAGACTAATATATTTTGCTATAAGCAGTTCCTATATGTACAGTTTTCAGAGATTCATGTGTGAACGATTTCCTGTTTGTTTTTCTAATGTGTTTACTTTCTCCTTAGCCACACCTTTGAACATTTGTCTTCAGTATTTGGATAAAGCTAGATGAATTGGAATTTGTATTGAGCGCTCAGATTCATGTTATTCAGATGCTTATTTGTTTTTTTAGCCTAAATATCATTGCAGAAATCTCAGTGCTCTATTTTTTATGTTTATTTTCTACAGTCTTCTACCATACCTTGATGATAATTTGTCTAAGAAATCATAATCTATCTTGCCTTTGTATAGATCTATTCATATGACCTGTGACTAGTAGATATATTTTTCTGTCAGAAACTCCATGGCCAATGGTCCCTTTCCTTTTCTTTTCAAACCAAATTCATCACTGTTAGAAGTAGAATCTGGCCAATGAGCGTATTAGTGACCTGCTACTGCAATGACTTTGAGTAGCAGACTTAACGAGAAATCCCTCTCCAAATTAAAGGGCCAGCTTTCAATCCCAAAGCGGTTTGAGGTTACCTCAAGGATTTTCTTCCACAGCCAAAAAACCCTGAGTGATAACATCTTGGCATAATTGTCAGGGAACGAAGGTTAAATCATCGCTGGGAAAGAACAAAAAAGGATCCAGATCTGATCATTGAAGGTGAACAAGGATAAGACATAATTAAGTTGTGCTTCCCCTGGAGACTCCACAATTTGAAAAGTGATTCCACTAGGAAGTTTTGGCTCATAAGGGAGTTTACACTAGGAGACATCTTGATTCTGATCCACCAGAACCTTTTTCAAGTCTAGAGAAGCTTTTCAAGAAGAAAAGATCAGCAAAAGAACCAGGTATTGTTCAATTAGAAAGATCTTTTCTTTACCAAAAGAGGTTAAGTCCATAGAAGATATCCAATTTGATTTCAAATTTGAGCAGACTTTGTTTTTATCAAAGTCAGAATCTGATCTTTTCGACACAGTATTCGATGAAAGAAGATTTAAGTCTTATGTTCCAGAGTCTTTTCCTCAAGATCCCAGTTTATCACAACATGATCGGGATATTTTTTGGAGTAGTTTGATCTCTACACTCAAACAGCGATTGGAATACATAAGCACCCTTACTCATGCCGATCCAATTAAGTTTTTGAGAGAAGAAGATTGGAATACCTTGTTCAGGAACTACAGTTGGCTTTGTCCAAGTTTGTCACTTTTCCTTTCCCTACTCCACCTTTTTCTGCTCCATCTGCCTCTGTTATATTTCATACTATTGCCCCTTTGATTGCTACTAACGCAATTTATGTTCCGTTTTCATCTACTATTCAAATCCCTAGTATCGTAGTTACTTCAACTTCGTTTCAGGTAGCTATGGCTGCAAGACATGCTCCCCTTACCCTCCCAGGTCATGCTAAAAAATTATGGTCAATGGATAATCCAATTTGATGGACAGGTAGGTTTTACAGCTCAACAGCATTTGGATAAGTTTAGATTTGGAGGAGGTGGATCAAGGAGATGTCAAAATGAGGTTTTTTGCACAAAGTTGTTGGGCATTGGATAAACCAATGCTCCCTGTGTGTTTCGCGCCATGGACTAACCACCTCTCATGGATCCTTATCTCTGGTGATGCGATCTTTGACTCGCCTACGGGCTTTGGTCTAACGGCAATCGTGATTCCCAACAAGTGGTATCAGAGTGTAGGTCACAAGTTCGATACACACCCAGCTCGTGTTGGAGGGGATATTGTTGGGCATTGGATAAATCAACGCTCCCCATATGTTTCACGACATGGACTAACTGCCTCTCATTGATCCTTATCTCTGGCGATGCAATCGTTGACTAACACCTGCGATTTTGGTTTAACGGCAATCGTGATTCCCAACAAAAGCTTCTCAAGAGAAGTGAAAAAGTGGTTCAGAGGACTGTCAGCAGGAAGTATTGAAGATTTTCTGCTGTTTGAGCAACTTTTTCTTAGAAGATGGGAGGATAAGAAGAATCATTTACAGATCTTAGCCGAATATGATAATTTGAAAAGAAATCCAGGTGAAGCAGTGCAAGAGTTTTCTACTAGGTTCAGTAAGGTATATAATGCAATTCCAGTTGATATTAAACCCCCTCCAAGATTAGCTCTGCTCCATTATCTTGATGTGTTTGATGCTAAGTTTACTTTTCAGTTAAGAGAAATGAATTATGCTACATTGGCAGACATGCAGAATAATGCCATAGGAGTAGAAACTAATTTGTTGGCAAAAAATATGAAAATGGGCAATGAATGGAAAGTAGTTAAGGATAAACCCTCTTCTTCTACAAATACCAAGTTTGATGTCATGCTGAAAACAATGGAAAATTTGGTTGATAAGTTAACTCCTCTTAAGGCTGAACCTCAACCCCAAATCAGAAATCCCAACTTCAAAAGGCCTCCAGGCCCTCAAGTTCGTAAAAGAGATCAGAAAAACCCTAAAGATCAACAGGGAGTGAGACCTCCTTTCCCACAGAATTTTGTGGATGAGGAAAATGCAGAGGAAGCTGAAGAACAAGTAAATTGTCTTAATGAGGATGATGTTAGTTTTTTTGTAGCGTCGGAAGTGTTCTAGTCTCGAAACTTTGTGGAGAGGCTAAAACACAAGAGTTCTCCATAACCCAAAAGTTGTTTCTGGAAATTCCACCTAGAAAAGTGTCTCAATTAGATTATTAGCCTATTTTTAAATATTTCCTAAGTCTAAACTTAGGAAAAGTGGTTAATTAATCAGCGTTAATTGAGAAAGGTGAGAATTCTCTAGAAACTCACACGGATCAATCCATCTATGATCTCAGTCATCGATTATGTTTTAATCTTGGTTGTTGGAGTCCCAACTGGAGATTATAAGAGGAGGTCGATGGGTAGATGGAGAACACACCAATGCAGATACTCAGTTGCCCAGGCAATTCGATTTTCCCAATAACAGAGATCCAGCAAAGGAGATTGAGCCAGAGGGTAAGTAGCAAGTGGCAGAGGAGGTCAATAGCATTTCCAAAAGAAGTCTTCCAGATCCCGAAGAGGCAATGAAAGGGAGTGTGAAATTCCCAGAGGGCCTGCGCATAGCTGCAAAACAATTCGATCTAGCTAGAGGAGCTAGTGATTCAACAGTTGGAGATCGAGATTTTGGTCAAGTGAACAAGTAAGTCAGTTCTAGAGCCAGAGAGACAGAGTTGTGGATTTCAGAGTTTCCAGAGGTAGCTACAACAAAGCTTGTGCAAGCTCTGCACAGAGGTTGACACAAAAGGATTTGCATGTGGCTAGGGAGGCAGATCCAGGGACAAAAATTAGTTGTGGGGTGAGGAAAAATTCTCACAATAATTTTTTCCAGTATTTCTCTCAAATTGGATTGCCAGTAGAGCATGCAAATTATTGTACTCAGATTTTTGCTGCTACATAATAAAAATAAACCCTCATACTGTTGCACCGTTTTCCCAAGTTGGGTTTTTCTGAGGAATTTTGTCTAAAATAGCAGTGTCAATTCTGTGTGTGTGCTAGCATATTACTCCGTTCTTATTTTTGTTTCAGCGGTATTTTATTTGGTGAAGAAATTGTAGTGTGAATATTCTATTATTTCGTCATAAACAAAATAAATTGCATAATCAATTTTCTCAATTAGAAGAAATATTTCCAATTGCTGCATTTTAAGGAATTTTCACATGGTATCAGAGCGAGGTTTGACAGACAAAAGGCTCAGAATCGAAGGGAGAAAATTTCGTTGTTCAGAGGGAGCAGCAGGATGAATTTTCGGGGGCTACGTAGTGTCTGGCCAAACAGTACAAATTACTAAACAAAGTTTGATTTATCCGGGTAAGTTATTCCAACAAGCAAAGGGAGCAGCGCTCAATTTTTTTTTGCAAAGCAAATTTCTTGCCTGGGCACAAGAGGGTTTGAGGCAGTTTGCTAGAGCAAATTCAGTGTCGAAAGGAAGAGAAATAACACACTGAAGTATACCCAGAATTCTCCAGTATGACCATGGATCGATTTGATATTCAAAAGGCTTCAGAGTTGTCTTCCAGATTCGAGAACGAATTTGCTTACCTATCAAGCTCAGCTTCACAAGGTGTCTAGTATATAGACAGTGGAGCGTCAACTCACATGACAAGGGTTAGAGAATATTTCTCTAGCTACAATGAGGAGCAGATGGATTTCCAAATTACGATGGGAAATAGAACGAAGTGTACTCTAGTGGGGAGAGGTACCATCAATTTTCAGAGGGAGTCAAGAGCAAGTACCAGTGCTACAGATGTTCTACATGTGTCGGGATTGGGTATGAACTTGATTTCAGTAACCCAGCTATCAGATAAGGGATATGATGTCCACTTTGTAAGGAATAAAGTGTTTGTCAAACACACTAGCTGGAAGAAGGTGAGACAAATTGGAGTTCGAAGCAATAGGCTGTACAGGTTGCAGCTCGATTCTCCAATGGCACTAGTAGGCAGTGACAATAGCAATGGGAAGGAATTAAATGAACTATGGCATAGGAGAATGGAACATTTACATCATGGAGCACTCAAGATGCTCAGGGAGACAGTAACAGGGGTTCCAGAACTTGGCACAGAACACGATGATGTGTGCAGAGGGTGCGTGCTTGGGAAATATGCTAAGGAAGCATTCCCAAGAAGTGACAGTAGAGAAAATGGCGTGTTAGGACTTATACACTCAGATATTTGTGGCCCAATGTCCACTAGAGCTCTCAATGGGGCCAAATATTTCGTCACCTTTATTGATGACCATTCCAGGAAAACCTGGATCTACTTCTTAAAGACCAAGGATGAGGTCTTT
Source organism: Pinus tabuliformis (assembly GCA_031772625.1). Classification (NCBI taxonomy): domain Eukaryota; kingdom Viridiplantae; phylum Streptophyta; class Pinopsida; order Pinales; family Pinaceae; genus Pinus; species Pinus tabuliformis. The sequence continues at coordinate 578,521,225 of CM062807.1, forward strand.
GATCATTTCAAGGAGTTTAAGGCTCTCGTGGAAAATGCAACAGGGAATAAGATCAAGGTGCTTCGCTCAGATAATGGTGGAGAGTATATTGATAAAGACTTCACAGATTTTTGTGCGAAGGAAGGCATCAGAAGAGAGTGGATAGCTCCATACAATCCACAATAGAATGGGGTAGAAAAGTGGAAAAACAGAACTATAGTTGGGGCTGCAAAAGCAATGTTATATGACCAGGATTTTCCCAGGTTTCTATGGGCAAAGGCATGTAACATAACAATGTATATTCAGAACAGGACTCCTCATAGAGCATTAGGGAAGAAAACGCCAGAAGGAGTCTTCACAGGGAAGAAGCTAGAAGTTAGTCACTTCAGGATCTTCGGCAACATTGCTTATTGTCATGTGTCAGATGAGAAATGCACCAAATTAGATCAGACTACAAAGAAAGGGTTCCTCGTTGGATATAGCGAAACCTCAAAGGCATACAGGATCTACATTCCTAGCAATAGGAAGATTGTAGTGAGATGGGACGTAAAGTTCATGGAGGACCGAGCTTTCAAGAGATCTCATGAGATGTTTGCAAGTGATCAGAATCAACCAGTTGAAGCTCCATTGGTCCAGCAGCAGGGCCAACCATAGGGGCAGCCAGTAGGACCGCCAATAGGACAATGATAGGGATCCAATACAGTGACCAATACTAGCATTTCCCCAGGTGTAGGGGATCAAGTGAGATCACAGTAGATGGAGCAGCAAAGGGAAGATGAGGAGGAGCTATTTGAACCTCCCAACACTAGTGGTCGAACCAGGAGAGAAGTTCGTTTAACATTGAGAGATGCAGAGGAGTTTGTTGGTGCTCCTAGGATGAACAAGAGAGAGCGCAGACAGCCTGACAAGTACCAAGCATTGGTGGCTCAGGTTGTAGAACCTTCCAGCTTTCAAGAGGCCACACAACATCAGGGGTGGGTAGATGCCATGGTAGAGGAGTACAGCTCTATCATGAGGAATGATGTTTGGGAGGTGGTGCCAAGGCTCGAGGACAAGTCAGTTGTAGGTTCTCGTTAGATCTACAAGATTAAGTATGTTGCAGACGGCAGCATGGAGAAGTACAAGGCTAGATTCATGGAAAAGGGGTATGTGCAAAAAGAAGGGATAGATTATGAGGAGACCTTCACCCCAATTTCTAAATACACTTCTATCCGATGGCGTGGAAGATTCACTATATGGACATCAAAAGAGCATTCTTGAACGAGATGTTAGAGGAAGAGGTATACATAGAACATCTAGAGGGCTTCGAGACTCATGAGAGGCGCACTCATGTGTGCAGACTGAAGAAAGATCTATACAGGCTCAAGGAGGTTCCCACAGCATGGTATGGTCAGATTGACAACTACTTGCAGCAGATGGGATTCATCAAGAGTGACGCAGACCCCAACCTTTACTATTTGATGGTAGAGAATGAGCCACTCATCATAGTATTGTATGTTGATGATCTCTTCCTAACAGGGTCATCAAGGCTCATTGAGGATTGCAAGAGAAACCTAGCAATAGAGTTTGATATGAAGGATTTGGGGTTGATGCACTATCTCATAGGATTGGAAGTATGGCAGAAGTACAAGCAGATCTTCCTTGGGCAAGGAAGATATGCTACAAATATTCTAAAGAGATTCTAAATGCACGATTGTTGACCCATCTCTACGCCCATAATCACCAACTGGAAGAAAATAGATGCATCAGATGACAAGGATGTTGACCCCACCTTGTATAGACAAGCTCATTGATTCTCTCATGTATCTAATCAATACTATGCCAGATATTTGCTTCACAGTTAATGCCCTCAGTCAATTTATGGTGGAACCAAAGAGAGTACATTGGACAGCAGCGAGGCACATTTTGAGGTATGTGTGTGGCACAATCGAGTATGGGTTGAGATATACCCGAGGGGATGACATCAGACTATGTGGGTTCACAGATGCAGATTGGGCAGGGAGTTTAGTGGACAGGAAAAGTACCTCTGGGTACTGCTTCAACGTTGGATCAGGGATGGTTTCTTAGTGCAGCAGGAAGTATAAGACAATATCACTGAGCTCTATAGAAGGAGAGTATATGGCAGCAAGCACATCTATGTGCGAAGCTATATGGCTTCGGAAGCTGCTGGTAAGCTTGTTCAAGTAGAGGATGGAGGCGACCAATGTCTACTGTGATAATCAAAGTTGCATCAAGCTCTCTAAGAATCCAGGGTTTCATGACAAATTGAAAACATAGATATTCGGTGTCATTTCATCAGAGATTGTGTGCAGCGTGGGGCGATCTAGCTACAGTATGTTTCCACAAATGAGCAAGTTGCCGATATACTCACAAAAGCTCTTGGGAGAGCTAAGTTCGTCTATCTTAGAGAATAAATGGGTATGGTGGAGAATTTGTTTCAGTAGCAGGGAAAGAATATTTCAAATACTTCTCAATTGCAGTAGCAACAGCAACAGATGAGAGGGAGTTGCAGTGTAGATGCAAAGTTGGCAGCAGTATAGCAGTGTCAACAGCAACACAAATGCAACATCAGAGTTGCACAGTCGTTGGTGGGCCGTGGTTGTCAGTCACAGAGGCCAGACATCAGCAGCGTATAGAGGGTGATACAGAGACAAAATGTTGTAGCAATAGTGCATCACTAGAACACCTTCCTCGCTAAGAGGGAGTGTTAGTTTTTTCGTAGCATCGAAGGTGTTCTAGTCTCAAAACTTTGTGGAGAGGCTAAAACACAGGAGTTCTCCATAACCCATAAATCGTTTCTACAAATTCCACAAAGAAATGTCTCAATTAGATTATTAGCCTATTTTTAAATATTTCATAAGTCTAAACTTAGGAAAAGTGGTTAATTAATCAGTGTTAATTGAGAAAGGTGAGAATTCCCTAGAAACTCACACAAATCGATCCAGATATGATCTCAGCCATCGATTATGTTTTAATCTTGGTCGTTGGAGTCTCAATTGGAGATTATAAGAGGTAGATGGGTAGATGTAGAACATAGAAGTGCAGTGTTGACGTGGCGAATTTTCGCTATGCCAACAAAGGGAACCAACCTGATCACAGGCCCCGATTAGATCTGCTTTCGTTTGAAATGGCTAGTTCCAACAGGTTTTAAAGGACCCCGTAAATTGTTATAGGTGTTGAAAGATTGCTCCTCGGAGGAAGACTTCCATTAAATCAACAAAAGAAACAGCTAACCTATATGTATCAGATCCTATCTATACTGATTCTAACTACTTATGCTAGTCCTAACTATTCTAATCTATCCTGCAGGAGCATAACAAAAAGAGATTAAACATCATATATAGATTCCAAGTCCAAATGAATCAATTACTGGTTCACAGATGAACAAGGCTGTATTAAATCTTAATTGCAATCTAATTACTCATACAGGAATACACATTCCTTTCCATACAAATAAAACTTGCAACTGATGTTTAACAAGGTTTCGAATCAGCAACCGCTCATGAATTAACCATGGTAACAAATTATATTTGAATAACCAAGACTAGTCACGAATTGTCTGTTATCAATATACACAAAAACAAAACATATTTATATTTATGCCAGCAACAACACCCTGATTCTAAACACATGAAAGAAAAGGAAGATAAATCGGAAAAAGGCTCCTTCTTGACCCAAACAGTCTTGTTTATTAGCACAATAAATCCAAAAGTTGTTCTGCCCAAAAAAAAGTCCCTCTCCCATCTCTGGAGGTAATATTTATGCAGAAAAAGACTGACCCTCCGTCTTCCCCCCAACTTTCCACCTTCCTCCCCTTTTCAATATACAGATGTAGAACGGTTGGTGAAACCTCTGACACGTCGAGGTCACATTTGTTGGAGCGTTCTATTTCCTGGGGGGAATGAATGGATGCTGATGGAAAGGAGAATGACTGTGTGTCATCTCCTCATGATGAAACCCGGGACAACATCATTTTCGAATACACAGGTAACGCATGGAAACCCGACCGTGAACGCCTAAGGCCAGATCTTAAATAGAGTACACCTGCATATATATATTCTTCGGATCCGCTTATGCATCTTTTACCCGGAGCCATTCTTGATGCTTACGCATCCGCTCTTCGACCTCGCTTGCCTTCTCTTGGTCCTCGCCTACAGAAATAATCAACATCAGCTATGCTTATGAAAATATGATAGAAATGCCTAAAAACACAAATCTTGCCTCAATAAAACTTTTATAAAATCAAAAGGAACAAGTGTGAAAGAATCGGCCCCTGGTTCAGCCAAGGTTGCGATGCGATCAAGTCGCAATCGCACATCGCAGCGGGCAGTCACATGCAACATCACCCCTGGTCTCGCCGATTGTGATTTGCAATTGGCTGGACCCGAAAATATATGTGTTGCGTTTAATAATCCCAGCGGGTCCGCCATATCGCATTGCGCTTTATGTATAAACATTGGGTTTTGCTGATTGCGATTTGCGATTGGGGAGTGGACCCGAAATCATATGTGTTATGCTTAATAGTCCCATCGGGTCCGCTGTATCGCATCACGCCTTATGTATAAGCTTTGAATTCCTCTGATTACGATTTGCGATGGGCTTCGGACCCAAAATCATATTTGTTGCGCTTAATAATCTCAGCAGGTCCGCCATATCGCGGAATGCCTTATGTATGGGCCTTGGGTTCCGCCAATTGCAATTTGCGATGGAGGAGCGGACAAGCGATTGCAATAAGCGATGTAACGGCGGACCGAAAGGATATGGACGTGGTTAATTGTATTTGAAGTCCGAAAGGTCCTCACTTATCAGATGCAAAAGAGGAAGGTGCAGCGTAACCGCGGAAATTGAGAGATTGCGATAGCAATAAAGGCAAGCATCGAGAAATGTAAAGATCAAAAAAGCACGGAAAAGGTATGTTAAATACGCTTGCAAAGTATTTTTGTTACAAAAGTGTTATAATAGAAATAAAGGAGCAATAAAAGGTTTTGTGGGTTGAGTCCACATATGACCATAGTAAAGAGTGGGGGTTGGTTATATGTGTAGGCATAGAGCACCATGAAGGTTTATGAGGATTGAAAAAGTCCCGATGAAAGATATGAATGAAGGGCTAGACTGGGTTATAAATGAATCATGCCGCAGAGATTTATTCAGGGGGGGTCTTAACCATTAAGAGTTGAAGATTTGACTCAGCAGAGAGTTAAAATCCCTGGGATAAAAATAGATCATTCGGAGAGTTATCATTCAAAGAAATGAAAGATCAAACTTCTAGGGGACCCATTCAAATTTGCCACCAGAGCAAGTTTTAATAGGGTGGTGGTTGTGGCCACAACAAATGGTGAACCGTTGGGCGAACCAGTTATCTCTGTTACCAAATAAACTTTGATCCGTAGAACATCAGGGTGTTAAGATAAACTTGAAATGTAAACTGTATAGATGGACAGGCATGGGTTCCACTTCAGCATTAATTGCTTTGGGCGGGATAAAGACAAATAGCTTCTACTTACTGATAGGGTTTTGACAGGCATTCTCCAATGGTCGTATTATGGGATTTATTGACCCTCCTTTACCTGTTTTCTACTTTCAAAATCCTTTCGGGGCCATCACTGGTTTGTCAATACCTGTTTAGGTGTGTACCTCAGCTCTTTATCGCGCATCAAGCTTGATGAATATATGTAGATATGCTTATCTGCACTTTATGTAAGAAATTTTAGTGCTATACTTTCGTATGATCGAATGGGGCACAGTCATGGATCATGCCATATTTTTAAACCGCTTAAGCAAGGTTGGGCTTGCTGTGTCAACTGGTACTCTGAGCCCAGCAACAGTCCCTACTCCAACCGGCTTCCCAAACAACCTGTCCTTCCAGATTGGCACAAGGACTCGACATTTCATTTTCTTTTAAATAAGTCCTTCCAGTTTCAGGCACAAGGACTAGAGCACAATTGGATTTGCCACAGGATAAATGACAGTGAGCTTAGCCCATGAAAGGAGGTTGGCTTGTAGATGACAGATATTGGAAATTTTAGTGTGGTGGATGGAACCAATGGAGAATAACTGCAAACCTCATAGGCAAGTATAGGCTAGGTCTAGGTGGGATTTTGAAAATGCAGCGTTCCGCCATGCCAATCCAATCCGTAGTTACACATTTTTCGTTTTATAAAGATGTCCCTACATGCTTCGGGTATCCAGGTTATCAACAGAGCCTTCCTAGTTCCCAACATGTGCCAATGAGTGGCTTTGACTTGAATTTCACCACTGATTTTGCAAGTTCTCATAGGCTCATCGAAGGCTCGCTTGATTTGCAAGGTAATAATGAATTTAGGATCTGTAGACTCATCAGCAGGTTAATGAGGGAAGCAAAAAGTTGAAGGTAGTGAATGAGGGCAATTGGAAGAGGGTTATAAAAGGTGAAAACAAGACTTGAAAGACCAAAATCAATTGATTGAAAAGCACTGAAATTCAAAACAGCAGGAAGATAAACTTTGTGTAAAACAAGAACAGACAGGATGAAAATATAACTAAGCTAACAGCAAAAAATAAAATGAATCCTAACCTACTCAAGAGGTAACCACCATGTGGTGGCTACTGGAAGTACCTCTTAAGATGTTGGCCATTAACAGGGAGTTTTTCGGTTTCTCCCTGTAAAGTTTTCAATCTGTAGGTTCCCTGACCAATTTTTTCCTCAACTTGGAACGGGCCCAACCATAAGTGTTGGAATTTCGTGTGCTTACCTTTTGGCTCACTCAACTTGTCCCATTTCAGGACAAGCTCTCCGACTTGGTAATCTTTATCTCCTTCCAGATGGCGATCAAACCATCTCTTCACGATCATTTGGTGATTCCTGAACTTGTTTCTGGCATTATCTCTCAATTCCTCCAACCTCACCAGTTGGTTGATCCTTTTTTGAAGTAAGGTTGAAGGGGTCCCTCTCGAGGCTTGGGAGAGCTGTAACGAGGGAAGGGTAACGTTGGGAGGCAAGATGGTTTCTTGTCCATAGACGAGGAAGTATGGGGAGTCTCCTAATGCTAATTTTGGGGTGACTCTATCGGCCCAAAGGGTGTTTGTTAGGGCATTGTGCCAGTTCCTCTAGTTGTCAACGACAGATTTATGGATTATGCGGATGAGGTTTTTATTTGATGACTCTGCAACTCCATTTCCCCGGGGGTAATAGTTTGATGCATACCTTATGTGAATTGATTTATTGATAGCAAATTCAATCAATTTTAGTGATGAAAAGTAAGAAGCATTATCAAATATGAGAGCGTCAGGGATGCCAAACCTGTTGATAATAAATTTCTCAATAAAAGATATTACCTCGTCTTCGTTAACCTTCCGAAGCGGGATGGCTTCGGTCCATCTGGTGAAGTAGTCGGTTGCCATGAGTATATACTTATGCTGCTGTGAAGAGTTCGAAGTGATCTCACCTATGACATCTAGGCCCCATTGCTAGAACGGGCGATAGATCATAACGGGCCTGAGGGGAACGACTGGCTTTCTTTCTCGCCCTGCAGCAGTTTGACACACCCTGCATTTCCGAGCATATGTATGCGAGTCTCTAAACACTGTGGGCCAATAATAGCCAACTCTTAATATTTTGTGAGCAGTGGTATCTCCGCCATAGTGACCACTTGCTGGGCCGTCGTGCATTTCTTTCAAAACATGATCAGCGTCATCCTTTTCCAAACACCTTAGCCAAACTCCATCATAATTTTTTCTATATAATATGTCATTGGCCAAGTGATACTGATTAGATTTTAATCTGAGCACTCTCCTTCGTGATGCATCCATGTGCTCAGGACATGATCCCCGTGTTAGATAAAAGTGTATGTCGTAATACCACGACTTAGGGACCAAAGGGACTTCCAACGTTTCGCGCTCACACATCAGCATTTCGTTAGTCCATCCGGGCTCCTCCCTGAATTCTACTTGCACGTCCTGTGTGCTTTGTGCTTCTGGTTCTTCCGACGCCCCTTCTTTATCCGCCAAGGCTTCTGCCGCGAGCTTACACAATCCCTGCCCTCGAACTATCTTTGCCGGCTTAATCTCAAGGTTGTATTCTTGAAGAGCGGTTATCCAATTCCCTCTCCATTCCCCCATCTCCCTCTGCACAAAGAGGGATCTTACAGCAGGGTGGGGGACGATTACTTTAGTCCTGGCCTTTAATAAATAAGGGTGGAAATGTTTCACGGCTTTAAAAACTGCAAAACCTTGTTTCTCCACGTCTGGGTAGTTCAGTTCTACTCCCTGAAGATTAGAGCTCATATAAGAAATAGGGACTTCATCGTCATTGTCATTTTTTTGGGTGAGGATTGCGGCATATGAAACGTCTAAAGTGAAAGTGTACAGGAGGAATTCCTTGTCAAAATTGGGGCTAACCAACCCAGGAGCTTCTGCGATGGCCTCCTTAATTCGTTGAAATGATCTTTTACCTTCGTCGCTCCACCTATACACAACATCTTTCTTCATCATTAGCTGAATGGGACACACTATTTCTGCGAAACCTAAAACAAATTTCCTAACGAAATTAATTTTCCCGAAAAAAAGATTGCATTGCCCTTTTACTTGCGGGGGGTTGTATTCTCATGATGGTCTCTATTCTTTCAGGATCAATAATAACCCCTTCGTTAGAGAGGATATGACCCAGTAGTTTCCCTTCTGTAACTGCGAAAACGCTCTTCTTGGGATTCAATGATATTCCGTACCTTCGGCATCTTTCGAAAATCTGTTTCAGGTGATAAATATGATCCCTTTTGTGATATGAATACACAGTAATGTCATCCATGTAAACCACTATTGATCTGTTAATCAATCCTCGGAAAGCTATGTCCATAGCTCTCTGAAATGTGGCGCCTGCATTAATAAGTCCAAACGGCATTTTGCGATATGCATAAGTGCCCCATTTAGTGTTGAAGGTTGTCTTAAGCTGATCTCCATTCGCCACCAACACTTGATTATATCCCGAAAACCCATCCAATAGGGACAACATTTCAAACCCAAAAACGCATTGAAGAATGTGTTCCATAGAAGGGACAGGATAGTTATCTTTCTGCAATGCTTTGTTCAGGTTTCTAAAATCGATACATAACCTGATGTCTCCATTTTTCTTTCTTACTGGCACGAGATTGGCTACCCAGCGGGTGTGCCTGACAGGAAAAATGATTTTGGCGTCCAACATTTTGTTTAATTCTTTCTTCACCAACGGTTCCAGGCTTGGATGCATCTTGTGAAGCTTTTGTTGGTAGGGCTTGACATCCTTTTCCAAAGGAATTACATGCTGCATAACGCCGGTATCGAAGGTTTTTAAGTCGCCATATGTCCATGCAAAGACGTCCTTGTACTCTTTAAACAGCTTAACAAATGCAACCTTTTCTTGTGGAGAGCATCCCAAGCCCAAATTAACATTTTTTGGGTCTTCTTTGGTTCCAAGGTTGACCAACTCATACTTCATGGATGAGCTATGCGTTTTGCAGTTAGTCAACTTCTTAAATTTATCATGCAGGTCATAAAAGTGCTCCATCTTGACAACTAACTTGGGGATTATATTGGGCTGATCATTTTCCTCATCTTCACTCCCGTTCATAAGTTTGTCATGCTCTTTTTCATCAATGATTGCATTTTTGAATGTTTTTTCGCAATGCAGGAACTCAAGGATTTGCTCATCACCTTCGAACACCTACCAATTCGAGATGTTATCAGGCACGGATGGTCTGAAAATCAATTCAACATAATATTTATTCTTGTTTAATCTAAGATTAGGCAAAAGTTTCGCAGCCATACCAGCCATCAGATCAGCATCTCAGTTTTGCCCTCGAGGTATGTATGTGATATTGAAAGAATCAAAACTGTCAATTAAGCTCCATACCTCATGTTGGTATCTTACCAGGTGTGGCGAATTGCAATGTATCCTTTTCCTTACCTGGTCCACAATTATTTGTGAATCACCAAAAACTTTAAGATTTTTTACCTTCATATCAATGGATTTTTTCAGGCCCTACAGCAAGCCTTCGTATTCTGCCGTGTTGTTGGTGCACGCGAACTCCAACTGGTTGGCCATCAGATGTTGGTTCCCTTGCGGGTCAATGAGAATGCTCCCAGCACCTGCACCTTCAAGGCAGTTAGAGCCATCAAAGTAGAGTGTCCAAAATATAGAATCTAATGTTACATCAAATGACCTGCTTCCTACGAAATTAGTTCTATCATCCACTATATTACAGGGTGGCTCATTAGTTGGCTCATTAATTGTCTCTGCATGGAATTCTCCAAAACAGGTTTCCATGGCACAAACATCGAAACTATAATTCCCAAGGATAGAGTTGGTAAATATTACAGGTTCATTGGGGTCGTTTGGTTCTGTCACTACATACTTTGTGTATCTTTCTCGATCAACTCGCAGCATATCACCTTTTCCCTTCTGAGGCAACAAGAGATGGAACCAATCAGTTGAGAAATATCCATTCAATTTTGCTAACCAGTCCCTACTAAGCAACATTCCATATGCCTTGGGTATGTCGACTACCACTATGTCAATGACTTGTGTGTATTGTGGTTTAGCAGCCATTCGAATCAGCACATCTTTCAATTCTCCAATTACTTTTACATTCGTTCTATCCAATTGCATAATTCGAGTTCCAGTTTTCTCGGGTATTGCATGAAGTCTTTTAGCAATAGAGTAAGGCATAACAGTGGACGAGGCACCGGAATCTACCAAGCGATTATATACGTTCATGTTGAAGATTTCAAATGTCATAAGGAAAGGTGGAGTCATGGATTTTGATTTCCTTCCTATCATGGCTGCATTGACATCTTGGGGGGTTCGATTCATTTTTGATAGAGTGGCTTGTTTGGGCTGTACTGGGGGTACTAACAGGTCTGGATGTCGACTTCTTGATTTGGCTACTCGGATTGGTGGGAGATTTGCAATTTCGTTCATTCATAGCTTTCAAAAGCAGATCTCTTTGCTGCGTTAACTTTAACAAATCGAAGTATGTGATATTAGCTCGAGATTTCTTAAGATCATCCACAATGTTGTAATCAATGTTATAAACAGGGTAGGGCAGAGTAAACATACCTGTTTTGCCATTCTTAGGTGGGAGTTTACCATTTTGAGTCGCCTTCGTTGCATTTGGAGATGTATTATCTTTATGTGGATAGTTCACAACTGGAGTACTCTTGGAATCACCACTAGGTCTACCCTTCTCAACAGGAACTTTAGGAGCGGATGCCTTCAAAGGGCGAACATATTTCTTTGTCTAGTCTACAGGCTTCATCACGCCCGCAAGTGGCCCTTTACTTCGTGTGTGGATTTCATTAGTGTGGATTTTTGTCGTACTATCTCCTTCGTCGTCATCGTTCTCATTTGTATAGAAATCCCACAGTACATTGATTTGAGATTCCTCATCCAAGGGCTCTTCTACTTGGTATTCTTCCTCATTTTCTTGTTCTGGCTCCAGCTCCACTATAGGTTCTTCTTTGGTAAGGAGCGATCCAATAAGAGCCAGCTCTTCCATATTTAAAATCCCTTCATTGGGTGGAGCAGGCAGCGCAAGTTGGCCATGACCACCTTCTATCTTCTTACAATAGAAAGGTTTGAAGGATTTTCTATTGTTATAATCTTCTCCATTCCCATTTGTACTCTCTCTAAAATTCCTTTTCATATCAATGACTATGTTCGTCAATTTCTTAATGATCCGATGCAAACCTTCCACATCTATGGTATCCTTTTCTTTGATCTCAGCCACTTTGTTATCACTCCCATTATTCTTCTTGGATGACTGAGAGGCTTTCTTTTCTTTGGTTGTATGATGACATGCTGTGAGACTGATCATTTCATTCTCAACTTTTACTACTTCATCGATAGCACCTTGTAAGGTTTGTGCGTTACTCCTCTTGACCCACATCGCAGTAGGGACAGGGAGAGCAGTGATGTAGAATTCCATGAGCACCTCATCAGTAGGTCTAGCGTTAGCCGGGATTCTGTTGAACAAAGTGTTGAACCGGATGTTAAAATCCTTGACCTTTTCTTTGGCTTCCATTTTTAAACGGGATAGTTCTAAAACTAAGGCCGCAGGCATCTTATCATCGCTAAACTTGTCTAAGAAGGCCTGCTGAAAGGCACCCCATGAGGTGATCGATCCTATTCTCAAGCTAAAGTACCATGTGGAGGCCGCACCAATCAGAGTAAAAGGGAATAAGCAACATACTACATCTTCATTGGCTACCCCCAACATGCGCACGGCTAGGAAGAAAGAATGAATAAGGTTATCAGCAGTGTCTCCCCGCTCTGGGTCAAATTTAGGCAATACTCTTTCTGCATTCTTGGGTAAGGCATGCTGCTGCCCAGGTACCACTACAGCATCTTGGGCAAGCCAGGGAGTACTCCCGGAGGAGGTGGGGGTTGATTCCCACCTGGAAGAGGCAGTAGGGGCGAATTCCCACCCAGAGGGGGCGGTGGAGGCAGATTCCCACCTAGAGGGGGAACGTTAGTCATATTATGGATAGGGAGGTTCTGGTTGAAGGTTTCTTTGAGGCGTTCTTTGTTAGGATTTTCCAAATCAGGCCAGGGATTACCTTTAGAGGTGGGATCCTGAGGAATTTCCTCCCAAGGAGTGTCGATACTTTGCAAAGACTCTAGCACAATATCTTCAAGAGAAGGGGCTGCAGATGTCTCTTCGCTTATGGGAAAGACCCTTGGCTTTCTTTTAGTTGTCAGAGGTAAAGAGTGAAAGATGGGGAGCTGAGAGAGGGAACGAGCATAAGCACGAGTAAGTACTTTGATTGGTTGTTCCTGAGTGACAGGATACTCCCACAGTTTCTCTTGCTTGGGTGACCCAAACACGGGACTTAGAGGGACCTCTGCTTCTTCAAAATGAGGCTCTTCCAAATGGGCAAAAGGATCTTTTCGACCTTTACGATCCATACATTAATCTTTTCGAATCCATGCGCAACATTTATAAATGAAATCATGAAAAGCTGTGGACGGCAGTTCAAGCCCTCCTAGCGCCAATTTGTTGACGCGGCGAATTTTTGCTATGCCAACAAAGGGAACCAACCCGATCGCAGACCCTGATTAGATCTACTTTCGTTTGGAATGGCTAGTTCCGACAGGTTTTAAAGGACCCCGTAAACTGTTATAGGTGTTGAAAGATTGCTCCCCGGAGGAAGACTTCCATTAAATCAACAAAAGAAACAGCTAACCTATATGTATCAGATCCTATCTATATTGACTCTAACTACTTATGCTAGTCCTAACTATTCTAATCTATCCTGCATGAGCATAACAAAAAGAGATTAAACATCATATATAGATTCCAAGTCCAAATGAATCAATCATTGATTCACAGATGAACAAGGTTGTATTAAATCTTAAATGCAATCTAATTACTCATACAGGAATACACATTCCGTTCCATACAAATAAAACTTGCAACTGATGTTTAACAAGATTTCAAATCAGCAACTGCTCATGAATTAACCATGGTAACAAATTATATTTGAATAACCAAGACTAGTCACGACCTGTCTATTATCAATATACACAAAAACAAAACATATTTATATTTATGCCAGCGATAACACCCTGATTCTAAACACATGAAATAAAAGGACGATAAATCGGAAAAAGGCTCCTTCTTGACCCAAACAGTCTTGTTTATTAGCACAATAAATCCAAAAGTTGTTCTGCCCAAAAAAAAGCCCCTCTCCCATCTCTGGAGGTAATATTTATGCAGAAAAAGACTGACCCTCCGTCTTCCCCCCGACTTTCCACCTTCCTCCCCTTTTCAATATACAAATCAAAATATACAGACGTAGAACGGTCGGTGAAACCACTGACACGTCGAGGTCACATTTGCTGGAGCGTTCTATTTCCTAGGGGGAATGAATGGATGCTGATGGAAAGGAGAATGACTGCGTGTCATCTCCTCATGATGAAACCCGGGACAACATCATTTTTGGAATACACAAGGAACACATGGAAACCCGACCGCGAATGCTTAAGGCAGATCTTAAATAGAGTACACCTGCACATATATATTCTTCGGATCCGCTTATGCATCTTTTACCCGGAGCCATTCTTGATGCTTACGCATCCGCTCTTCGACTTCGCTTGCCTTCTCTTGGTCCTCGCCTGCAGAAATAATCAACATCAGCTATGCTTATGAAAACATGATTGAAATGCCTAAAAACACAAATCTTTCCCTCAATAAAACTTTTATAAAATCAAAAGGAACAAGTGTGAAAGAATCGGCCCTTGGTTCAACCAAGGTTGCGATGCAATCAAGTTGCAATTGCACATCGCAACGGGCAGTCACATGCAACATCACCCCTGGTTCCGCCAATTGCGATTTGCGATTGGTCGGACCTGAAAATATATGTGTTGCGTTTAATAATCCTGATGGGCCCGCCATATTGCATTGCACTTTATGTATAAACGTTGGGTTTCGTCGATTGCGATTTACGATTTGGGTGCAGCCCCGAAATCATATGTGTTATGCTTAATAGTCCCATCAGGTCCACTGTATCGCATCGCGCCTTATGTATAAGCTTTGACTTCCGCTGATTGCGATTTGCGATGGGCTTCGGACACGATATCATATGTGTTGCGCTGAATAATCCCAGCAGGTCCGCCATATCGCAGAACGCTTTATGTATGGGCCTTGGGTTCCGCCAATTGCGATTTGCAATGGAGAAGCGAACAAGCGATTGCGATAAGCAATGTAACGGCAGACCCGAAAGGATATGGACGTGGTTAATTGCATTTGAAGTCCAGAAGGTCCTCATTTATCGAATGCAAAAGAGGAAGGTGCAGTGTAACAGCGGAAATTGAGAGATTACGATAGCGATAAAGGCAGGCATCGAGAAATGTATAAAGACCGAAAAAGCGCGGAAAAGGTAAGTTAAATACGCTTGCAAAGTATTTCTATTATAAAAGTGTTATAATAGAAATAAAGGCGCGATAGAAGGTTTTGTGGGTTGAGTCCACATACGACCATAGTAAAGAGTGGGGGTTGTTATATGTGTGGGCATAGACCACCATGATGGTTTATGAGGATTGAAAAAGTCCCGATGAAAGATATGAATGAAGGGCTAGACTGGGTTATAAATGAATCATGTCGCAAAGATTTATTCGGGGGGTCTTAAGCATTAAGAGTTGAAGATTTGACTCGGCAAAGAGTTAAAATCCCTGAGATAAAAACAGATCATTCGGAGAGTTATCATTCGGAGAAATGAAAGATCAAACTTCCAGGGGACCCATTCAAATTTGCCACCAGAGCAGGTTTTAATAGGGTGGTGGTTGTGGCCACAACATGCAGATACTTAGTTGCCCAGGCAATTCGATTTTCCCAGTAACAGAGATCCAGCAAAGGAGATTGAGCAAGAAGATGAGTAGCAAGTGGCAGAGGAGGTCAGCAGCATTTCTAGAGGAAATATTCCAAATCCAGAAGACGCAGTGAGAGGGAGTGGGAAATTTTTCAGAGGGCCTGCGTAGTGCGGACTACCAGGCATATCAGGAGAACAGTTTGATCTCGTTGGAGGAGCTAGTGATTCAGGTTTGAAAATTTCTAACATGAAATTCTACTGCAATAACTGATTTATTTCTCCTACTTATTTTCCACAATAAGTTATTTACAAAACCCTTCAATAAACATCAAAATAAATTCCATTGCAATTGTCACATAATAGCATAGAGAAAAGAACATTGAAATACAAGCACAAGAATCAATCACATCAACACGGTTGTTTTTGGACAATAGTCCCCCGAAAAACCCAATGCGTGAAAATCGGTGCAGCAGATGAGGGTTTATTTCTTATTCTTTAGTGAAAAATCTCTTTACAGGGAATGATTTGTAGAACATAGAGAAACCTTTGTGAAAACACCTGAGATAATTTTCCTCCACCCTTTGGAGACATTATGACATACAAGAGACCCTCCAGCCTCCACTGCGTCACCTCTACGTCATCTCTGCGCGAGAACTACGTCCCTTGTTGCGCTACCTCTCTGAGTTGTCCCTCTGATGCACTGCATCCCCCCCTCCTCAGTCTTCGACTGATGCTGATACCCTCCTCTTCCTTGACCCTGCAACTCTCCTTCTGAAATCGAACTTTTACTTCTTGAGAATCAATTTCCCTCGAGTTACTGAGTATTTGCCCGGTGTGTCTCCAAATGACTCTCAACTTTTCATTTATAATTTTCTTGTTGAGATATCAATGGTCGTGATCTAATTTCTAATCAATGGCTAAGATTAGATTAGACTTGATCCTCGTCTCTTAGAAGCTTCTCACCCATATTTTCATTAATACCCATTAATATTTTAATTTTCCTAAGTTTAGACTTAGGAACCCCATTAAAAATATTAATTATTTTAACAAAATATAATCCGGGTGGAATCTCACCAAACGATTTATGGGTCTTGGAAATCTCATGTGTTCTAGCCCCTCCACAAAATTTCGGAGCTAGAGCACATCCGATGCTACCCAAAAAATCAACACTCCCTCATAGCGAGGAATGTGCTCTAGCAATACTTCCCAGCAGAAGTATCACACTAATCCACGACATCGGTCCTCTGCGCTGCTAGTGTCCGGCCTTGCTGCCCTTCATCCACTGCACTGCAACCCATGACACTGCCATGTCACTGCTACATCTGTACTGTAGCTCCCTCTTAAGCACTGCACTATCCATTTCTGCTACTGAAACGGATTCTCAATCATCCCCATCTTCTCCCTGAAATAAACAAACATTGTTCTACCTAGAGCCTTGGTGAGAATGTCTGCCACATGTTCTCCTGTCGGAGTGTACTGTAACTATACTGCACCTCACTGGACATAGTCTCTGATAAAGTGACACCTGATGTCAATGTGCTTCGACCGATCATGAAAATTTAGATTCTTAGAGGGCTTGATGCAACTTTGATTATCACACAAAATGTTGGTCGCCTCCATCTTTCTCATGAATAGATTCACAAGTAACTTTCTAAGCCATATGGCTTCACACGATGTTGTGCTAGTTGTCATATATTCAGCTTCAGCTAAGCTCAGAGCTACGAACTTTTGTTTCCTACTACGTCATTCCTGATCTAATGTTGAAACAGTACCCAGTGGTAATTTTCCGATCTACTGAACTTCCAGCCCAATCTGCATCAATGAACCCACTCAGTCTGATATCATTGCCTCGAGTGTACATTAATCCATGCTCGACTGTTCCTCGTATATATCTGAGAACATGCTTGGTTGTTGCCCAGTGTGCCCTCTTCGATTCACCATGCACTGACTGAGGCTGTTGACAGTGTAACAAATGTCTGGCCTGGTATTGACCAGATACATCAGAGACCCTATGAGCTGCATGTACAAAGTGAGATCTACTTCTTTATCTTCAGACGCATCAATATTCTTCCAGTTGGTAATCATTGGAGCAGCCTGGAGCCATGGGTCTACAGTCATGCATTCTGAACCTTCTTAAAATTTCTGTAGCGTATCTCCCTTGTCCAAGGAAAATTTCACCCTTCTGTTGCCAAACTTCCAACCCCAGAAAATAATGCATCCGTCCCAAATCCTTCATGTCAAATTGACAAATTCTATAGCTAGGTTTTCCTTGCAATCTTTGATGAGCCTAGATGAACCCGTCAGAAAAAGGTCATCCACATATAACACCAAAATTTGAGGTTCAATCTCTACAGTCAAATAGTAGAGGTTGGGATCTGCGCCACTCTTGACGAATCCCATCCTTTGCAAGTAACCATCAATTCGACTATACCATGCTCTAGGCGCTTGTTTAAGCCAACACAAGTCTTTCTTCAAACTACATACATGAGTTTTCTTCTCATGTGTCTCAAAACCCTCTGGTTGTTCAATGTATACTTCTTCTATCACCCCATTCAAGGACGCAGCCTTGACGTCCATCTGGTGAATCTCCCACCCCATCTGTGTTGCAAGGGATATCACGGATCTAATAGAAGTATACCTGGCTTCTGGGGCGAAAGTTTCTTCGTAGTCTATCCCTTCCTTCTGAGCATACACCTTAGCCACGAACCTAGCTTTGTATTTTTCCACACTGCCATCTGTAGCATATTTGACCTTGTAGATCCATATCAAACCTACAAATCATCTATCCTGAGGTCTAGGTACCACTTCCCAAACATCATTGGTCATTATGGAACTGTATTCCTCCACCATAGCATCTTGCCATACTTGATGCTGAACGGCCTCCTAAAAAATAGAGAGTTCTCCAACCTGATCCACCAAAACTTGGTATCTATCTGGTTGTCTACGCTCCCTTATCTCGTTTCTAGGAGCTCCAATGAAATCCTCTGCATTCCGTAGTATCAGTCGAAGTTCCCGGCTCGTTCTTCCACTGGTATAGGTGGATCTATTTGCTCCTCCTTTTGAGATTCCACCTGTTGTGATGCTTCTGGATTCTTGTGCCTTGGAGAAATATTGGTGCTGGTTTTTGCTGGTCGAAGTGGCTGGACAAATGGATCATCCTTTTACTACTCTTCGAAAAGCATTTCTCGGGATTTCCTAAAATCTTTGTCCTCCATGAACTTTCCATCTCGTCGTACTACGATCTTTCTATTGCCCAAAAGGTAGATTCTATATGCCTTAGCATTCTCGCTATATCGCAAGATATCCTTTTTTCTGCAGTTTGATCCAACTTCTTCCTCTTTTCTTCAGGTATATGGCAGTATGCCAAGCTCCCAAATATTCTAAAATGACTCACTTCAGGCTTCTTGCCAGTGAAGACACTCTACTGAGTAATCTTACTTAATGCCCTTTTAGGAGTCATGTTCTGAACATATATTATTGTGTCGCATGCTTCTGCCCATAAAATTTTGGGCATCTCCTGATCATACAACATTTCCCTCGCTGCTTCAACAATAGTTTTGTTCTTCCTCTCCGCTACTCCATTCTGCTCCGGATTATATGAAGTTGTCCATTCTCTTTTGATGCCTTCCCTTGCACAAAACTCAGTGAATTCTTTGTCAATATATTCTCCACCATTGTCTGAGCGCAACACTTTTATCCTTTTCCCTGTCAGATTCTCAACCAGAGCTTTAAACTCTTTGAATCGATCAAAAACCTCATCCTTGGTTTTTAGAAAGTAGATCCAAGTCTTCTTGGAATGGTCATCAATGAAGGTGACGAAGTATTCAGCACCACTAAGAGCTTTTGTGGACATGGGTCCACAAATATCTGAGTGTATTAATCCCATAACACTCTTTGCCCTATTGTTACTTCTGGAATAAGCCGCTTTGGTGTACTTGCCTAGTACGCAACCTTTGCATACATCTTCTCGTTTGGTACTTAATTCTGGAAACCCTGTGACGGTTCCTCTGAAAATTCTTAGAGCCCCATGGTGTAAGTGGCCCGTCCTTCTGTGCCATAGTTCATTCAAATACTTTTCACCACAGCTGCCTATCAGTGCCATTGGAGATTCTAGTTGTAACTTATACAGTTTGTTACTTCTAACTCCAATTTGGGCCTTCTTCTTCCAACTCGGATATTTGACATATACTTTCTTCCCAATGAAGTAAACATCATAGCCCTTGTTCTGTAACTGAGATACAGAGAGTAAGTTCATTCCCAATCCAGGCACATGCAGCACATTGGTAGCTCGAAGCTGATCCCCTGCTTCTGTTTGAAAAACTATAGTACCTCTTCTTACGGGGGTACATTTTGACTTATTTCCCATGGTGATTTGGAAGTTCATCTGTTCTTCTTGATAGCTTGAGAAACATTCTCGTATTCCCGTCATGTGCACAGAAGCCCCGCTATCAATATACCAAACCTCAGAGGAAGCAAAACTTGACAAGCAAGTGACTTCTTCTTCCAGTCTGGAAGCCAACACAGAACTGTCGTGATCCATTATATTCTTCGTGCTTTCCTCTTTCCTAGGAGAACTGCATGAGTCCTTTTGAGTTGTTGCTCTAGCATCATGTTCACGACCCATTGCAAATTCTCTAACCCTGTTGCCCGATCTCAACTTTGATACCATGTGAAAATTTCTAACATGAAATTCTACTACAATAACTAATTTATTTCTCCTACTTATTTTCCACAATCAGTTATTTACAAAACCCTTCAGTAAACATCAAAATAAATTTCACTGCACTTGTCACATAATAGCATAGAGAAAAGAACAGCAAAATACAAGCACAAGAATCAATCACATCAACATAGTTGTTTTTGGACAATAGTCCCCGAAAAACCCAATGCGGGAAAACCAGTGCAACAGATGAGGGTTTATTCATTATTCTTCAGCAAAAATCTCTTTACAAGGAATGATTTGCAAAAGATAGAGAAACCTTTGTGAAAACACCTGAGATAATTTTCCTCCACCCTTTGGAGAAATTCTGAAATCCAAGAGACCCTCCAACCTCCACTACATCACCTCTGCTTCATCTCTACGTGAGGATTACGTCCCTTACTACGCTGCCTCTCTGAGTTGTCCCTCTGCGTTGTCCCTCTGATGCACTGCATCCCCTCCTCCTCAGTCTCTAACTGATGTTGATACCCTCCTCTTCCTTCACCCTGCAACTCTCCCTCTGAAATCGAACTCTTACTTCTTGAGAATCGATTTCCCTCGAGTTACTGAGTATTTGCCTGGTGTGTCTCCAAATGACTCTCAAGTCTTCATTTATACTTTTCCTGTTGAGATATCAACAACCGTGATCTAATCTCTAATCAACGGCTAAGATTAAATTAGACTTGATCCTCGTCTCTTAGAAGCTTCTCACCCATATTTTCATTAATACCCATTAATATTTTAATTTTCCTAAGTTTAGACTTAGGAACCCCATTAAAAATATTAATTATTTTAATAAAATACAATCCGAGTGGAATTTCACCAAACGATTTTTGGGTCTTGGAGATCTCATGTGTTCTAGCCCCTCCACAAAATTTCGGAGCTAGAGCACATTCGATGCTACCCAAAAATCAACATCAAGAACTGGAAACCAAGATTTTGGTCAGATGAACTAGTAAGTTAGTTCCAGAGCCAAAGAGAGATAGAGCACTAGATTTCAGAGTTTTCCGGAGGCAGCCACAGTAGAGCCTGCACAAGCTCTATGCAGAGGTTGACACAGAAGGATTTGAGTGTGGCTAGGGAGGTGGATTCGGGGACAAAAATCAACCGTGGGGTGAGGAAAAATCCTCACAATAATTTTTCCATTATTTCTCTCAAATTGGATTTCCAGTAGAGCATCCAAATTATTGTACTCAAATTTTTGTTGCTGCATAATAAAAATAAACCCTCATACTGTTGCACTGATTTTCCCAAGTTGGGTTTTTCCTTGTCCAAAATGACGATGTCAATCCTATGTGTGTGTGCTAGCATATTTCTCAAATCCTATTTTTGTTTAAGCAGTATTTTATTTGGTGAAGAAATTGCAATGTCAATATTTTGTTATTTTGCCATAAACAAAATAAACTGCATAATTAATTCTCAGTTAGAAGAAATATTTCTAGTTGCTGCATTTCGAGGAATTTTCACAGACAATACCCAGGTATACCTAACTAAAGAAGAGCATGATCAATCAACCCAACTATCATAAGAAAAGGACAGCCTTCAATTAATGGTTTGAGCATACCTATTGAAGCTTTATTTTACCAAGAGTTTTGCAAATCCTAAGCTATACATCAGAGTGGTCCAGATTGAACTAGTCATCATACTCTTGTATGTGGATGATGCACTTGTCAAAAGTGTAGAGCGTCGAATTCAAGAATGCAAGAAGCAGTTGGTAGTCGAGTTTGATATGAAGGATCTTGGGATTATGCATTACTACTTGGGACTAGAAGTTTGGCAGAAGCCAAGTGAAATATATCTTGGTCAAGGTAAATATGTGATCAAGATTCTTCAAAAATTTGGCATGATGGATAGCAAGCCTATGATGACTCCTATGATTACCAATCTAAAGAAGTTGAGTTTAGATTCTAGTCTGGTGGATCCTACTTGCTACAAACAGTTGATTGGGTCCTTGATGTATCTGGTGAATACAAGACCTGACATTTGTTTTGCAGTGAATATCCTCAGTCAATTTCAGATGGAGCCAAAACATGATCATTGGATTGCAGCAAAGCATATCCTAAGATATTTGTGTGGAACCATACATCATTGCCTCCACTATACCAGTAATAAAATCCAACTCATGGGATATACAGATTCAGATTGGGTGGGAGTGAGACAGATGGAAGAAGCACAACAAGTTGTTGCTTTAGCCTAGGATCTTCCATGGTCTCATGGATGAGTAGAAAGCAGGATATAGTTGCTTTGAGTAGTGTCGAAGATGAATATGTTGCTACAACCGAAGTCTGTCAAGAAGCAGTTTGGCTCAGGAAGTTACTATCATATTTGTTTGAAGGACTGCTTAGCCCTACACGAATACAATGTGATAATGAAAGTTGCATAAGATTTACAGAAGACACAGTGTTTCATGCCAGCACGAAGCATATAAATAATAAGTACCACTACATCAAATGCTTGGTACGAGATGGGGTCATGGAGCTACATTATCTAAATACAAATGAACAAGTAGCATATATTATGACTAAAGCGTTACCAAACAAGAAGCTTGAGTACCTAAGAGGTAAGCTTGGTTTGGTGGACATCTCCTCCCTAATTAAGAGGGTGTAATGTCGAATAGTTCTGGTCTTTATGGGTCATGCACTAGACCAGGACAAACAGCTGTAAGTTTAGTGAAGGCCATAAAGAAAGAATGGAATCTGGAGGATTGGATAAGCATCTTAGATTGGAACTTCTTATGGATTGTAGAATCCAAGAAAAGAAGTTGTTGACAAATACTCTTTGAGGATGAGGTAGGGCATCCAAGATAAGAGTAGGGAAGGAGGGCCGATATTCTTAGAGGATTCAGGATTGGAAATCCAAGATAAGAATAGTCCTAAAAGGACATACCCAGTGAACATCCTCATGGGGAATGTGATTTAGACGTAGTGTGGCAACTCACATAAAGCCTCCCAGCATAATGCTCTAGAATGAAGTTGAGCTTGTCTAGTTAAGGCCTTCAAGGACAATGCTGGTAATGATATAGATGCTTGACAAAGATGGCTTATCAATCCAACTCTTCTTATGAGAATGCTTCAAGGATGAAATTCTTTGTACCATGTGATGGGATTATGAGTACCTCCATAGTTAAGGAGTGTTGAAAATTGTGACTAGGTTCAATCTTCATAATGACCTATTTGTAATCATGACATTGTATACTTTGTATAAAGAAAGAAAAATAAAATTTTATTTTATGTAAAGCATGGGTTTCATGCTCAAGTCTAGGTCAAAATCATGTTCTTTGTGCTTCTAGGTCTTTCTAGGACAAAGAAGAATTTATGTCATGTATTATAGTCCCATTTGGACTCATTGTAACAAAGGAAAATATTTATTTTGTCAAGAAATTCCATTTATTCCTCCAAGACCAAGTTGGCCCCAGTCAAGGATAAGTCGACCTAAGGGAGGGTTATTTGACCCCTCAAGAAGGTTATAAATATAAGGAGCTCGACCTCATTTGGCATACTCACTCATCATCAAGTTTGATCTGCAATAGCAAAGGAGAAGAAGAGTTGGAAGGATGAAGAAAGGAAGAAAAGAAGTCGAAGTTTCTTGGGATCATCTCTCTCTCTCCACACGTGCGAAGTTAGGGTTTTGTTGTTGCCAGTTGCAGAGGTCGAAATTCAAAGGTACAATTGCAGGGCCAAAAATATAAGACGAAGTTGCAATAGGTTGAAGTTTGGAAGCTACCTTGAAGAAGACTTTGTTGGGGGGCTGACTTAGTGTTGGGAGGATCTTGGGCTTTGGTCTTTGGGTCTTGGAAGTCTCATTGTAAGAAGATTCTATAAGAAGAGAAGAATTATTTTTGGGTTTTCCCCTTAGAGGGGTTTTTCCCTGGCTTGGAGCCTATATCTTGTGTTCTTTGTCTTTGTCGTGATCGTCATGGTTTTGGTAATTGCTTGATGAACAAGAACTAATAAAAGTAATAAAAGGCCAACATATATCACGAGTAATTATCAAGTTAAGGAAAATCATCTATAGCACATAATTTTCCTGATTTTCTAGCAAAGAAGAGGGTGTTGGATTCTACAAATAAAAGGAAGTGTAGGCTAAGTATCCTACCCTTATCGACTATGAACATCTTTGCGATAATATCTTTTTAACCCTTCTACAACTTCATAGCATCAATTAGAGGCACAATTTGTGGCCTCTCCACATAAAATCTAGGATGAAGTGCATAAGCAGCCATGTGAAACAACGGTCAAATTTGCTTTGTGTAGAACTCTAGTATGGGTTACCTTTGACACATGACAACTCTAAATTGACCAAGCAAATTGTCAAAGGTCTCATAAATATTTCCAAGACTAGGAGAATTTGCATCTACGTATCGAATGACCTCCATATTAGGGATAGTGAATGTCACTAAGTACATACAATCTACCCAAAATCATATTCAACACCTTTTGCTTCAAACTCTTCCCTCTCATTTCTCTTACACCTCCCCCCCAGTACATTAATCAAAGCTAATACCCATGGACTACAATACCTCTTGCACCTCAAGCATCCTCTAAAATAAGATGAAGTGAATGGCAAATCTAGCGTCTGTAGCTTCAAGATTTCCTTTCTTGGTTGAGATCTTGAGACCTTTACATAGCTAGGGCAATGCAGTAGTTGCAAATAAACAACTAAAATATACACATATCTATTAGCCTTAACGACTTTTGATATTCACAAAATCTTGTTAATGCCCATTGCATTGTTGAATACATACACACAACCTGATATCTAATAAGCATGTATGTATGTGCCTCCTCTAAACAAATAACCAATAGATATACAAACATGTACAACATATGTGACTACCTGCAATACATTGTTAATTGTGTAGCTTCAAAAGCTCTTCTGCATAGGCTTGTGTCTTGCATGCAGGAGAAGAAGTCCCCTTTAGGTGGTTGTTCGAGAGGAGCAACTAATGTGATCCCCTTTCTAAGTTTTTAACTTAGTAAAATGTACATTGATTAACTATTTTAAATATTGTTGTCTTTGGGCTAATGCTTATCTAAGAATAAATATTAAATTATTTAAGTGGCCTAGATTTAATCTCCATCATTCATCTAAGAAGGCTAGGATTTAATCTTAGTCGTCTATCACTTTGGAGAATAGGGATTTGGCCCATGGAGAATTTATAAAGAGAACCTATGGGAGAGGATGACACATTTTTGCTATTGTTGAGAGAATGATTTTCTCAAGGAGTGAGAAACTCCAAGATTAAAGAGAAAGGAAAAGGATTGCAACAAGGAAATTTCAGACGAAAATTTCAGGGATGCCAACTCTAAGAGAGAGAGGTTGAATTGTTGAAGAAGAGGGTCGAGTTCTGAAGGGAGGTTGAACTATCTGTAGAGCGATTTCTCTCAAGTGCATAGAACCTATAAGAAGAGGGTCAAGTAATGAAGGGAGGTTGAATTATCTATGAGGAAATTTTTCTCAAGTGCGTAGGGCCCATACGAAGGGAGAAGGAAGGGCCAAGTTAGTTGGTGAAGCAGGTTGATTTTCCAAGGCCGAAAATTTTAGGAGGGTCGAATTCCTTGAGGCCGATTTTCCAATGAGGCTGAATTCTAGGTAACAAGCAACTATAATTTTTTGTGTATTCTTTGTGGGTCTAGGCCCATAATTTCCTGAGTAATATAAAGTGAAAGAAGATTGTTTTGGGTATAATTTTTTTCTGTTGTAGTAGGACTGATTTTCCATATTTTATTTCCACAACATTTTGATTACTGAAATAATAGGTGAAGTGTCCTCAGACACAAATTTTATTAATAAGGAAAAGAATAATTACATAAAATCTACAAGAGCTTACACACAATCACTCAACACTCTTGCAAGTGGAGAGAAACAAGCTTCAAATAAGCTTTTGTCCTAAACTAATTTTGTTATGGATCACTTATTTCATTTACATTTAATGCACTTGTAACAACACTCTGAACTATTTTCCTAAATTAGTTCCTAAGAAACGACACCTTTCTAGATGTCATATCTCTTATAACAAATAGATATTCTAAGAAGACTCTAAGACTCTAAATAATTAATTAAATATTCTAACAAAACTCTAAATAATTAAATATTAATTTATGTACTTTGGATCATATATCTAACATTCCCCCCTTTGATCCAAAGGTACATTACAACAGATACCAAGCTCTTCCCTAAACTTAGTAAATTTGATCCTGCCAAGTGGTTTTGTGAAAATATCTGAGATCTGATCTTCTGAAGGACAATATACTGGTTTGATGACGTCCTTTGCGATGAGTGTCCTAATGTAATGATAATTTGTGTCCACATGCTTTGTTTTGGAATGGAAAACTAGATTTTTGGCAAGCTTTATCGCTAATTGGCTGTCGATGAATAAAGATGTGGCTTCTGCTTGAGGAACACCTAAATCCTGCAAAACTTTGCGCAACCAAACAATTTCACATGTTGCTTCCCATGCTGATATATATTTTGCTTCTGTCGAAGAAGTGGCCACTGTAGCTTGCTTCTTGCAACTCCAAGAAACGGATTCATCAAATAACTTATGTTGATGCTCGATCATCAATACTTCAGCCAAAAAAATAAATAAATTAATTAATTAATTTAAAAAAAAAAAAAATTGAATCTGAATATTCACCAAGTACAAAATTCTTAGTCCTTTTGTAAAGAAGACCAAAATCTTTCATCCCTTGGATATATCTATTGACCCTTTTTGCTGCATTCCAATGGCTTTCCCTTGCTTCATGCACAAATCGCGAGAGAATACTGATTGCATAAGATATGTCTGGACGAGTGGTTGTCAGATAGATCACGTACTATTTACCAATCCCCCCCTTCAAATTTTAGATAGTTTTAAGTTTTGTTCCATTGGGGTGACAATGGGCTTGGAATCTTGCATTCCAAATATTTGAAGAAGTTCAGATGCATACTTGCTTTGACTAATGAAAATATTGTTTGGATGTTAGAATACTTCAACTCCAAGATAGTAGTGAAGTAATCCCAAATCAGTCATCTTAAATCCAAATTGCAACTCCTTTACCTGCATAATATGATCATTATTGTTCCTAGTAATGATCAAGTCATCCACATACATAACTAGAATCACCAGATTTTTACCCTGTTGGTGCACATATAAAGTATCATCAGATTCACTTCGCTTAAAGCCAACCTTGCGAAGATACTCATCCATTTTTGCATACCAAGCTTGTGGAGCTTGTTTCAATCCGTATAAATCCTTGATTAGTTTGCATACTTTGTGTTCCTGCCCTTCAATCTCAAAACCTGGAGGTTGAGTCATATATACTTCTTCCTGTAAGTCTCCATTGAGGAAGGCACTTTTAACATCCATCTGATGTACTTTCCATCCTTTTTGAGCTGTTAATGCAAGTGTTAATCTGATGGTGTCCCATTTCGTTGTAGGTGCAAATGTTTCGATTCCTTCTTGTTGTGCAAAACTTTTAGCAACAAGCCTTGCCTTGTACTTGTCAATGTCTCCATCTAGCTTATACTTAATTCTATAAACCCATTTGCATCCGATGG
Source organism: Pinus tabuliformis (assembly GCA_031772625.1). NCBI lineage: Eukaryota > Viridiplantae > Streptophyta > Pinopsida > Pinales > Pinaceae > Pinus > Pinus tabuliformis. Next base: position 578,548,760 of record CM062807.1, read on the forward strand.
GTTTCACATTTTTAGGACAGTCAACAAGTTTCCAAGTGTTGTTTTCCATCACTGCCTTGTATTCTTCAACCATTGCCTTTTGCCATTCTATATGTTTTACTACCTCTTTGTATGTGGAGGGCTCAGTAAAATCATTTGTTATTAAGGCAAATTTTTCTTCATTTCTTTGTGAACTTCGTGTTCCTATTTTGTTTTGTTCATCTGGCCTGACATCCTTCAAAAGTTGAATGGCCCATTTAGGCAGTTGATGTTCACTTGTTTGTGGATCTGAATAATCACCATCATTATAAAGTGGATTGATATAAATAGATGTTCTTCAATCATCAGAAGGTTCAAGGGGTGGAGAGTCACTGTCAGATGAACTGCTGCTAGAAGATTCAAATGATCTTCTAGAAGATCCAGATGGTCCAGATGAAGTAGGTGAGCTGGATGAACCAGTTTTTGATGAAGGCAATTCAATATCATACCAATGTTGTGTACTTCGTTGATTTTGCATTCTGCTTTTCTTTTTATCACCCTTACTTTCTAATTTTTGTAGAAGACTTTCTATCTCTATGGCACTCTTGCTTTCTATTTCATCAAATATAACATCCCTGCTAACAATAAACTTTCCATTGGACAGAAGATGATATCCCTTCTTTTCATCAGAATACCCAATCAATGTACACTTCAAACTTCGTGAATCAAGCTTAGTTCACTTTTCTTTTGGAACTAAGGCATAGCACACTGAACCAAAAACTTTAAGATGTTTGACTCGAGGTTTGAAACCAAACCATGCTTCATATGGTGTAATTCCATCCAAAGAAGCAGTAGGAGACTTGTTCCTTAAGTAGATTATTGTATGTATTGCTTCTGCCCAATATAAAGGACTTAAATTTTTTAAAGTTAGCATGGATCTTGCCATCCCTAACAAGGTGTGATTCATTCTCTCTGCTACTCCATTTTGTTGTGGAGTGTAGACATTTGTAAGTTGTCTTTTGATACCATTGTCCCTGCAATAAGTTTGGAATTCATTGGAAGTGAATTCCCCTCCATTGTCTGTCCTGAGAGTGCTAATTTTTTCTTTAACTTCATTCTCAACCAGTTGGCGAAAAGTCTTGAACTTTTCGAATGTTTATGACTTTTGTTTCAAAAAATAAACCCAAGTCATTCTACTAAAATCATCAATGAAGAGTAAAAAGTATCTACAACCTCCTAGAGAAGTTTGTAGAGGTCCACAAATGTCACTGTGAACCAATTGCAAACATTTGTTTGCACGCCATGAACTTGTTGGAAAAGTCTCTCGAATTTGTTTCCCGAATCCCGTAAATGCAAGCTTCACATCTTGCATTTTCTTTCTTAAAAGTTTGAAGACCTTTAACCAATCCCTGCCTTTGAAGTTAAGAGAGACTTTCAAAGTTTAAATGCCCATATCTAACATGCCACAATCTTATTGGTGAAATATTTGTACTTGTTGTTCCTGCAAAATCAAAATTTTGTGGAATGATTGTTCCTTTCATCCTTAAAAGTTTTCCATCTTCATATCCTGTCATGACTGTCTTCATATTCTATTTGATGGAGTTGATTTTTACTAAGTCATCCTCCATAACAACCTGTCAAATCGTGACTAATGACAACAAATTCTTCTTGAAATTTGGTACATACCAAACATTTGAAATTAGTTTTTCTCCAATGCCAGGAAGATAAACTTTTACTACACCTTTTCCACAAGGAGTGTGTCTTGTATCATCTGCAAGAAAGATTGAATTGAGTTGGCATTGTTGAAAGTACAAAAGAAGTCACATCGAAAAGTCATATGTTGTGTTGCCCTTGTATCTAAGATCCAAACATCTTCATAATCACTTTTAAGATATGTGGAGACCTGTAATGTTGTTGATTCTGAACTTTGAAGTGTAGTGAAGACATATTCTGAGCCATCATCTTCTTGATCATTAGCAAATTGTGCCAAGTGTTGTTGAAACTTTGGAATTTTTTCAATAGAAGTTCGACAATCTTCAGCATAATGACCAACTCTGTTACATCTTCTACAAACAACTTGATTGAAATCTTTGCCTTTGCCTTGACTTTGTCCTCTGCCTCTGCTTTGTCCTCTACCTTGATTTTGTCCTCTGCCTTGACTTTGTCCTCTTCCTTGATTGTTGCCTCTACCTTGAATGTTGCCTCTGCCAGAACTGTTGCCTCTGCTGAAGTTGTTCCCTCTGCCTTGACTTCTACCACGACCTTGTCCTCTATGTGCTCCTTGATTTTGATTGTTGTGCCCTCTTCCTCTACCTCCAGAACTTTCAATTGAAGATTTACTAGTGCTAGCTTTTGTAAAGAAAACATCTTCCCTAACCTGTTTCTTCTTTCCAAAAGTTTTGTCATGTTGAGCTAGCATTTCACTTAACTCATCAAATTTTAATTTTTCTAGCTTTCCAGTTACTTGTAAAGTTTCCAAGAAATGTGTATATGAAGAAGGCAAACCAGCAATCAAAATAGTAGTCATGAAACTATGATCCACTGCTTGAAATCCATCCTTTACTATTTCTTGCTTAACATTCCTAAGTCTAGAAATGTATTCAACTGCATCTCCCCATTCTGTGATTTTTTGTTGAAGCAACTTCAATTGAAGATCAACTCTCTTAGATTCTGGTTGTGTATCAAATAAATCTTTAAATGCTTGCCAGGCAAAGCATGCATCAGAAGCATTTTCAATGTCAACATACATTTCATCATTAACTGAAGATTTAATTAATGCTAATGCTTTGGCATTTTTTATCTCCCATTTTGCTAGTGAGTTTGCATCTGTAGGTTTGTTTGGTTTAACATCACCATCACATACATCTTGCCAAAGTTCATTGTAAATCAAAGCTCTTTCTATGTGTCTTTTCCATGTCTTGTAATTTTTTGAGCCTTTAAGTTTGTCAGACTCAAAAAATAAATTTACCAGTTTGAACAATGTAAAAGTAAATGCATGCACCACAAAAAGAAGATGGACAACACACTACAAGCAGCACCACACACAAAAAAGATCTATCAGGGCTTGGCCTTGACCCTCGTATAGTCGTTTGAGGAGAAAAGTGGCTGAGCTTTGCACTTGGCTTTAGTCAACTTCTATAAAATTTTACAATAAGCTTTCAAAATTTGACTTTTTACAATGCTCTTGCAATTTGACTTCTTTGACTGTAGCCCCCCTCAAAGTAAATATTATAAACTTGTTTCCCTCAAAAGTTTACACCTTATCAATCCAAAATTACAAAATTCAAAATTACACATTATTACTCCAAAATTACAAAATTCAATAAAAATCACCCCTTATCCCTCCAAAAAAGAAATTTTTTTCTTTGATACAAAATATGCTATTACAAAATTTAAAAAAAAAAATACAGCACACCTTATCTCTCCAGAAATTTACACCTTTATTAGAAAATTACCTTATTACAAAAAAGTGAATTGATTGTTTCAAGCTTTGACTTTATGCATATAACAAAGCCATACGTTTATGTGTATTTTGTTGGGGCACCATAAGCACCACAGGCTTTCAACGCATCACAAGCTTCCGCGTTGGACGTGTTTCACCACACGCCAGTGAGAAAGGAGTCTGCACCCTCTCAGGGTTCCAATCGACTTATTGAACTCGTGGAGCCAAGTATTCCTATACTGTATATTGAACTTCTTGAACCTTGGTCCCATGGCATCAAACTTTGAGCTTGCACCAAAATTAAACACTGAATTTGTTGAACGTCGTGTCACAGGTTTGTCAAAACAGGGAGCTTCTATACAATGAATTTCGCTTCGTTGATTCGTATCCAACCATTGATCTAGTTTTCTGAGGTCTTTTCCAGCTCTTTCACGCTGCAAATCACGTTGCCTAGGTTCTTGTCTTGGCGGTTGAGGTTTTCACACAATTTCTTCTAGCGTGGATGCTAAGATGTCGTGGATGTTATGCACTGCTTGTCCCAACTTTATACCCAATCAATAGTAAATCATTTTGATGGAGTTTTCCAAAAGGTTGTAAAGCTGGAATCTCCTCTTCACATCATCTACATCATTGTAGCTTTGATACCACAATAATAGCATAAGTGTCCTCAAACACACAAATTTTATTAATAAGGAAAAGAAAAATTACATAAAATCTGCAAGAGCTTACACATGATCACTCAACACTCTTGCAAGTGGAGAGAAACAAGCTTTAAATAAGATTGTATCCTAAACTAATTTTGTTATGGATCACTTATTTCATTTACAAGTGTCCATTTACATTTAATGCACTTGTAACAACACTCCTAACTATTTTCCTAAATTAGTTCCTAAGAAACGACACCTTTCTAGATGTCATATCTCTTATAACAAATAGATATTCTAAGAATTCTCTAAGACTCTAAATATTTAATTAAATATTCTAACAAAACTCTAAATAATAAAATATTAATTTATGTACTTTGAATCATATATCACCAATGAATTTATTTTCCAATAGTTTTGAATTTTATTGAGTAAATAATTTTAGGGTATAAAATAACCATAGAGGTATAAATAAATCAGATCTGGTATTAGAGATTTAACATAGTATTAGAGCATTGAGCAAGCTCTGTGAAAGGATATCAGTGGACAAGGGTTTCAAGCAACAACATCGTTATTTTCTGCAGCAAAATTTTTATTTTGCAGCAAGGGTTTTGTGGTTGAAATCGATCTTGTGAGATGGCATCATCATGTCTGAGATTTGAAGACAACTTAGAGGTGGCTACAAACTTCAGTCCATGGAAGGAGAGGATCACCATTGTCGTGATGGAAAATAACTTGTGGAAATTTGCTAAAAGGGAAATCTAGGTTTCTTCAGAACCTACACAAGTAGTAGAACACAATTTAAAATATGTGAAGGCTAGAGGGATCATATTGGACGCTATGAAGGATCACATAATCCCTCACATCACAAGGGGTCAGCTTTCATAAAGTTGTACCAAAGTAGCAACTAGAACTGTAAGATGGTGTTGAGAGAGAAATTAGAAACACAAAAATGAACAGATCTAAAGTTGTAGCCTCATACTTCACAAGAATTCAGAAGGTTTGAGATGCAGTTGTTGGGGAAGTTGTGGATGAGAGTGAACTTGTTAAGATGGCTTTGAATGGTTGTACCAAGCAATGGGCTACCTTTGTTACAGGAATCCTTGCTAGAGACAAGCTTCCTGGTTGGACCAAGTGTGCGATGACTTCACCCAAAAGGAGATTTGGGAGAATTAAATATTTAGTGGACACATAGAGGTGGAGATAGGGAACTTGTTATTGTGCCACCTTTTGGATAAGGATAATGCAACTGGTTCACCATGCCCAGTCGGCTCCACACTCGCACCATACATGTGGCAGATGTTCCAGGGTCCAAACGATGTCTCCAGCTACAGAGGGAGAGCTTATATCGTCATCCTGGCCTTTACAAATGGTCTACAGGCATTTTAGATCCACTTGGAGACCCATGAGGATGTCCTTGTGCCCCCACACCCACTTGCGAGCACCACAAATTTTTACTTGGGAAACAAGGGGCCAACCCCTTATCCACTATGTTTGGAGTTCATCTTCATATCATGGCAGCCCTTGGACTTCATTTGGACTTCTCAATGCCCCAACGATTCATTATGTTGATCATTCTGCCCACTTGAGATGTATATCTTTACGTTATTGAGCTATTTGGTTGGCTTGTCACCAAAAGAATTGTTATTGTGCACATTATTTTATTTTAGGAGCTTAATTAGGCCAAATTAGCTAAATCAAATTCATTAGTGATGGTATAAATACAAGTGAGGTGATTCTTTTTCATCATCATCACTTGGATTGGGTTCTTATCTCTTCTGAGGATTTCGCTATACTAGATCTGAAATTTATCGCTTTTCTTATGAGAAAGTCTGGAAATTTAGTCTTTTGTAGTGTTGCATCATCCCATGTATCATGTGTGAAAGGGTGAACGTTCCTAGAGATTGTTTCTATTGAATACATCTTGATAAATCAGCAAATTATTGCAAGTTGAAGTATAAATTCTTCTAGCAGTGGTTCTGTTAAATTATGGTATGTTCTATGCTTAGAGCAGTTTAATTATTTTTCTTCTTATTAGCCACAGATTAGCAATCACATATACATTAAGTAAAGTGCAGATAAAACATTAAATGATCAACAGAAAACAAGCCAAGACAAGAGACACAAGATGTGGCGGCTAGCCAGGGGCAAACCCCAATGCGGGGAAACCCTTTGATCAAATCTTCTTTTATCTTCAATAGTTCAGCTGAGAGAAATAGTACAAAATTTGAATTCTGTAATTTTATATCAACAGCAGCAAACCCTACATCAGCAAAGTCAAACTTGGTCAAACTAGCTAAAATTGACCTCTAAAATACTTGGTCAATTTCCGGTCAACTTGTCCTCAAACAGCCTGAAGAAATAGCCCTAAAACAGCCCCAAAAGTTCAGTCAATTTGCAGATTTCTTAGGTCAACTTGCAGCCCTAAACTAGGGCAGTCAATACCAATCAAACCAAAGGTCAGATCACCTTGATTTTTGTGCCAAAAATTGCGGCCTGCCTAGGAGAGGCAACCACACCCAATCCATACTTCAGGGAGGTCAACGCTTGGTCAACGCTAGTCAAACAGATGACTAGCTGCACTAGCGTCCTCCTTTCTGCATCTTCCTTGCCCTAGGAAGTCTTCCTTTCAGCCACGCGTGTGAAAGAGAGAGAGGCTCCTTTTATGCGTAGGAGAGAGAGAGAGAGAGAAGATGAATGAATTGAATTGTCCAAATGAGGAGAATGCTCCTTGTATTTATATGCAAACGTTGAGGTTGAATAGACATAACTGTTGGGCTTCTGAGCCTACATAAGTTTGCTGGCAGACCTTGACAACTTGTCCATAATCAAAATAAATTCATATCTCCATAAATACTTATCGGAATCGGATGAACTTTAGATCAATCCTACACCTCTCGATGAGAGGAATCTAGGAAAAATATCAGAAGCCATAAATAAGGTGATCGACATGGAGTTTGGCCCTGGTTGCCAATTTTAACACTCCCTCTCAACTAGGGAGAACTTCATCTACAATTCGTCTCACCATCGTTGTTATCTATCCATCAAATGCACTGTCCTATACAGCGTGACCCCACTATCCTCTGCTCTGCTTTGCTCTGCTTGAACTATGAAGAAGAAGAAATGATCGAGGATGTATCATACCATCCTCCACTGACCCGAAGTCAGTCTCAGAGTGTGAAACACTCTCACTGATCTCAGATCAGTATCATTGGTCCCAGATCAATGGAGGTTGTAGTGTCCTATCTAGGGTGCTAGACTAGGCTATATTTATTATCGACCAGGATGCGTAAACTTAGAAGCATGCGTCTAAAGTATATAGACATAAAGGATTATTAGCTATGTGGTTATGATGGTAGGTCACAGGACTTCTTTACGGAAGACTGAGGTATGTTACCTATCACCCAAACACTTAAGTCACTCAATTAATCTACCTAATTACCACGCTGTCACTCAATTCATTTATCAAATTAAAACATTGTGTATCACTTCAAACCAAGATTTCAATCTCCTTACAGAGACACCATGCACGAAACCCCTGTTTAACAAATACTCAGCATTCACTAATATTCACGCAAGCTAAAGACATCTGGAAATTATAAACATACTTTGAAATAAAAGCAGAGTTCATAACATTGCTTTGGAGGACAACAGAGGATCGAATCCCTTACAGGATACGATTCACGATCCCAGTGATGAACTGTTCAAGCGATCTCATAAACATAAACCATACGCATTCGATTGAAATCAACAACCAATTCTAATTACTGTGCATGTCATGTAATACCCTAAGTTGCAAATGAAAAGGAAATAACAGTATACCAGTTTAACGCAGGGCCCGTCCGCGTTCCAGAGGTATACTGGACTGTGTTCAACCGATTATCAAATCAATGCAACAAGACAAAGATCGTAACTGTAACTGTGTTCTTGATATTAAGTTCAAACTCTGTTTCAAACGATACAACGATTACCAATACATTGATTACACAGGACTGTATTTACATATGTGTTTACAACCCTTACATTTCGAAAACGAATGTACATTCATGATATGGCTGTTGCCGCTTTTATCATGTCGAGATTTTTAAAATGTTTCTATCCTAAACTGATTTCAAAAAGGAACAAAACTAAATCAATTTAGAATGCTTTGCTGTTGCTGCCTTTGTCGCCAACATGCTATACTTTGACCACTGTTGACCGCGCATGTAGGAAGGTCGATTCTGCTGTAGAATAGGTATTTGTCCATGCTTGGACATTCTACTTTTCATCCCTACCCTTCGTTCTAGCCCAGCTGTCATGCCACATGTCAAACAATGAACCAATTACAGGATGTTGGAACTTCCTGTAGCCATTTTACCAAAAATCCCTAATTCTTTAACATAAAACTCCTAAATCAATTTCAATGCATTTTAATAACTATAGGACTATTAACTAATCAATTTCCAAGGGTTCTAAGAGATATATGATGGAAAGAAGTAAGCAAATGATATGTTTTAGGAGGAAACAGGAGGTCATAGGATGGTACCAACATCTCTCCCCGACTTAATGAATTAGCATGTCCTCATGCTAACCCCGAAGTGCTTCCCTTGAACTCTGTCCCTGCCTGGATCTCTGTTGCCTTTAGCAATGTGTCCACATTCTTTTTCACCTGGGCATCTTTCTGACCATGGAGCTCCTGCTTTAATCTTTTGTATTTTTCTTTGAGGGTCTTCTTCTGGTTGTACCACTTGGTGGCCCATTTACAAATATCTGTTTGCTCAGCCTCAAGTTCACTGATTCGCTCCCTTAACTTTTCATTCTTCTGCTAAGTCTCTTTACTCTGCGCTCGGAGCATCTCATTTTCTTTCTTGATAACCTTTTCTAACATATTAGCCTCCATGAGTTCTTCCTTCAATTTCTCAATTTGTTTCTCCAGTTTCTTCTGTTTCTTAATGGGAGGTGGTGAACCTTTTTCTTGCCTGTTATGGCTTTCAACTTCTATATCAGCTCCTGGTCCTGGTGGTGAGTGGTCACTACTTTCAATATCCATTGGTATAGGTGCATTGGATTCAAGCTGGTGTTCTTGTAACTGGGCTTTCGGTGCTCTCCTTGTTCTTCTTGAATAAGTAGTGAAAATTTTATCTTGCTCTGCCTTCTGAGCATCTTCTTTTCTCATTTTCCTAGTCCTTATGCTGCTCATAAGTGGAGGTACCTTGCTGGCTTTGGATACTGGGATCTCTTCATCGATATCCTTCATGAAACCTAAGTTCTCCTGCAGTTCTTCTTTGTCTTCCTCATCTTTAATTTGATTAGCAGCTAAGAACTCCTTCCACGGTTTCCCTCTTCTCTGCAATTCATGCTCAATAAGAATTTTAATTAAGCCAAAGTGATATAGGCTCTTGTCCTCATTTCCCTTCTGCTTTTGTATGGTCTTCGACATCTTGGTTAAGCTTTGTAATAGAAAATATGGTAGGCTGATAACACATTGCCTTTTCAAGTGTAGCAGTAACTTAATATGGTATAGATAGACAATACTATAACGGCCTTCGCAGGTTACGAATTTTTGGAGAATATAGACCATCTCATCCCAGGGATGCATCAACCAACTCCTTGGAACACCTTTCTTCCAGTTAACTGATGAGACTCTGGATCTAGACATAAATTGAGTCCACGATTTCTCTTTAAATTGCTTTGTTTTAAAGTACTTCTCCCCTTCTGGGCTAATCCCTATTGACTAGGCTATGGTATCCTCTGAAACCCTGAATGAGAAGTTACCTATCAGGGCTTTCTCTCCATTGAATGTGAAGGCGAATTGTTTGGTAACCTCTTCATTACTTCCATGAAATTTCTCTAAAAATGGCAACCACTGTATCTCTCTGAGAATCGAAATGCAATCTTCATGATATTGAGAATTGTCAAACATGCTCGGCTCGACCCTATTGGTCATTTTGGCAGAGGGTCGTGCTCTAGCAATTTCAACAAAGAAATTTCAATTTGTTACCTGGTGTGTCACTCCCTTAATATTCAGTATGATGCTCGGTCGACTGTCTTGTGACTTTGGTGGGAGTCGAAACCGAATGGTTATATTCCCTCTTGTGGCGCTCACTGCTTTCAATCCTTGTCGAAACCAAATGGTTATATTTCCCTCGTTGTGGCGCTCACTGCTTTCAATCCTTACTGTGGAAATCACGGGAGTCAAATGCTAGCGTGAAATAACTGAGAATGATGGTGAAATAACCACTATACTGACTTCATAGTGTATTCATCCTTTGGAACAGAGGAATGGTTGTACCGCTTGTGTAGATGTCATCATAGGAGCGCTGGAAGCGTATATGCAATACTGGGGTATGATTTCAGGGAGTCCTCTGAATCATTTGACCACGTCGGGTGGTGGAATCATAATTCGGCCGTGTGGAATACAATGAATAGGCCCGCTTTAACATGTGTTTCCTTCCCTTTTTTTTTTAAAACACAATCCACCACATGTCCTGTTTCTATTGGTACTCAGCCAAATGGAAGATGTTGGTATGACTGTAGGGTGCGGTTGGCATAACAAGGTTAATATGAAAAGGGGTAATGGATTTAGAAGTATGAAATAGGTTGGGGTATGACAGATGATAAGAATTAACAGTGAGATAAGGGATGATGGAAAATGTAGTGCCTTTGAAATCGATCATAACAGTCACAGTCATTAAAATTAACATTAAAAATTAATCTAAGAAATTAAATGTTAGGAATAAGGAACATATTACACTTTTGTTGGTTATTGTTGCATTGACATGCTGAGTAGGATTGGCATTGCTGACTATTCTTTGTTGTTCATCACAGGTCCCCTGAATAGATTCGAATGCAACAGGTCCCTCTGAAATCTTGAAGATGTTCATGCAGCTCCTTATATGTATACAGGTTCCTTGAGCTTGGGTTTTTGATGGAGTCTTGGTGCCCAGCAACCTGTGAATCCTTGTAGAAACTTGATGAAACTTTGTTGAAGTAGTCCTGAAGTAACAATCTCTTTAACAGGTCCCTTCTATGTGTCTTAAACAGGTCCCATTACTGTTGGTGTTGGTAGCATGGTCTTCTGGACAGAACAGGTCCCCCTGCATAATGTTTATAACCAGGTCCCTCTGAGATAAAACAATGACAAAACAACTTATTTATTGAAATCTGGAATGCTGGAACAAACTGCTTTGAAGATGTACAGTGAGGAGATGAGATAAGAAATCTTTAAGAATTTACAATGGAGAGATAAGAGAACAAAATGCTGATGCTTCTCTCCCCGACTAAAGTTTTGACTTGTCCTCAAGTCATTACTCAGTGGATAAATCAAACAGTGAACAAAAGAAAGAGAATTCTTACCCGCCAACAAATTGGTTTTCAAGTAGGAATTCGGGGTTAGTGTGCCAGAGGCTGGTTTTCACATCTAACCCATTGTTATTATATTTTTTTTTTAGTTTTTGTTTTGTGTTTTTTTTGCTTTTTTTTTTTTAATTTTCGTTTTGAATTTCTAAATTGAAAGGAAATGAACTAAGGCAGGGATACTGCAGCTGAGGGCTGCAATATCTCAACCTCTCTTTGCTGAGATACTATTTGGAGAAAATCTTGCTTGCTGATGGGCTTAGTGTATAGTTTCAGGCGATGACCATTGACAGTAAAGGAATGACCTTCTCCATCAATAGTTTTGAGCTTGACTGAACCATTGTCGTAAGCCTGAATAATTTGGTATGGGCCCATCCAATGGGTGGTAAACTTGGCTTTATGATCTCTGAATTTAGAGTCAAAAAGTAAAGCCCAGTCACCTTCCTTGAACTGCTTCTTCTTGATATGTGCATCATGCCACTGCTTCCTTTGTTTTTGCATGAGGATTGTGGTTTCCTCTGCTTGCTGCCTCATTTCATCCAGCTGGTTTAACTGTTGAATTCTTTCTTGTTGTGCTTGGTCCAAGTCAATTTGCAAATTTGCAGCCAGTTTAAAGGTATGTATTTGAAACTCAATAGGAAGCATTACCTCTTTGCCGCACACCAACTGATATGGTGTAAATCCTGTAGTATCCTTCCACGTAATTCTGTAAGCCCAGAGTGCATCTTTGAGCTTCTCTTCCCAATTCTTCCTGTTCATTGCCACAGTTTTAGTAATGATCCCTTCCAAAGTTTTGTTTGTGGATTCCACCTGCCCATTGGCCTGTGGATGGTAAGGGGTACTTTTCCTATGCTTGATTTGGTATTTGTCTGTGATGTCCTTCACTAGCTTTGAGGTGAATTGAGTACCTTGATCAGTCACTATTTCCCTTGGTACTCCATACCTTACAAAAATCTCTTCAAAAAAGAAATTTACCACTGTGTGTTCGGTGGCTCTAACCAATGCTTTTGCTTCAGCCCACTTTGTGACGTAATCAGTACATACTAAGATGTACTTCTTACCATTGGAGGTTGGGTTAATGGGTCCTATAAAGTCTAGAGCCCATTTGTCAAATGGCTCTAGGTGAACTTGGGGCTGAAGGGGCATCTCATCTGTAGCTGTTGGCCTGCCCATTCTTTGGCAGTTATCACAACTCTTCACATACTTCTTGGCATCCTTGAAAATGGATGGCCAGTAGTATCCAAGAGTAAGAACTTTGAATGTTGTCCGCTTAGCTGCAAAATGCCCACCACACGGTTCATCATGGCAAGATTTTAAAATATCAATTACCTCATCATTTCTTACACATCTTCTAATGATCATATCATAACCAGTGTAAAATAAATCGCCATTAAGCCATGAATATCTAGCACTTTGTTTGACTAGTCTCTTCTTTTCCTTTGCAGTAAAGTGTGGAGGTGTCCTTCCTGTAGACAAATAATTGGCCAAATCAGCATACCAAGGATTTACTATGGAAATTGCAAATAAATTTTCATCTGGAAAAGAATCTTCAACCGGAACAACCTCACCTGGATTTTGCAGTCTAGAAAGAAAGTCTGCCACCTGGTTCTCTTTGCCTGGTCTATCTAACACTGTGATGTTAAATTCATGTAACAATAATAACCATCTGGTAACTCTGCCACTAGTTATTGGTTTATTCATTAAATGTCTAATGGCAGAATGATCAGTATGTACAAAGACCTCATAACCAGTTATATAATGTCGGAATTTATTCACAGCATATATGATGGCAAGTGTTTCCTTTTTTGTGACTGTGTAGTTTAACTCTGCAGGTGTTAGATTTTTGCTAATGAAATAAATGGCATAATTACAAGATTCTTCTTTTTGGCCTAATGAGGCACCCACTGCAGTGTCAGATGCATCTGTAGAGATATGAAATGGTAGGCTCCAATTAGGCCCTCTCAAGACTGGTGCGGTTGATAACTTCTTTTTGAGTAGTTCGAATGCTTGTTGGCAGTTCTCATTCCAGTTGAAAAGTACATCTTTGGTTAGAAGTTTAAACAAAGGTAAAGCTATTTTACTAAAATATTCAATAAACCTTCTGTAATAGCTTGCATACCCAAGGAAACTTCTTACCTCTCTTTGATTCTGTGGAATTGGCAAATCAACAATGATCTGGATCTTTGCTGGGTCAACTTTGATGCCTTGAAAAGAAATATAGTGGCCTAATACTATCCCTTCGTTTAACATCATGAAGCACTTTTCATTGCTGAGGGACAGGTTAGCTTCAATACATCTTTTCAAAACTCTCTCAAGGTTTTCTAATGCATGTTCAAATGAATTGCCATATACTGAAAAATCATCCATGTAAACTTCAACACAATCATGAATTAAATCAGCGAAAATAGCTAACACAGCTCTCTGAAATGTAGCTGGAGCGTTGCAAAGTCCAAATAGCAAAACATTGTAAGCATAAGTGCCCCAAGGACAGGTGAATGTGGTTTTGTCCTGGTCTTCTGAGGCTATCCTGATCTGGTTGTAGCCACTGAAACCATCAAGAAAAGAAATGATGATTTCCCAGCTAGGGTGTCTAACACTTGGTCAATAAATGGTAGTGGGAAATAATCTTTGAGCGTTGCTTTGTTCAGCGGTCTGTAATCAACACAAATGCGCCACTTACCATTTTTCTTGGGCACTATAACCAATGGGGATACCCACTGACTGTCAGAAATAGGATATACGAAATTAACTCTCAAAAGTTTTTGCAATTCTTCTCTGACAATATCTTGGAGCATGGGGTTCATTCTTCTCTGTGGTTGCCTCACTGGTTTAATGGTGCTATCCGTATAAATATGGTGAGTGCATGTGTCGGGGTGAATCCCATGCATATCGGTGTAGTCCCAAGCAAAGGCTTTCTGGTATTTTCTCAATAGTCGAATCAATTTCTCTTGCTGAGATGAGTCTAGGTGATTGCCTATGTTCAGAGTTTTCCCTGGACTAATTTCTATGATCTGACTCTGTGTGTTGGTGATGGATTGAACTGGAAAAATGTCGTGAAATGTGGTTTGCAAAGATTGAATGGTGCATGTTTCTTGAAAGTTTTGGGCCAAAAGTACATTTGCAGCATGATATTGGTCATTTCTCAAATTTTCGGACATATCAAGTTGAGAAAGGAATAATTCTACCAAATCATTATTGTCTTGTTCTTGGAAATCATAGATTTGGTCAATGCTAAAAACAGATTGTACTTCTTCTTTATCATTGAATTTATCATCAAGCCACAAATTGTGTGTTACTGCTGGTGATTGTGCCGATGGATAAAGAGTGAGTTGTTTTCTTTCGGTCCCTCTTGAAATGATCATGGTGCCCGATCGACATCCTATGAATGCATCAGCAGTCGCTAACCATGGTCTACCAAAGATGATAGGGTGCCCTCCTAAATTGGATTTGGGTTGAAGAACTAAGAAATCCACTGGATACTCCCAAGAGTCCAGTGAGACAATTATGTCCTCCAAAATCCCTTCAGGAATCACTTTAGACCTATCAACTAGTTCTAGAACAATCGTTGTATGTTGCAAATTTATGAGCTGGAGTGTTCTCATGGTTTCAAGGGTCATGACATTGATTGCGGCCCCAAGATCTATCAAAGTGTTTGGAATTTGTATGTTGTTAATGATGGTGGTCACTTTGGGAACATACTTTTCCATGGAGATGGTATTGGTCATAAGGCCTGCTAAATGTCCTATAACATGAATGGTTTGAGGATCAATCCTTTTTCTAGCAGGCTTCTTGAGGCATATGTCTTTGATGGCTTTAGTATAGATGGGAATGTCTTTTATAGCTTGCAGCAGTGGAATTTTTATGTAGACATTCTTGAGTTCATCTAAGACATCAAACTGTGGTATAGACAGTGGAGGTTTTATTTGGACCAATCGGTCTGGGAAAGGTGGATGCAGTGGTTGCATCTGCTTATCTTTGGTATCATCGTTTGGTTTCCTTTGATTTGTCATTTCATTTTCATTTTCTGTGTTTTCTTCTTGCTTATCTGTTATTGGAGAATCTTTGTGGAGTACCCTACCAGACCTCAAGTTGATATTTTGCAAGGGTAGTGTGGAATATGAGGTTCCCTCTTCTACATTGTAGGCTGGCCTCTCTGCTCTATTATTTGGATTTGGGACAGTTTGAGCAGGAATTTGAGTGGGTCTGGGAGGTTGTGAGTTAGCTGGAAATTGCAGTTGTGGTGGATTTATTGGTGGAGGAGCAGGCAGTGCTTGTTGAGTAGGTTGAGGCTGATAAACAACTTGCTGAGGATACTGCTGGTATGGTTGAGAATGTGATGAATACGGCTGATGGTATTGCTGATATGGTTGTGAATATGGTGGGTATGATTGAGGGTATGTATGATAAGATTGAGAGTACTGTTGAGATGGTCTCCATTGTTGCTGTGGTTGGTTTTGGTGCTGCCATGGCATGGGTACATTCCATGAGTTCTGTGCATACATTTGATCATTTATAGGAAATTGCAAATTTTGATTTGGAAACATACCTTGAGGTGCTGGCCTTGGCTGCCATGGTCTCTTTGTGCCCATGTAATACACGTTTTCCATCTCTGCATTGGCTGCCATATTACAGTTCTGCAAAACCTTAACTTTAGGACAGTTAAACATATCATGATGTTCTGTACAGAAAGCACAAACTTGGATGTTTTCTAGTGGGCAATCTTTTAATGCATGTTTCTTCCGGCATTTTGGGCAGAAGATAGCCATTATCTGATCTTCATCTTCTTGTTTCTTCTTAGCTTTTAAAGTGTCAATTTGGTTCCCTAGGGTGCTTAACAGATCTGTTTTAAACTCTTCTAAAAGATTCCCTATTTCAGCCCTTGTGACACTTGTAGAGGCAGATTTTGTGACTTTGGATGACAGGGTTCTTTTTCCCATTTTAGCTTTGCTCCTTGAATACTTTTCGCACAACTCAGCGATTTCTTCAAAGGGTAAGGCAGAAATGTCACCTTTGCCCATCAAGTTAAGATCATCCATGTATTCCTCTCGGATACCTTTCAAGAATATTGTGCGGATCAGATCAAGAGGCATAGTTCGGTGTTTGGATTTTTGTAAGTTGTAGACAAACCGTTCTAAGTATTCCTCTAAGGTTTCATCCTCTTGCTGGCTCATTCTAAAGATATCATCTTTAAAATCTTTGGATCTGCAATAAGGCTGATATTTCCTTAGAAATATTCTCCTCATGCCATCCCAATCAACTATAGCATGCTCACCAAGCCTCATGAACCATCTTAAGGCTGATGCCTTTAATGTCGCTGGGAAGAGTCTAAGCCTATGGGCATCATCTGTATAGCCATATGTTCGACATACAATGTCAAACTCGAACAAGAATGAGTCTGGATCTTCCGAAGCCATACCATAAAAGTTTGGTAGCACGGATGGGGGTATGTTTTTCATTTTGATCTCATCATCTTCTTTTGGTTCATGTATAGGAAACTTAAAAGTTGACTCCTCTTCATCTCCCTGTCCTTGATGTGGTACTGATCCAGCTCCTTCCTCAGCCATTCTAATAGGTCTCTCTGTGTCAGTGTCACTTGTTTGATAGAGGAGATTAAAGAAAGATTGTTCGGTCACTGTGCTACTTTCTCCTTGTGTGGAAGATCTAGGAAAGTGCTTCTTCTGCGATTTATGTGTGAATAAAGTTTGCCTTTCGATGAGGGTAAGTCTCTGTCCTGACTTTTGTTTTTCATTTAATGCTTGGATGACTTCCTCAGCTGGTGTTGTATTCCCTAAAGAGTCTGCTCCTGATGATGATGGGTTAGTTTTTAGATGGTGGGGGGTTTTTACGAATCTACCCTGACTGTCTCTAAATCTAGGCATAAATGAACATGATTTCTAACTGTGTTTTTTGTTTGTTTTTGTTTATTGAATTTTTTTCTTTTTAAATCCTTTAAGTACGCCTCCCCGGCAACAGCGCCAAAATGTAGTGTCCTATCTAGGGTGCTAGACTAGGCTATATTCATTATCGACCAGGATGCGTAAACTTAGAGGCATGCGTCTAAAGTATATAGACATAAAGAATTATTAGCTAAGTGGTTATGATGGTAGGTCACAGGACTTCTTTACGAAAGACTGAGGTATGTTACCTATCACCCAAACACTTAGGTCACTCAGTTAATCTACCTAATTACCACGCTGTCACTCAATTCATTTATCAAATTAAAACACTGTGTATCACTTCAAACCAAGATTTCAATCTCCTTACAGAGACACCATGCATGAAACCCCTGTTTAACAAATACTCAGCATTCACTAATATTCACGCAAGCTAAAGACATCTGGAAATTATAAACATACTTTGAAATGAAAGCAAAGTTCATAACATTGCTTTGGAGGACAACAGAGGATCGAATCCCTTACAGGATACGATTCACGATCCCAGTGATGAACTATTCAAGCGATCTCGTAAACATAAACCATACGCATTCGATTGAAATCAACAACCAATTCTAATTACTGTGCATGTCATGTAATACCCTAAGTTGCAAATGAAAAGGAAATAACAGTATACCAGTTTAACGCAGGGCCCGTCCGCGTTCCAGAGGTATACTGGACTGTGTTCAACCGATTATCAAATCAATGCAAAAAGACAAAGATCGTAACTGTAACTGTGTTCTTGATATTAAGTTCAAACTCTGTTTCAAATGATACAACGATTACCAATACATTGATTACACAGGACTGTATTTACATATGTGTTTACAACCCTTACATTTCGAAAACGAATGTACATTCATGATATGGTTGTTGCCGCTTTTATCATGTCGAGATTTTTAAAATGTTTCTATCCTAAACTGATTTCAAAAAGGAACAAAACTAAATCAATTTAGAATACTTTGTTGTTGCTGTCTTTGTCGCCAACATGCTATAATTTGACCACTATTGACCGCGCATGTAGGAAGGTCGATTCTGCTGTAGGATAGGTATTCGTCCATGCTTGGACATTCTACTTTTCATCCCTACCCTTCGTTCTAGCCCAGCTGTCATGCCACATGTCAAACAATGAACCAATTACACGATGTTGGAACTTCTTGTAGCCATTTTACCAAAAATCCCTAATTCTTTAACATAAAACTCCTAAATCAATTTCAATGCATTTTAATAACTATAGGACTATTAACTAATCAATTTCCAAGGGTTCTAAGAGATATATGATGGAAAGAAGTAGGCAAATGATATGTTTTAGGAGGAAACAGGAGGTCATAGGATGGTACCAACAGAGGTCATCCTAGCATAGGGAGTACGGTAGATACAACGATGCATCCATCAATAGTACTACTATGGTCCCTCATTTCCCTGCTCATTGAGCAGATGAGAGGTACTTCCCATGAGTCCCAGACTACATGGGTAGGATGCCTCGACAGGAGAACTAATCATCCTGTCCACAGGAGAACAAATCATCCTGTCTAGTGGATGCCACGGAGAACTAATCATCCTGGCCTACAGGAGAACTAAACATCCTGCTCCACAGTTGCCACGGAGTACGAATCATCCTGGCTCACAGGAGAACTAATCATTCTATTCCACAGTCACCACGGGGTGTCATAGGGGAAGGTTGAACCTTTACCCTGTACATAGTGCACCACTAGGGGATGGTGAGTCGCCCTGTGGTCACATGTCGCTCCAAGAAGTACCCTGCGCCCCCCTGGAGCTCCCAGAGCTCAATACATCATACTCGACCCTCATAAGAGGGTCTCTGAACGGCACCAAGTCGTTCTCGAAAAGTCAGGAATTTGACCTTCCCTAGGGGCTTTGTCAAAATGTCGGCGACCTGTTCATCTGTATCGATATGTTGGAGCCTTATTGCTCCTCGCTGCACCATATCTCGAATATAGTGGTACCTGATATCGATATGCTTGGAGTGATCATGAAATACGAGATTCTCTAATAAACAAATCTCGCTTTGGTTGTCACATAGGATCACAGTGGTATCCAATGTAAATCCAAACAGCTCACTAAAGAGCTTTCGCAACCAGACAGCCTTACAGGAGGCCATGCTAGCAGCAATGTACTCTGCCTCAGCGATGCTCAAAGCCACTAACTTTTGCTTCTTGCTCATCCAGGATATTGAGGCAAACCCCAAAGAGAAACAGCACCCGAAAGTGCTCTTTCGGTCCACCAAACTGCCTGCCCAATCAGCATCAGTATACCCAAGTAGTCTCACATCTCCGGCAGTGTATCTCAACCCATGAGTGATTGTGCCACAAAGATATCTCAACACATTCTTGGCACCAATCCAATGTGAGTGGTGAAGCTCAACCATATGTTGACTCAATGTGTTGACTGCAAAGCATATATCCAGACGGGAGTTCACCAAGAACATTAATGCTCTGACGAGTTGACGATTCTCGATATCATTTCATAAAAAAGGTCCAGCAGCACTGCCACTTAACTTCTTGAAGTCAAGCTCCATCGGGGTAGTTACGGGCTTGCAGTCCACCATGCCGAATCTCTCCAATATCTTCACCACGTATTTTCCTTGAGATAGGAAAATCTCCCCTAGTTTCTGCCAGACTTCCAGTGCTAGGAAATAGTGCATAAGTCATAGATCTTTCATCTCGAGCTCAGAAGCCAGCTCCCTCTTACATTCGTGAATGAGAGGGTTTGCACCTGTTAAAAAGAGGTCATCAACATATGGCACCAGTATGAGAGGCTTGTCATCTATAACCTTAAAGTAAAGGTTAGGATCGACTTCACTCCTAGTGAATCCCAGCTTCATCAAGTAGCTATCGATCCTCTCATACCATGCTCGGGTTGCTTGCTTTAGCCCACAGAGGACCTTCTTCCACCTACACACATGAGATTCTCGATCATAAATCTCAAATTCTTTGGGTTGCTCCACATAGACCTCTTCTTTCATCGAACCATGTAAAAACGCAGTCTTGACATCCATCTAATGTAGGTTCCATCCTTGCAAAACCGCAAGGGCTATGATCAAGCGGATGGTGGTATATCAGGCAACAGGTGCAAATATCTCGTCATAGTCTATACCTTCCTTTTAGGAGAAGCCACGAGCGACAAAACGAACCTTATACTTTTTTGCACTTCCATCAACTGCATGCTTTATCTTGTAAAGCCATTTTGAAGTGACAACTACTTTGTCCTGGGGTCTGGGGACCACATCCCAGACATCGTTTTTCATAATGGACTCATATTCCTTGGTCATAGCATGCTTCCATACTTGATGCTTGACGGCATCTATAAATGACGAAGGCTCATTTTGGATGATCGTGCTCATGATGGTCAGGTATCCCTGATACCTGTTCGGCTTCTTACTTTCACGGAAGGTTCCTCGGGGTGCAATATGTCCTTCAACATCATCAAGTGTCCCCCTAAGCCATGAAGGCCTCTTCCTAGAAGAGGAAGGCTCTGGCGGAGGAGGATCAATAGGATCCATAGGTTCTTCCACATCGGGCATCGTCTCATCTTCTTTTTCCTTCGGTTCCCCAGTGTCTGCTTCTTTAGATCCCCTTAAAGTGGGAAGATTGTCTACCTTGCTAAGAGCCATATCTTCGTCAAAGGCCACATCATGACTAATCTCGACTTCCCTTTGACCAGCTACATAGATTCTATAGCCCTTAGTATTTTCGCTATAGCCCACGAAGATTCCTTTCTTTCCAGATGCACCCAATTTATTCTTTTTTTCTTTAGGCACATGAAAATATACAGGGCTTCCAAAACTTCTAAAATGAGATACGTCAAGTTTCTTACCGGTGAACATTTCTTCGGGAGTCTTAAAACCCAATGTTTGATAAGGGCATCGGTTTTGTACATATACGGCGGTATTTGCAACTTCGGCCCATAGAAACTTCAGAAGTCTTTGATCATGGAGCATAGCACGGACAACTTCCACGATTGTACGATTCTTCCTTCCACCACACCTTTTTGTTCAGGAGTATATGGCATAGTAGTCTCCCTCTTAATGCTAGCCTCTTTGCAAAAGTCATGAAACTCATTGGATTCATATTCAGTCCCATTATCAGTCCTTAAGATCTTGATCTTCTTTTCGATTTGATTCTCGATCAAGGCTTTGAAGTGTCGAAACCAGGAGAACACTTCATCCTTCTTTTTCAAGAAGTATATCCAAGTCTTGCGAGAATAATCATCTGTAAAAGTGAGGTAATATAAATATCCTCCCAAGGAGTTCACAGGCATCATACCGGATATGTCTGAGTGAACCAACTGCAATATATCGGAGGTCTTGCTTTGGCTTGAGGGGAATGGTCCCCTTTTGAGCTTCCCTTCGGCACATCCTGGACATACAACTTCTTGCTCTAATCTGAACTCGGGCATCTCGGTCACCATTTTTCTTACATCGGCTAGAGCATTATAATGAAGGTGAGCAAACCTCTGATGCCATAGTTAGGACTGAAGAGATGTGTCACAAGACATGACACCCAGCGGACTTCAACCGAACTGATATAATGAATCAACTCGAAACCCAAGAGTACAAGCATCTTTAAAGTTCTTTTTCCATACACATACCTTGCCATCGCTAAACGCCACCTTGTAGCCTTTGTCTTCCATTGCCGAAATGGACACCAGGTTCTTTTTGAGATTAGGTACATATAATACATCTTGTAAGTGGATGGTATTACCTTGATTCAATTGAAGAGTGATGTTTACTACGCCTTCCACGGGATATTTTGAATTATCTCCAAGAACAATTTCCAAGTTGGTTTCCTTCTCTATCAGATTATCGAGAGCTTCTTTGTAACCAGTGAAGTGCCTTCAGGCACCACTATCAATAAGCCAATTTCCGAGTGAGTCCGGGGGAGCAGTAGTAGATAGAGCTGTTGGTAGATAATATTCATCTTGCTTATTGTTAAGTGTTAGATTCATACCTGGAATTTCTTGCCTTCCTGAATGATTGTCCTCTTCCTTGATTTTCGGCATTCTTTTACCTCTGCCATTTGACCTGCCATTCCTTTGATTGCCTTGAGAGGGATTTTGATCAACGTCCCGGTGTGAGTCCCTTTTATCAGGGCACTCCCTTGCATAGTGACCAGTTTTATTGCAATTGTAACATCGTCCTTTTCTTCCACCCTTTGGTCCAGCCTTTCCTTTGAATTTGGCCTCGAAATTGTTTCTTCTTTTAGTATGAGAAGAAAAGGCAGAGGGATGACCTTTAAGTATGGGCATTTCTTGCTCTTCCATCCTTGTTTCTTCTTGAATGCATCTAGCCATTAATTCCTCAAATCCAGGAATTACATTATTGTTGAGAAGAGTAGTCCTAAATATATACCATTTAGATGGTAGTCCTCCAAGAGTTGTGAGTGTCATTTCCCTGTCAGGAATTACTTCCCCAATAGATAGGAGATCGTTCTTGATCTCGGTGATCCTTAAGAAAAATGCTTACATACTCTCATCTTTGCCCTTTTTAATTTCCTTCAACTTATTTCTAAGAAACAAGACTTGATTTGCATCATTAACTTTAAATGAACTCACCAGTCTATCGTAGATTTCCTTGGAGGTGTTCAGCTCGGAAACATAGGCCACCAAGCGTTTATCGATAGAGTCCCAAATGATCTTCCTTGCTTTGACTTCTCCATTGGTCCATTTGTTCCTAGCAGCAGCGTATGCATTTGATGGAGGCTCAACAATTCCGCCTCTCACATGGTCCAACACTTCCTACTCTTCTAATGTTAGATCGAGAGACATCTTCGATCCGTGATAGTCAGACTTCTCACGGAGTTTGTCTTCAGCAAGGAAGTGTGTTGAGGACCCCATGATTTCTTCAAGATAGCCTTGCCAACTTTCTCTTCGGTGATTGCTCTTGCTCTTGCTTGGGCTTTGTCTTCACCTCAACTCTGATACCATGTTAAATTATGGTATGTTCTATGCTTAGAGCAGTTTACTTATTTTTCTTCTTATTAGCCATAGATTAGCAATCACATATACATTAAGTAAAGTGCAGATAGAACATTAAATGATCAACAGAAAACAAGCCAAGACAAGAGACACAAGATGTGGTGGCTAGCCAGGGACAAACCCCAATGCGGGGAAACCCTTTGATCAAATCTTCTTTTATCTTCAATAGTTCAACAGAGAGAAATAGTACAAAATCTAAATTTTGTAATTTTATATCAACAACAGCAAACCCTAGATCAGCAAAGTCAAACTTGGTCAAACTAGCTGAAATTGACCTCTAAAATACTTGGTCAATTTCCGGTCAACTTGTCCTCTAACAGCCTAAAGAAATAGCCCTAGAACAGCCACAAAAGTTCAGTCAATTTGCAGATTTCTGAAGTCAACTTGCAGCCCTAAACTAGGGCAGTCAATACCGGTCAAACCAGAGGCCAGATCACCTCAATTTTTGTGCCAAAAATTGCGGCCTGCCTAGGTGAGGCAACCACACCCAATCTGTACTTCAAGAAGGTCAACGTTTGGTCAACGTTGGTCAAAGAGATGACCTGCTGCCCTAGCATCCTTCTTTTTGCGTCTTCCTTTCAGCAACACGTGTGAGAGAGAGAGATGCTCCTTTTATGCGTAGGAGAGAGAGAGAGAGAAGATGAGTGAATTGAATTGTCCAAATGAGGAGAATGCTCCTTGTATTTATATGCAAACGTTGAAGTTGAATAGACATCACTGTTGGGCTTCTGAGCTTACATAAGTTTGCTGGCAGAGCTTGACAATTTGTCCATAATCAAAATAAATTCATATCTCCATAAATACTTATTGGAATCGGATACTTTAGATCAATCCTACACCTCTCGGTGAGAGGAATCTAGGAAAAATATTAGAAGCCATAAATAAGGTGATCGACATGGAGTTTGGCCCTAGTTGCCAAGTTTAACAGGTTCTCATGCCCTAATTCCCACGCAAAGTTGTCTAGGAAGCTCCTTGATTGGGTGTAGTTCCTCTAAATCATAAATATCATCTTGACTCCATCTTCCCCAAAGGATAAGGCACTGATCCTTCCATAGTTGATCATTTTCAAAGCTTATTTTTCTCACCTTCCCCTCTTTTTCTAGGTCTGGCATCCATAGGTCACCTAGGGCATCACTTTTCTCACGATTTAGCCATCAAAAGAATTTGATCTCTTGCCCACAATTGTGCTGGTGGGTTCTCTAGAGGCCCTCCAAATTTCATGAAATTTTGACGATGGGATCTTGAAATATTTCAAGCCCTAGCTCAAAGATCGATTCTTGCCCAAGTTTCCCATTGGCTTGTGACCTCATTAGGATTATAGCATTAAATCGTCAAAGGAAGATTTTTTCTTTGATCCTCTTCCCTTCCCTAGTTAGCTCAAGTACATCCTTAGTTGATCAAATCCATATCCTTGACCTAATTTTGGGTCCACTTGGCCCTTTGTGGTCCCGCAACTTGTTGACTCCAATTCCACAAAGATCACTTAGAAGCCAAGCATTCATAGGGCCTTTTGAGTCTAGGGGCTTCCTTGATAAGATATACTCTCAAACCCTAACCTCAAAGGCCCTCTTAGCCCTTCCTAGAGAGCCTATCACCTTGCTTCCCAAGCAAGCAAACCATACAATTGAGTCTCTCTTGTGAGTAGGCCTTAGGAATCACTCTTTATCCTTTCATTGACCTACTCATCTAGTGATTCCCTTTATACCAAGTCTCCTCCCATCAATGAAAGTCCGTAAAGAGCAGGGAGCCTTAGCTGAGGTGACAGTGGGCTATCGCTCCATTGTTGCCCTTGACCTAGTAGTTTCCCTTTAGGATCCCCTCCTAGAACCCCTACTAGTTTGAGAGGCAACATTTTTGGCACTGTTGCAGGGGAAACGAGATGCATGTCTTGTTCTCCATACGACAATATTGATATATCATTTTTGGCAACTCCATTGGAAGAACAAAGCCCTAGTTCTTCACTGTTCTCTAAGGTCAATGCTTGTAGGGTGAAGCAAGCATTTGTTAAGGCAATTTCACTCACCTTGGCGACTCCCATGTCATTAAAGACCCACATATATTCCCGCCATAGATATGGCAGGGATCCCAAGATACCCCTCATTGGAATCCATGAAGAATATGCCAATGTTTGATGGGGATCCACATTCCGCAGCCAATCACATCGTAAGGTTCATGAGGTATCTTTCAAGACAAAATATAACTCAACCTTGTGACCAAATGGAATTGTTTGTCCTATCCATCGTCCCCAATACCAATTGGCTTGAGTCATGTGAGCATAAAAGCATTCCTTCTCTCTCAATGTTGGTTGTGCATTTCCTGTTGCATGAAGGGTCGGGTTTACAATCTCAAGAAGACATATGCCAAATGTTGGACGTGGCCTTTCGAGAGGTGGAAGTTATTGAATATGGTTTTATGCTTGATGAAGAATATCCTGATCATCAAGGTCAAGTTATCAATGCATACCTCGAGGATTGTACCGAAAAGGAGGCTCATGAATTGGAAAACATCTCCTCTGAGGATGACGAAGAGTTTGATCCTGAAAGCCTCCAGATCCTGCAAGAAAGAATGAATGAATATAGTAGGTCATGCAGGAGATTAGTAAGGGAATATAATGCTAATGACTTATTCCTCCACTTATATAAGCAAGAGGAGGAGCTCTATAAAATGAAATGTGAATATGGTAAGAACCCTACTGATGCTCTCCTCTTAGAAGCATTGTACTAAACTCATGTAACAGATACCTTAGTTGTTGTCCTCCAAGAGAAGAGGAAACAGAAAAAGTCCTCCTTGCCTAGCAAAGAAGGAAATGAATTGCAGCTTAGCCAACAGCAAATGCATGATGAGGAATGGGATGATTTTGAGGTAGATCATGATCATCAAGTGGATGAAGAATCTATGAGTGATTTTTGGGTTGTTGATTGGGAAATTGTGTATGAAGACCCCATGATGACTCAAACCCAAAAAAATGAACCCAAGGAAGAAGAAAGTGCTCCACCACTTCTGATTAGCAATGTTGGTCCTTCTGACGCCCTTCCTAAGGATTAGAAAGGTCTCTTTTTCATGTTCCAAGATGAGGACAATTCAGCCAAAGAAGAAGAACTTTCCACCATTTCGGATAATTCTGATATCCCTTGTGCTAATCAGATTGAGAAATATGCTTCCTTTAGCCATGCCACCGATAAAAGGTTTTTCTTCATGTTTGAGCATTCCTCCCCTTATTGTGTCCCCAGACCTGAGATAGATGTCTATGATGATTTTTATTCCCCTAGTTTTGATGAAGAGCTAGTTTCCCCTATGAGAACTGAAGAATCATGGTTTTTCCCCAAATACAATGATGATTCCACCTCATGTTTTCCCAATAGCCGAAATAATATCATCCTAAATACGTCTAAATCATTCATTCCTTCTTACCCCAAGGATGATAGGCCTGAGATAGTTCTTCATCGAAGATTCATGTACTTGGTCATTGACATTTCCATATTTTGGTTAGAGGAGCAAATTCAATCTTCTCGGTTGGTGTCTTTTCCTTCCCCTGAGATTTCTTTCTATAGCATATGGGTCTCTCATTTTCCCACCTCCCTCCCTCATAATCACTCATACTTTTCTTCCCATTTGCGTTTTTAGATTTGTTGCATAAATAATCATAGCAGTGCATGTTTTATCACTGATCAACTGACATCCTGGTTGCATTGGATCTATAATTACACTTAGCACTTGACATTGTATCATATGCATGTTAGAGTAGGATGCATTGCATGCTCATTTTCTCATTAGAACTAACACCATATGATATTTTCATGATAGATCATGTGCATTTAGATTAAAATTTCATTTTTACTTTCTTGGTGATTTTTTTTATGGCCTAATACTAAGCATGGGTGATCATAAGACACCACGAAAACATGTTGCCCCGTGTGCTTGGTCTTTGATATGTGCAAGTAAAAAGTCTTTGGTACCAAGAGATTGTGGGTGTTCTCATGACCTCCCGTTCGAGCAGCTTCATGCACCTCTTCAAGAGCTCATATCCCAGTTGGAGCCAGATGTTTCCCAACACCTCTAGGTAGTGTATATAAAAAAAAATTCTCTCCTAGATGGTCCTCAGTCAGCAGGCAACAGCCCCTTGCAGCCACCAAATAGCTCGATGTGCCATTGTCTCTGCCACCTAAGCTAGCCATGTGATCCCTAGTCCACTTGTTTTGATCGTATGTTTGAAGGTGGGCCTCTTGACCTCGAAGGTATGGCTTTTCATTAGTATAGTTGAGTAATTTTCCTTACTTGTCATGGACACTTTTGGGCATGGATTGGTGGGGGGGTTCGACGGAAAGAGTGAGATAGGTTTGTACTCTTGTTTCCATTGCCCAATACTATGGTTAACCTTGTATCTTAGTCAAGTGGGATCTCCTTTACTAGCCATTAGCATTAGGGTTGGCACTACATGGGAAATCCCAAATTTGGTTGCGTGGTCCCGCTTCCCATCACCACATAAATCACCCCCTTTCCACTCATTTTAGCCCTATTCATCTCTTTTCCCATCCAAGTCCACATGTGTCCACGGGGTTCACAAAGGGTTAGCCCTCCCCTCCCCTTGTTCACACCTTGGGTTAAGCCTAGAACAATGCACTGGAGGTTGATGCAACTAAAAAGAAAACAAAAAGCATAGTTTGGCCACTCTCAACAAGAAATATACAACAAAATGCAAAAGATGGTCAAGACATACAAATTTAGCACATGGGCAAAAGCCAAACATGAGCTCTACCCCTTATCCTTGGCCATCAACCTGGTTCCTATGGGCCCTATATGAGCCCCCTCCATCATTAAGGAACTGATGATTGTCCCAACCCCTGGTGGGCAATGAGTTGCCCCACCTTAAGGGGGTATCCACTGCTATGTATTACACAACATGCTCTCGTTCCCTGTAACCTCGAGCAGTTATGAAGAAAAATCAAAGGCAAAAGGCATATCAAGAAGGGTGGAATAACAAAGGTCAAGGTAACTCATGTACCACAATTTGCTCCCTCCTACACTCATATACCCAGGTGTGGGCTTCCCTCATTATAGCTACCCTTATATTGTGACATGTGGTCTAGATTATTCCCCTGATCCCCACTTTATTCCATCACTATATCCTGTGCCACCTTCCACTTGAGGGATGTGCCGTGGACATGTCACCCCCCTTTAAAGGTTGAAACCACCTAATAGGGTCCTTGGTTAACCCCCTATTGAGCTTGGACACAGTTATACATGCCAAAACCCACTATGGAAGGGCATGCCACCATGAAGTGCCCCATTGATCCCATGAGTTGTAAGCTCTTTTACTTCATTATTCTAATGATTTGTTATATTGGAGGAGAAGGGGACGGATTGGATCTTATGCAGGATTGAAGGTGGATATCCATTTGGGGCTTGGTCTCCCTATACGGGATCCTAGCCCTCCAGAGGGCCACATTGGCACTTGTAAGGTGAGCATTGAGAGCCATGGGCCTCCACCATAGCAAAGAGTACTTCATGGATCTCCAGCACTACTCATTGATTGCCTGTATGCCACCTTTTGGATAAGGATGATGCACCTAGTTCACCATGCCCAGTTGGCTCCACACTTGCACCATACACGTGGCAGATGTTATGGGGTCCAAAGGATGTTTCTCGCTATAGAGGGAGGGCTTATATCGTAATCCTAGCCTTTGCAGATGGTCTACGGGCATCTTCGATCCACTTGGAGACCCATGAGGATGTCCTTGTGTCCCCACACCCACTTGCAAGCACCACAGGTTTTTACTTGGGAAACAAGGGGCCAACCCCTTGTCCACTATGTTTGGAGTCCATCTTCACATCATGCCACCCCTTGGACTTCATTTGGCCTTCTTAATGCTCCAACAACTCATTATGTTGATCATTCTGCCCTCTTGAGAGGTTTATCTTTATGTTATTGAGCTATTTGGTGGGCTTGTCACCAAAAGTATTGTTATTATGCACATTATTTTATTTTAGGGGCTTAATTAGGCCAAACTAGCTAAATTGAATTCATTAGTGATGGTATAAATAAAAGTGAGGTGATTCTTTTTCATCATCATCACTTGGATTGGGTTCTTATCTCTTGTGAGATTTTCATTATACTAGATCTGAAACTTATTGCTTTTCTTATGCGAAATTGTGGAAATTTAGTCTTTTGTAGTGTTGCATCATCTCATGTATCATGTGTGAAAGGGTGAATGTTCCTAGGACTTGTTTCTATTGAATACAACTTGATAAATCATCAAATTATTGCAAGTTGAAGTATAGATTCTTCTAGCAAATGTTCTCATGCCGTAATTTCCATGCAAAGTTGTCTAGGAGGCCCCATGATTGGGTGTAGTTCCTGTAAATCACAAAGCTTATTTTTCTCACCTTCTCCTCTTTTTCTAGGTCTATCCTCCATAGGACGCCTAGTGCACCACTT
Source organism: Pinus tabuliformis (assembly GCA_031772625.1). Classification (NCBI taxonomy): domain Eukaryota; kingdom Viridiplantae; phylum Streptophyta; class Pinopsida; order Pinales; family Pinaceae; genus Pinus; species Pinus tabuliformis. The sequence continues at coordinate 578,578,505 of CM062807.1, forward strand.
TTCTCATGATTTAGCCATCAAAAGAATTTGATCTCTTGCCCACAACTGCGATAGTGTGTCCTCTAGAGGCCATCCAAATTTCAAGAAATTCCGACAACAGGATCTTGAGATATTCCAAGCCCTATCTCAAAGATTGATTCTTGCCCTCGGTTTCCCATTGGCTAGTGACCTCATTAAGATCATAGCATTAAATCATCAAAAGAAGATTCTTTCTTTGATCCTCTTCCCTTCCCTAGTTAGCTCAAGTACATCCTTAGTTGATCAACTCCATATCCTTGACCTACTTTTGGGTCCACTTAGCCTTTTGTGGTCCTGCAACTTGTTGACTTCAACTCCACAAAGATCACTTAGAAGCCAAGCATTCATAGGGCCTTTTGAGTCTAGGGACTTCCATGATAAGATATACTCTCAAACCCTAACCTCAAAGGCCCTCTTAGCCCTTCCTAAAGAGCCTATCACCTTGCTTCCCAAGCAAACAAACCATACAATTGACTCTCTCTTGTGAATAGGCCTTAGGAATCACTCTTTATCCTTTCATTGACCTACTCATCTAGTGATGCCCTTTATACCATGTCTCCTCCCATCAGTGAAAGTCCATAAAGAGCAGGGAGCCTTAGCTGAAGTGACAGTGGGTTATCACTCCATTGTTGCCCTTGACCTAGTAGTTTCCCTAGGATCCCTTCCTAGGACCCCTGCTAGTTTGAGCAGTAACATTTTGTAGGGGAAACGAAATGCGTGTCTTGTTCTCCATACGATAATATTGATATATCATTTTTGGCGACTCCATTGGAAGAAAGAAGCCCTAGTTCTTCACTGTTCTCTAAGGTCAATGCTTGTAGGGTGAAGTAAGCATTTGTTCATTCACCCTGACAACTCACATGTCATTGAAGACCCAGCAACATGTTGACCACATATATTCCCACCATAGATATGACAGGGACCCCAAGATACCCCTCATTGGAATCCATGAAGAATATGCCAATGTTCGATGGGGATCCACATTTCGCAGCGAATCACATTTGTAATGTTCATGAGGTATCTTTCAAGACAAAATATAACTCAACCTTGTGACCAAATGGAATTGTGTGTCCTATACATCACCCCCAATACCGATTAGCTTGAGTCATGTGAGCCTAAAAGCATTCCTTCTCTCTCAATGTTGGTTGTGCATTTCCTGTTGCATGAAGGGTTGGGTTTCCAATCTCATGAATATATATGCCAAACATTGGACATGGCCTTTCGAGGGGAGGAAGTTATTGCATATGGTTTTATGCTTGAGTGAACCATCAAGATCAAGTTAGCAATGCATACCTCAAGGATTGTACCGAAAAGGAGGTTCATGAATTGGAAGACATCTACTCTAAGGATTACAAAGAGTTTGATCCTAAAAGCCTCCAGATCCTACAAGAAAGAATAAACAAATATAGTAGGTCATGCAGGAGGTTAGTAAGGGAATATAATGCTAATGAATTATTCTTCCATTTATACAAGCAAGATGAGGAGCTCTATAAAATGAATGTGAATATAGTAAGAGCCCTACTGATGCTCTCCTCTTAGAAACATTGTACCAAACTCATGTAACAGATACCTTAATTGTTGTCCTCCAAGAGAAGAGGAAAGAGGAAAAGTCCTCCTTGCCTAGCAAAGAAGGAAATGAATTGCACCTTAGCCAACAGCAAATGCATGATGAGGAATGGGATGATTCTGAGGTAGATCATAATCATCAAGTGGATGAAGAATCTATAAGTGATTTTTGCGCTATTGATTGGGCAATTGGGTATGAAGGCCCCATGATGGCTCAAACCCGAAAAAATGAACCCAAGGAAGAAGAAAGTGCTCCGCCACTTCCGATTAGCAGTGTTGGTCCTTCTAATGCCCTTCCTAATGATCAAAAAGGTCTCTTTTTCATGTTCCAAGATGATGACAATTCAGCCAAAGAAGAAGAACTTTCCACCATTTTGGATAATTCTGATAGCCCTTGTGCTAATGAGATTGAGAAAGATGCTTCCTTTAGCCATGCCACCGATAAAGGGTTTTTCTTCATGTTTGAGAATTCCTCCCCTTGTTGTGTCCCCAACCCTGAGATAGATGTCTGTGATGATTTTTATTCCCCTAGCTTTGATGAAGCGTTGGTTTCCCTATGAGAACTGAAGAATCATGGTTTTTACCCAAATACAGTGATGATTCCACCTCTTGTTTTACAAATAGCCGAAATAATATCATCCTAAATACGTCTGAATCATTTATTCCTTCTTACCCCAAGGATGATAGGCCTGAGATAGTTCTTCATTGAAGATTCATGTACTTGGTCATTGACATTTCCATATTCTGTTTAGAGTAGCAAATTCAATCTTCTCGGTTAGTGTCTTTTCCTTCCCCTGAGATTTCTTTTTGTAGCATATGTGTCTCCCATTTTCCCACCTCCCTCCCTCATAATCCCTCATAATCCTTCATACTTCTCTTCCCATTTGTGTTTTTGGATCTGCTGCATAAATAATCATAGAAGGACATGTTCTATCACTGATCAATTGACATGTTGGTTACATTGGATTTATCACTGCACTTAGCACTTGACATTGCATCATATGCATGTTAGAGTTGCTAATTTTCTCATTAGAACTAACATCAAATGATATTTTCATGATAAATAAGGTGCATTTAGATTAAAATTACAATTTTACTTTCTTGTTGATTTTTTTATGGCCTTATACTAAGCATGGGTCATCATAAGACCCCACGAAAACATGTTGCCCCGTGTGCTTGGTCTTTGATATGTGCAGGTAACAGGTCTACGGTACCAAGACATTATTGGTGTTCTCATGACTTCCCATTCAAGCAGCTTCATGCATCTCTTCGAGAGCTCATGTCCCAGTGCGATCCAGATGTTACCCACCACTTGTGGGTAGTGTATATAAGAGAAAATTTGTCTCCTAGATGGTCCTTAGTCAGCTGCCAGCAGCACCTCGCAACCACCAGATAGCTCGATGTGCCATTGTCTTTGCCACCTGAGCCAGTGGTGTGGTCCCTCACCCACTTGTTATGAACGTATGTTTGAAGGTGGGCCTCCCGACCCCAAAGGTATGGCTTTTCATTGGTATAGTTGAGTTATTTTCCTTACTTGTCATGGGCATTTTTGGGCATGGATTGGTAGGGGGATTCGGCGAAAAAAGTGCGTTAGGTTTGTACTCTTGTTTCCATTGCCCAATATCGTAGTTAACCTTGTATCCTAGTCCCATGGGATCTCCTTTACAAGCCATTAGCGTTAGGGGCACTACATGGGAAATCCCAAATTTGGTTGCGTGGTTCCGCTTCCCGTCAACACATACATCACCCCCTTTCCACTCATTTTAGCCCTATTCATCTCTTTTCCCATTCAAGTCCACATAGGGTTAGCCTCCCCCTCCCCTTGTCCACACCTTAGGTCGAGCCTGAAACGATGCCCCGGAAGTTGATGCAACTAGAAAGAAAAGAAAAAGCATAATTTGGCCACTCTCAACAGGGAATGTACCACAAAATGCAAAAGATGGTCGGGATACACAAATTTAGCACGTGGGCAAAAGCCAAACATGAGCTCTACCCCTTATCCATGGCATCATCCTGGTTCCTATGGACCCTAGATGAGCCCCTTCCATCATTAAGGAATCCATGATTGTCCCAACCCCTTGTGGGCAAGGGGGTATCCACTGCTATGTGTTACACAACATGCTCTCATACCCTGTAGCCCCAAGCAGTTATGAAGAAACATCAATCAAAGTCAAAAGGCATATGAAGAAGGGTGGAAAAACAAAGGTCGGGGTAACTCATGTACCACGATTTTTTCCATCCTACACTCATATACCCAGGTGTGGGCTTCCCTCATTATAACTACCCTTATACCATGACATGTGGTCTAGATGATTCACCCAATCCCCACTCGGTTCCATCACTATATCTTGTGTCACCTTCCACTTAAGGGATGTACCATGGACATGTCACCCCCAATTAAAGGTTGAAACCACCTAATAGGGTCCCTAGTTAACCCCCTTTTGAGCTTGGAGACAGTTGTACTTGCCAAAGCCCACTATGGAAGGGCATGCCACCATGAAGTGCCCCATTGATTCCATGACTTGTAAGTTCTTTTATTTCATTATTCTAATGATTTGTTATATTGGAGGGGAAGGGGACGAATTGGATCTTATGCAGGATTGCAGGTGGATATCCATTTGGGGCTTGGTCTCCCTATACGGGGTCCTAGCCCTCTAGAGGGCCACATTGGCACTTGTAAGGTTAGCATTGAGAGACACAGGCCTCCTCCACCATAGCAGAGGGTACTTCATGAATCTCAAGTGCTACTCATTGATTGCTCGTGTGCCAACTTCTAGATAAGGATGATGGACCTGGTTCACCATGCCCAGTGGGCTCCACACTTGCACCATACAGGTGGCAAATGTTCCAAACTTCCAAGGTCCAGAGGATGTCTCCCACTACAGAGGGAGGGCTTATATCGTCATCTTGGCCTTTACAGATGGTCTACAGGCATTTTCGATCCACTTGGAGATCCATGAGGATGTCCTTGTGCCCCAAAACCCACTTGGGAGCACCACAAGTTTTTACTCGGGAAAAAAGGGGCCAACCCGTTTGGAGTTCATCTTCACATCATGGCACCCCTTGGACCTCATTTGGCCTTCTCAATGCCCCAACGACTCATTATGTTGATCATTCTGCCCTCTTGAGAGGTTTATCTTTATGTTATTGAGCTATTTGGTGGACTTGTCACCAAAAGTATTGTTATTATGCACATAATTTTTTTTTAGAGGCTTAATTAGGCCAAATTAGCTAAATCAAATTCATTGGTGATGGTATAAATACAAGTGAGGTGATTCAATTTCATCATCATCACTTGGATTGGGTTCTTATCTCTTGTGAGATTTTCTGTATACTAGATCTGAAATTTATTGTTTTTCTTATGCGAAATTGTGGAAATTTAGTCTTTTGTAGCATTGCATCATCCCATGTATCATGTGTGAAAGGGTGAATGTTCTTGATAAGTCATCAAATTATTGCAAGTTGAAGTATAAATTCTTCTAGCAGTTGTTCTCATTCCCTAATTGCCTTGCGAAGTTGTCTAGGAGTTTCCTGGATTGGGTATAGTTCCTCTAAATCACAAATATCATCTTGACTCCATCTTCCCCAAAAGATAAGGCACTGATCCTTCCATAGGTGATCATTTTCAAAGCTTATTTTTCTCACCTTCCCCTCTTTTTCTAGATCTAGCCTACACAGGTCGCCTAGGGCATCACTTTTCTCAAGATTTAGCTATCAAAAGAATTTGATCCCCGCTCAATGGATTGATGACCATTCGCTACCAATGAGGAATTGCTTTTCATCCCACATCAAGGTGATTGGATTTGCACCAATGGAAACCATAAATTTCATCCCCGGTAAGGTTAGATGATGGATCTTTACTTGATTACATCGGGAAAATTCCTCTGTTATTCCGTTGTAAGAATTTATGTTGGTCGTACTCGTTTCAATTGAGAAATAGAAGAAGCCATACAAGGGTTTGCCTGTTCTGAACACCCAAATAAATCACTACCAGCTCTCAGGATCTAAATAAAAAGCATCCCAGGCCGAGATATCGCAAGTACCACCCCGTCCCAGACCATCGCAAGGAAAACTATAACCAAAATCTTTTTTATCTGGCATTAACCTGGAACCACGCGCATCCAAAGCACCTTTAAGTCCTTTAGAGGCCCTCCAAATTTCACGAAATTCCGACGGTGAGATCTTGAGATATTTCAAGCCCTAGCTCGAAAATCGATTCTTGCCCTTGGTTTCCCAATGGCTAGTGACCTCATTAAGATCATAGCAGTAAATCATCAAAAGAAGATTCTTTCTTTGGTCCTCTTCCCTTCCCTAGTTAGGTCAAGTACATCCTTAGTTGATCAACTCCATATCCTGGACCTACTTTTGGGTCCACTTAGCCCTTTGTGGTCCCGCAACTTGTTGAATCCAATTCCACAAAGATCACTTAGAAGCCAAGCCTTCATAGGGATTTTTGAGTCTGGGGGCTTCCTTGATAAGATATACTCCCAAACCCTAACCTCAAAGGCCCTCTTAGTCCTTCCTAGAGAGCCTATCACCTTGCTTCGCGAGCAAGCAAACCATACAACTGAGTCTCTCTTGCGAATAGGCCTTAGAAATCACTATTTATCCTTCATTGACCTACTCATCTAGTGATTCCCTTTATACCGGGTCTCCTCCGATTGGTGAAATTTCATAAAGAGCAAGGAGCCTTAGCTAAGGTGACAATAGGCTATCGCTCCATTATTGCCCTTGACCTAGTAGTTGCCCTTTAGGATCCCCTCCTATCGCTCCATTATTGCCCTTGACCTAGTAGTTGCCCTTTAGGATCCCCTCCTAGGACCCCTGCTAGTTTGAGTGGTAATAGACACCAAGTGTAATCGATAGAGTATGGGCTATGGCTTATTGATGGACGACACCTTATAGTAATTAAAACAAACAGTAATGAACTTATATTGAACGTTTGTCCAAATAGAAAAAAATATAAAGGCACCATTGTCTTTCAACTTGTTTATCGGAATTGAATTTTTAGAATCAACATCAACAAAATTTCTATGCACCTATTGAGTTTGGTTATTAGAAAACTTGGTAATGAATTTATACTGAACGTTTGTCTAAAGAGAAAATATATAAAGGCAAAATTGTCTTTCAACTTGTTTATGGGATTTGAATTTTCAAAATCAACATCAACAAAACTTCTATGCACCTAATGAGTTTCGTCATTAGAAAACTCTTTGGGAAAAGACACTTTTGATCAATTTTCATTTGAACATTTTCTCAAAGTGCATTTTAGGTTGTGTTCCTGATAGGTACAACTGATTAGTATCTATTTCAGAGTTTACCAACCTGAAAGTGAAGAAACTTTGACAAAAAAAAGTGGCATATTTTCACTTTGCTATCGGTGCAAATAACGAACATACCTTGAAATTGATTCAATAAGAGTCAAAGCTAACCCATTGTACTTCTCAGGTAAACGTTGAAGCTGCACAGTGCAAAGTATTTAAAGACAACAAATCAGATATTTTTCAAAATTGCCTCAACTACTTCATGCCATATCCTGTTATTAAACTACAATAGCAAGAAGTCCATAATGTTTGTAAATTGTTCACATTTAATCCAGTACAGGATAAAGAGTCCCCAATGAAGACCTTAAGATTGCCAAGCTCTGCAAGTGAATCTGTGGAAGTCTTTGTCAGAGGCTTTAACTCATCGTGCTGTAATTTCAAGCAGGATGTTAATTAGTTATCACAATAAAGTAACCAACAATAATGCAAAACTTGGAAAGACAGACTCAGATTAGCACAACTTCCAAAGTAAACTTGACTATCTGGTTCAACTATAAAGGACAAGCTACATTTTGGCAAAAGAAAGGAAAAAACTAACCGGGAATGCATAATGCATGTAGTTGTCATATGCATGGTAAAACCTGCTTCATATCAAAGAAAATCATTAAAATGCAAAAGAAGAGCTCAGATTAATGATAAATGACCATCAAATTTTAATTATATCATTCCATCAAATTTTAATAATATCATTGTATAAGGGGAAACAAGTTAATCTTAGGTTGAATAACTTAGTGAAGTAACCTATAAAGTTCGAAACTGCAGAACAGACCATAGAAGGTTCCAGAATATAAAAGGACAGTCAAGGTTAAGTGAATCCATGACCAAGGAAAGCTCGTACTTGAATCATTTAAAATTTTACTATGCATAGATTATAATTTATAATAGCTCAAAGGGATTGATAGCTGAGAATTTAACCAACCAAAGGCAGAGGTTGTGATAACAATGATGCCTTGGATTCCTAAACTAAAAGTAACACCTAGATATATGATGAAAAGGATATACCCAGTGAAGAATGACAAGGCTGCTACACAAAAATGATAAATCTTTCTCAATTAATAGTATAGCTCAAACAAACAATGATGATTCAGCTAGTTGTGGATATATCAAGATTGCCTATAAAGCTATTGTCAATGTGAAAAACAAACAGATCCACCAAACGAGTGATCTAAGAGACTTATTATAACGAAAAGACACACCATCCAAGTAGCTATCTTGGAGAAATGCCAGGCACCTAAACATATACTGATTATTTGATAAACACCACAAAAAGAAACACCATCCAAGTAGCTATCTTGGAGAAGTGCCAGAGACCTAAACATATACGGATTATTTGATAAACACCAATCAGTCAATTGCATTTGATCAACCACAATTATAACACATTTCATCTTTCATGCTTGAAGTTAATAGGTGAAAAGGTTAAAAGACAAATATACTACCACTCCTAGATGATGAAGGGCATGTCATTTTCATTCTTGAATATATTTTAGCGACTAGATAGAAGCATGTCATTTTCATTCTTGAATATTTTCGCAACTAGATAGAAGAAACTAAGGACTAAAATATTGCTAGAGTGTGACACTCAGTGGAAGGATTTGCCATTGGAAGATGATATGTCATTAAGCCCTGAAATACTCCAACACCCAACATTGCAATTGATTTGGGGCAAAGAAATTCCAAGACGAGGCACTATCACGAGGTGCATTGATATTTCCACTACCCCCAATATGAATAGTGACATAATACCAACAATTAGGAATGAAGAGGGCATTCAATTCTTTGTTGTAGATGCTACACCTGCACCTGTACCAACAATCCCAAAATAGTGTGTTGTAGTTGAGACTCGAGAGTTTCAATTGAAATAAGAATGTTAATGTTCATGCTCAACAATAAAGAAATGAAGTTTGAACGTCCAGTTTTGTTTTAGACGACCTAAGTTGAGTTTGATTTAGCGTCTATATGCCAACCTTAGATTGGGATAATCAAGTCACATTTATATTATAAGTATAATATTTATTCCACATGCAAAAAACAATGGATAAAACATAAAATGAAAAGTTATTAACGGGGAATTAGGTGAACTTAATGTGGAAACCACTTATCCCACATGCTTTGGGTGAACAAATAAGAGGCAAATAGTGAAATCTTTATAGACCCTTAGGATTCATAGCAGCTATGTGTGGAACTTTGGTTTCTTCCAAGTAGCCTACGGGAGACTAAATAGGGCAAATAGCAGCATCCATGCTGCCCTTGGATATGTTAACGTTTCCAAAACGCCCTTCAATGCAAATCCTTGTGAACTATCAGCCTAGGGCTAATCTGAAATCTTAGTTTACAGCAGCAAACAGCGGATAATATTGCATTTCTGTTCCAACACACTAGTCAGCTCAAGAGAAAAGATACCAAATAAATGGCAACAAATTTCAGCCCTTGGGCACACCCATCCAAGCGTAAACCAGATCTAAAATCACTTTATTGCAGCAGATTTACAATAAAAGATCTGCTCTCTTATCTTCAAGTTTGATCGAAAATGATCATTATATAATTTGTCATCTATAATAATACTTTCTAGGTAGAAAAACTGGCGGAATTGGCTTGCAGGACCCATTTTAGGGGGTAGGTCCCAATTTGATGATTTGAGGTTTGAAAAATTCCACAGCCAGTTTGAGGCATAAAACGACAAGTTTTGGGGTCAAAACTTTGCGAACATAGTTCCCAACATCTCAAGGTTTTTCTACACACCAAAATCTTTCCAACAATGTGAAAATCACCTCAATCGGAGTCCATATGCGAAAGTTATGCCTCCCACAAGTTGACCTACCCTGTTGACCTCCATGATACCAAAAGGATGCTATGTCAGACCCCATTATTCCACTTATTTAATTTTTTGGCAATTTATTTCAATTTACCCACTAGACTTAGGAAAAGTGGGTTTTGAGGGGTTAGAAGTGATTTTTTACCCTTCAAAGTATGTCCTAGAAGAGTGTTGAGGTGGAGAGGATGAATTTTGAGTACTCATACACCCTTGACATCTTCTGGCATAATTTTATTACATTTTACATAAAAAATTTCATCTTGCAGGAAATTTTTAATTATTAAAAAATCCTATCTAGACTTAGTCAAATTCCGCGAAATTTCAGAGATGACCTAGCATGGTAATATACATCGACCATAGACACTAAGATGGACACAAGGCTCAATCTTCAAGCCGTCACCCCAGCTTTGGGGGTATGCATGAATGAAAAAAACATTGTAGGGTGTACTCACTTGTTGATCAAGTCCCAAATCTCCTAGGCCTATTACAAAGCTTTATTCATCATGCTAGCGACATTTATACAACTCCCCATAGGGTTGCGGATTTTGAAGTCAGAAGAAGAAATAGGAGGGAGAAAGGGTCTGGAAAGCCCTGCTGACTTTGTCATGGGCTATGGAGTCTTCATATCTGCTAAGTGCAACTCAGCAATCAACAGAAGTCATCCAAAAGACCATTTAACCTTAGCAAATTACTTTAATTAAAGGAAATGACTCTAATAAGAAAAAGTGATTTAATCTAAGCAAATGCAAAGCTTATTTGCATTAGTGAATTAGATGAATCTCAACCATTGATCTCAAGTGAAGTTGAGATGTAATCTCAACCTATGTCACATGGTTCAAGTTTGAATTTGGGTTCGACAACAATAAAATTCAATTCGAACCTAATGACAAATCTTATTCGAACCTCCTAGAGAAATTCAAACTCGAATTGAATTTTATTATATTTTTCTCTGAAATTATAAATTAATAATAGAAGCTAGTTAATATATATATATATAACTTATGATAAATAATATATAACATAAAATTACTAAAAATCAATGAATAACCCTAATCGTAGTCTACGAACGACAACTTATACTGTGTGACAGTGACAAGCAACAAGTGGCAACACTTGCAACATTCACCCATCATCTATTGTTTGTCGCTCGTTGTGAAGTATGGTTGCCCATCACTCATTGTGAAATATGGTCGCCCATCACAACATGTATTGAGTAACCTATCTCTTGGCACTACAAATCAGACAATGCTAGTGTAGATATGAGGTGCAAGGTTTATAATTGCTCCTGTCAGTGGTATGGAGAGGATACGCATAGGTCAACCATACAACAACATGTGGAAGTGGGCCCACAACGTGATACTTAAACGAACTTGTGGTCAAACCAAAATAAATTTGAACTTTTCTTTGGAGTTTGCCGAGTTTTGAACCTCAACCTAGAAGTTCAGCGAACCTTGTGACTTAGATCTCGACCATCAATCACTTTGGAGATTAGGGTTGTGGATTAGGTCAATACCTCAAACTTATAAAGGGAAGGCTAAGCTAAGGGAAAAGATGCATCAAGTGAGCACAAGATAGTGAGATAGTGAGATATCAGGGATTTGGGTGGAGAAGAACATTCATCCAAGTGTTCAGAGTTCAAAGGAAGAAGAACAAGGGGTAGCAAGGGAGAAGGATACAACAGCCAACAAGATCGAAGGACAAGTTTTGAGGGTTTCAACACTTGGAAATAACCCAGGTTTTTGTTGTTTGTATTTTTCCTCAAATGGTCATTTTTCCAGTAAAGGAGCCCTTGTGTGTTGAAGATAATTTATTAATGAAACAACAAATTTGAAGGGGCAGAGTTCATGAGTGTACATATGTATGAGATTGGTGTTATTTTTTGTTCCCATTATTTATCTTTAATTTACCTATTAAAATCTCGGTAGTGCTTTTTATCAATAGATTTGAATTTATAGCAAGTGAATTTACTAGGTGATAAATTGCCAGTGGTTGGGGTTAGTAAAATTTAACATCGACTAGAGCTTGCACTCTGAGAGGGAGGTCAATTTTGGGGTTTTGCACAGTGTTAAAATTGGCAACTAGGGCCAAACTCCATGTGGGTCATCTTATTTATGGCAGCTAATATTTTTCTTGGATTCCTCTCATCGAGAGGTCTAGGATTGATTGACAATCATCCAATTCCGACATGTATTTATGGAGATATGAATTTATTTGTATATACTTGACAATTTGTCAAGGTCGGCCAGCAAGCTAAAGTGTGTGGCACACCCCCAGCTTAACCTCAACGATTCATATAAAAGGAAGATACCTAGTGGCATTATTCCACATCATCTCAGACTCATCTTCTCTCTCTTCATCTCATTGGGCCAGCGTAGGAGCAGTTTCTCTCACACATGCAAGAGGAAGGACAGATTTTCTGTTTTAGGGCAGCGTTGACTTTCTAGGGCAGCGTTGACTTTTCTAGGGCTGTGTTGACCAAGTGCAAGGCTGTTAAAGAGTGTGTTGACCAAGTGTTGACCTGCGCATGCTGTTTGGGTGATGTGTTGATCAATTTGTTGACCAGCATTGTCTGGTTAGGGCTGACCGCAGGTTGCTGATTTTTCACTGTTGTTTTGACCGTGACTAAGGTTGTTTTGGGCTGCTGAAGTTTGTTGTTGAAGACCGGGTTCTTCAAGGTTGACTAGAGGTCAATCCGGGGTTGTTTGACTAGCTTTGACTTTGCTGGTTGCTGATTTATTATTGCTGATATAAAATATCAGACTTGTGATATTGTACTATCTCTCTCTCTGCTGAATTATTGAAGATTATAGAAGAACTGATCAAAGGGTTTCCCCAAATTGGGGTATGTCCCTGGCTAGCCGCCACATCTGGTATCTCTTATCTTGGCTTGTCTTCTGTCGATTTATTTATGTTCTATCAGCGTTTTACTTTATGTTAATAGCTAAACAGTGAAATTGACATTGAGCTAATAAAAAGAAATTGAAGTAAATTGCACTAAGCATAGAACATACCATAACTTAGCATGGTATCAAAGCTAAGGTGAAGACAAAGCCCAAGCATGAGCAAGAGCAAGAGCAATCAACAAAGACTGTTGGAAAAAGTCTTAAGACTTCATGGGTTCCTCATCACACTTCCCCGCCGAAGACAAGCTCCGTGAGAAGTCTGACTATCATGGATGGAATTTGTCTCTCGATCTGACATTAGAAGAGCAGGAAGTGTTGGACTATGTGAGAGGCAAAATTACAGAGCCTCCATCAAATGCACCGGTTGCTAAAAGGAACAAGTGGACTAAGGGTGAAGTCAAAGCAAAAAAGATCATCCGGGACTCTATTGACAAGCGCCTAGTGGCCTATGTTTCCGAGCTGAACACCTCCAAGGAGATCTACGATAGACTGGTAAGCTTGTTTAAAGTTAGTGATGCAAATCAAGTTTTGTTCCTCAAAAATAAGCTAAAGGAAAGTAAAAGGGCAAAGATGAGGATATGCAATCCTACTTGTTAAGGATCACCGAGATCAAGAATGATCTGCTATCGATTGGGGAAGTCATTCCTGACAAGGAATTGACTATCACAACTCTTGGAGGGCTCCCATCCGATTGGTATATATTTAGAACCACTCTTCTCAACAATAATGTAATTCCTCCCGAATGCGGGTGGTTTTAATGCATAGCAGTTCAGTGGCTCGTCATAAGGGCAGGTGTCCGCCCGGACGAGCCACGTATACCAGGACAATAAGCATATGGTATAGCAGCGTGAAGCATTTAAATTCGGAGGCGATGGTTTATTGCAAGCGAGTCCTTTCGGCATTTACTGACCTTCTTGGTAACCGGAACATGGCGCTACAAAGCCATGGCTTCTCTGTCATTCTCCCGCAGTTTGTGTTGGCTCATGCTCTGGTTCTGAGGGAGGCTGTGGTGGCTCACTCTCTGGTTCTGAGGGAGGTTGCGAGGGGGTATTCCTACAATACGAACAATTCGGGGATGTATGGCATCTCTGTCATTCTCCCGCAGTCTGGCATAAGGATTGGGTGCTCGGAGGTGGTGTGGGCTCATTCTCTGGTTCCGAGGGAGGCTGTGAGGGGGTATACCTGCTACTCGCACAATTCAAGAATGCAGCGAGAGCGCCAGCGAGGGATAAGTCGACGCGGGAGTTACAGAGGCCGGGCATCGTCTCAGAGGCAAGCCCCCTCCCCCTCCTCCTCAATTGAGGTTTCTTCCGACCGCAGACGCTCCAGGGGACGGGCAGTTGGCAGAGGTAGAGCTGCGGAACAACGAGAAATGCTGGACTGTGGGCACTCTGTGCATCCCATGGTGAGATATCGTATTCCATGTACTCTGGCAAATTCTACTTTCTTTGTTACGGTTTCGGTGGAGCACTGCAGCAATCCTGCCCTCCGCGGATTCCTGGGTTGGCTCCCACAATTGATATGCAAGTTCCCGCCATTGATATGTTGCGCCCTGTTCAAGACAGCTTCTCCCCAGATCCTGGGGCAGGCCCAAGTGAACTTGTGCAGCGTACCATTCTCACCGAACCGGAAATCCACAAGCTTCCCAGATGCAAAACGGAGGAAGCTCCGCACACCACTGATGATGACTAGTTCGCTCTGCAACTCGCCTCAGGTTTCTGAGAAAGGAATTTTTTCTCTGTCTGCTCTCACCGCTATCTTATATGTGTCAGGTCTTTGTCATTATGTAATTCTGTCCTTCTCTGTTACAGTGACGGCTATCCATAGTTGTTCCAGTCTCTATGTGTTTCAGTTTCGGCTAATCATGTATGTTCAGTGTCGGTCTCATGAATGTCGATGTGGTTCAAGTGTCGGTCTTATGTAATTTTGGAGATGATTATTCCTGAGCTTACTGTCAGTCCTTCGACAGGAATCACAGGGCTTCGGCTCTGTTGTACTACTGATGATGTAATTTTTGCCTTTTTTGTAATATAATAGCATAGTCTTATTCAGGAAAAAAAAAAAAGAAAAAAAAAACAACAACAACAACAATAATGTAATTCCAGGATTTGAGGAATTGATGACGAGATGCATTAAAGAAGAGACTAGAATGGAAGAGTAGGAAATGCCTACATTTAAAAGCAACCCCACTGCTTTCTCCTCTCATGCTAAAAGGAGAAATAATTCCGGGTCTAAATCCAAAGGAAAGGCCAGATCGAAAGGTGGAAGGAAAGGAAGATGTTTCGTTTGCAATAAATTTGGCCACTATGCGAGGGAGCGTCCAAATAGGAAGGACACATCTCATGACGATGATCAAAATCACTCCCGGGGCAATTCCAACCACAATCAAAGGAATGGCAGGTTCAATGGCAAAGGAAAGAGGAATGTCGAAAATCAAGGAAGTGGTCAACCCTCCAAGAAGGCAAGAAACTCCAAGTATGAATCTAATGTTGTTAACAATAAGCAAGATGAATATTATCTGATATCGGCCCTTTCTACTACTTCTCCTCCGGACTCGTTGGGCAATTGGAGGTCATTCTCAGAGGAAGAGAGGGAGGCCATACCAATCACGGGTTTGGCAAAAAATTAATTTTTTGTTGGATGTTTTAAAAAACCAAAACATAGATCCACAGAGATTTGCAGCAGATCTATCAAATCTGCAAGGATATCTTAGCAGATCTATAAACCAACGGCATTTTTATTATTGTGGGTGCTAAAAGGACATAGCACATGGCAAATTTTATTAGAATTAGTAATAGCAACAGCTAGTCTAATATTTGAAGACAAATTCAATGAAGCATTTAACTTCCTCTCCTAGAAGGCTAGAGTGACCTTGGTTTTAAAGGAGCATTACCTGTGGAAAATTTTAGAGAAGACTATTCCTGTACCAATAGATGTAGCACAGTACACTCAGGGTAGCGCATGAGAAGAAGAACATCAAAGCCCAAAGAGTGATCATGGATGCCATAAAGGATCATCTGATCCTGCACTTGGTAGAGAAGTAGTTGGCCAGAAAGATGTTTAAGGCTCTAGTGGACTTGTTCAAGAGTGATAACATGAATAGGAAGATGATCTTGAGAAACAAGCTTATATCCATCCTGATGTCAAGGTGTGATAATGATGTCAGTTACTTCATGAGGATCATCTTGATTGGGTACATATTTCTGGGCCTCTCTCTCCACACGTGCAAAAAGGAAGATTGTCTTTTCTAGCTACTGTGATGACCAGATTTGACCGAAATTTCAGTAGGCCAAAATTTCAGGAGGTTGACTTTGACCAGCGTTGACCTTGTTTGACTTCAGTTTTGTGAGAGAGACTTTTGTTTGGGCAGGCCGTTGTTCTGGGCACAAAAACCAAGGTAGTTTGACCCCTGCGTTGACTACCCTAATTCAGGTTGTTGCATTGACTTTTGTTGATCAAATTTGACTAGTTATTTTTGGACTGTTTTGGGCTGCATTATCTTGTTGTTGGAAGTCGAGTTGACCAAGCTGTTTTGGAGGTCAATTTCAGCCCTATTGACCAGCATTGACTTTCTAATTAGGGCTTTCTGTTTCTACTGTTTTGACTAATCAGTTTAGGCAAGTAAATATTGTAAATTGTACTCTCTCTCTGCTGAACTTTTGAAGAATCATAAGAAGAATTGATCAAGGGTTTCCCCACATTGGGGTTTGTCCCATATCTTGTGTCCTCTTGTGTTGGCTTGTCTTCTACTGTTATTGTTTATGTTCTATCTACATTTTACTATCATGTTGATGTCATTGCTATACTGGATACTATGTCACAGGGTTGGCCAAATTTGAACCTTGAGGTTTGAAATTCGGCGAACCCAAAAAAAAATCAAATTCGTTCAGGTTCGGCGAACCTGATAGTCGAGCCTAAAATTCAAACCTGATAGTCGAACCTCAAATTCAAACCTCAACGAATTCGAACTTGATAGTCAAAACTCAAATTTGAACCTCAACGAATTTGAACCTAAAGGCGAACCTAGGGACGAACCTAAAGCCCAATTTTATAATTTAAACAACCCAAAAAAAAAAAAATTGGGGTTCGAGGTTAGATTTCGGGCGGTTTTTGTCAGTTGTTTTAAGGTTTATGAGAAAAACCATGGGCAGCACATGGTTTTCTCTTGTTCCGCTTCCCACCAATTAGTTTCCCACGGTGGACACTAGTTTGTCTTTATTTACCATGGTTGTTGATAGATTTTCACAAGCCAATTTCAGTATGAGTGTACTCGCTCTATTGTTCTCAGTGTTACTGCTGCATGTTGTATTCTCTACAATTTCCTGAATTCAATTTCTAGACGTTGCCTGACCCCGCCGCCCGGACCGTGAAGTTAATAGTGGTCGTGATTTGTGGCTCGTGGGTGCTCACTGCGACTCATATAGTTTTATTAATTGATATTGATTTTTTATTATTTTATGTCATATATATATATATATATATATATGTATATATATATAGTCGAACTTAATGTCGAACCTCATACAAGCCTCATCGGAAAATTCAAATTCGAATCAAACTTAATTGTTTCCGAACTCGAATTCGAACCCGAACCATGTGACATACACTGGATATGATATTGGGCTAATAAAGAAAATTGAAGAAAAATTGCTCTAAGCATAGAACATACCACTGTTATCCTAAAATTAACAGAAAGAGAAGTGTCAAATTAAGTCACTTCGCTAAATACAATGTCTGCTACACCAAAAGTACTAGTTAGTCACGCAAACTTTTATAGTATTGTTTTGCAACATTTATAAGTAGCACTTAGTGCTAGTTTTAATTCAATTTTAAAACTCACTTTACTAGTTACTTTGAGTTTGGCCTGTATACAATTATTTTCTTTCACTTCTAGTTCTGTAACTATTCTAATAGGAAGCAATGTATGAGTTAGGAATAAACAAGAACATAGGGTAAATAATCATTTAGCTATCCATGTTGCCTATAATCTTACAGTTCGGTCCTAAAACTTTGAACCCAGCATTGGTAGGGCGGCCAAGACCCTTGACTGACTCTCATACAAGGCACAGTCAGTCATCTAAGGAGCCCCAAATGGGGAATAAACCCTAGGATTTACAATATTCCTAGCTTATCTACTTGGTTGGCCCCTTCAGAACTACGCAAAGCATCACAAAAAGACTGTAAATATGAAAGGCATGGCTTAGAATTTGAAACTTACACGTGAAGCAGACCAATAGATAAAAGAAAATAAAATGATGGGTACTTGAGACACCCGAAAATCAAAAAGGCAATATTTCAACCAAGAATACAGTGCATCTTGAATCGGGGATATAGCAATGTGCACATCTCAAACAAAACGAAGAGAGATGCTACTAAAGCTGTTCAAATAGAACCGGATATCATATATATTTGCTGAATAAGACACCGTAAGCTAAGCCGGCTGCCGAAGAAACTTTCTTGCACACAATCCTACATTCCAAAGATGTTTGAGAGCAGAGAAGACACTTCAAAACATGAAAATTGCCTAGCATTGAACGTTGAGGAACATACACAATATGGATTGAATGTATTAGGGAATGTTTTACTAGCATTTCTTGAATTCCATTAAATTTACAAAGATGCATGATTATCTTTTAAATTGCAACAAACAAAAGAAACACTTGATACTCGGATTTCATTGGTATTCTACCAGGTTAATTGGGGTGTATGTGTCTGTGTCTCCAAAGTACCTAGAGATAGCTGTAATAGTATCTCAGAATATGATGGTTGGTTGTGTAATTATCATTGGCCATACTACTGTATCTCTTATATCAGTCTGTAGGGAGAAACAACTGAGAGCCCCAAGCCTTTTCACCAGAGGAACCCTTTCTTTCCCATAGGAAACTTAGATTATGGAATGCCAAGTCACCAACATTTTGTCACTAAAGTTGGAATGCTATTTGAATTTTACAGGAAGTAATCCAATTCAAATCCATGCCTTAAGAAACCCATGTAATCAAGCACGGCAAAGCTCTGATTCTCGAAGCCTGAATCATAGCCCTGAGAAATTACGAATAATTATGACAATAAAATCCCCAAAAAGAATTGTCGTGGCTATTGGATCAGTACAAACCCTCAGCCTTCACCGCTGAAGGAATTCCGATATAGACGAGGGAAATAAAGGTCATCAGGCTCTGCAATTCTGACCCTTTTTTTCAGCCCCTTCATTCAAGATGTTTATACTTGTGAATATATGTCCACATCAAAAGACCAAACCACCATCTTCGATGAAGTTCTCACTTTCAATCGCATTTGACATGTGCCCTAATTGGATAACGTACCTCACCAAGAACTGAACCGGGGGTCTCTGTACGTATCATGTGTAGTAAAACCATTTGCAGTAAAGTGACAAGAAGTCTACAATTACCTGGGAAATCTTATCTCAACATAAAGCCAGCTATCCATGATGATGCCTTCATTATCTTTGAATTTCCGAATTTTCAACGCCAAATTTAGCGTTCATAAATTGGATTTTATATAATTATTTTTATTTGTCGAAGTCATTGAGAGATTAAGGACTGAAATAAAATGAAAAACAAAGAGGATCAGCAGAGATCTTACATTTTTCGGACTTTCTCCCTTAATTCTATTTTCTTTGCAGCTCCATCTAGATTGAAGCTACTTGCCGTGGAGAGCGCCGGGCAGAGATATAAACTTAACAGTACTGCTACTGTAATTGCATAGCAAGAAGGCATGGATCCGTGTAATTGTGATGCCATCTTAGGTCTCTGGATTCTGCATTCTATTTGGCTCAGCGTGGCTTCGGCTCTTAATAATGTCCAATGCCCTGCTCTCCAATCAACTAACCGCGCTCATCTCCTTCATGATCCCGTCAGCATGATATATGAGTCAGCGTGTCCTAAACCCTCGTATTCTTAATATTAGGAACAACGATAACCAATGAGCTTATAGATTAAATATGTATTAAAATAATATAAGAATTTTTTTATTCTAAATATAAAAATTGATTGATGGAAAGGTGTGTATATTTTTATTTGTTTTAATGGTTAAAAAGTTGTAAAGTGGTTAGTCTTTTAAATATATAATGTAATATAGATAAATGTTTCAGATTAATTATATTATTAGGATTTGGTTTATTTGATGTGATTAGTCAAGACATGTGGATCACAAAAGTTTTAGTAAATAAGTTGAATTTAACTCTATTATGGATTTTGAAAATATTTTTTAAATTTATAAAATTTAACATCTTTTTTTTGGGGCAAAACCATGATGGATTCATGTCATGTGATGGATGAGGCTTGACTTGTTTTTTTTTTGGGCAAAACCATGATGGATTCACGACATGTGATGGATGAGGCTTGACCTTCATCAGCCTTACTCCTACTTGCGCTGCGCCAGCATCAGTCACCTAGTAAATTGTAATAATAAATTTAATTTAAATATAAATAATAAAAATTATTAATTAATAAATAAAAATTTGTAAAATTACTAAAATTAAATATATAAAATTAAAACATTAAATAAAAAGTGTCAATGACCAAATAAAATTTAATAATAATATTTAAAAGTTTTTCCATAGCTTTTTTTTAACAATTCCTCTATTAAATATTTTTGTCTCTCCACAATTTATATCATTTCAGTCAAATAGAAAAGATCAAAACATATATACATATGTGGAAAAGGTTTGTTGATGATACTTTCATCTTGTGGCCTCATGGTCATGATAAATTGGATCTGTTTTTTCAACATCTCAACATTCAATCAAAATCCATCAAGTTTACCTTGGAGCCTGAAGTTAACAATAACTTGCCCTTCCTTGATGTTCTTGTCTCCAAGAAAGATGATGGTTCTTTCTCTCATCAAATCTTTTGTAAGAAAACTCACACTCAATAGTACCTTCATATTAATTCTCATCACTTTCCAGCCCAAAGTGTTCTCAACACATTAGCTACTAGGGCTTTAAGGGTTTCAAATGAAAGTCTCTTGGCGGATGAAAAAACTCATCTCCTTAATGTGTTTGAAATGAATGGTTACAATAAATACCAAGGTATCAAGGCCTTTTTAAAGGTTGGCCAGTGTCCTAGGGCTTAAAAAGAATCGAAAGAATTGGTTTCCAGTGTCCAACTTCCCTTTATCTAGGGGACTATTGATAAGATTGCTTGGATTCTTAGGAAGCACTATATTTCTTCCATCTTTAGACATTGTTGGCATTGATGTGTGTTGCAGATGTGTTGGATGGTAGGCATTGATGTCAGCCTAGTAGCATGGGTTGCAGGTGATTTGGTTATGCATGTGTATGTGTGGTTGCAGGTGGTTTGTGTATGAATGATGTGTAGATGGTCATTGGCATGTCCACTAGCTTAGAGATGTGATGATCTTCTTGTTCATGTTGTTGCATTCAGGTGTTGATTGCTGCTACAAGAGCTAGAGTTGAGGAGCCTTGCTGATTAGGTCTCCATGTCCTGGATTAGGTCTCTCATGTTGATGATGTTATACATAGGGCTTGGAGAGGATCTACAAGTGTTGGAGGATGCTTGAGTAGGTTGTACATGTGTTGGAGGTTTGTCATGGTGTCCCTCACACCCTCCTGAAATTGTGTTCCAAATGATGGCCAAAACAAGTTGGAAACTTGGATTTTAGAGGGTATACGCTAATTTCATGAAGGAAACAAGCGTATACACTTCCATATATGCAGGTCTTGTGAAGAAAACCCTCGTATACATCATGAAAGTGTTTTTCTCCACATTCCTCACGCATCTCAGGTTAATTTATAGTTTTTTCGACTTGTTTTCTTTGGAACTTTTCATATAAAGGTCAGAAAAGGTAAGGGAGCTTCTAGAAGTTGGTTAAACTTGAAAATATATATTATCTAGTGGAGAAGAGTGGCTTGATCAAGTCAAGGAGCTAGATCCAATCAAATTCAGATGTGTGAAAAGAATTGTTGAGTGCTCCATAACCTGTAGCATTTACTAAGTTAATCATCACAAAAAAATGATAAATAGAGGAAGGCTTTGAGTCTATTTGGTTGGTTGTCTTGAGAGTGTGTGAGTATGACATTGTGAGGGCATTGAGAGTGAGTAGAGATTGCAGCAACTGCTCACATAGTTTTTGCAAAGTTATATCAAAGAATTGTGTGCAGAAATCAGAGATAGAGTTGAGAAGAAGATTTAGAATTTGTGTGTTGTTTGTCGCAGAGAATTGGCAACTTGTGGTGTGTTAGAGAGCAAAGAATGTTGTGAGTAGAAGTGAAGAAGTAATCCCCTCCGAGCAGAGTTTTGATTTATATTTTTTATGTTGCCAAACGATCGTGTTGTTAGGTTGCTCATGTTGAGCGAATTGAGAGCCGAGTATGAAACATTTATGAAACGTGGTTCGCATGGAAGAAGTGAAGGTGTGGAGGCTTTAGAGTAGACAATGATTCAGCATATTCAGTAGAAGGTACAAATTTCTCCATCCAATCGGTGTTGGATAGTCCAATGGGTGTTGGGCGAGGATCGTTGGTCATGGGCTCTTCTAACGAATACATTTACGTAGATCCGTGAGAGAAACATATTTCATGTTTAATAGGTGCCAACATACTGTGAAGGAAGTCGAGTCTTCCGGCTTATGGTTGTAAGCTAATCCATGTAAATTTTTTCAACAAATTAATATAAGAATTGAGCAGCGCAACAACAGCAGGGTGGTTTTCTCCCGAAAGAGTTTCCACTATAAATACTTGTGTCTTCATGTGTGATTATTTGTGTTGATGCTTTCCATGATTATTATGCTTTGAGTTTATTTCTGCTTTCATGTTTTGATAAGATAATATTGTGGATGTGTGTTGCAAATTGATAATCTGGCAAAAAGATTTAAAATTGATATAAAGGTTATCACTATTGTTTCACCCCCTCCCCCCCACTCTCAGTAATGATCTAGTTTCCAACAATTGGTATCGAAGCTAATGCTTTTCAGTGAAGCTTCACCGCTTGGAGAGTAGATTGTGGATCATGGCCAGAAGCAAGAAGAGGATGTCTCAAAAGACAAAGGGTTTGAAGAAGGAAAAGATTCAATCCATTGAAAATGAAGCAGCAAATTCCGAAATCTCATCCAAATCAGTTGTGTCACGAGGTAATATCTTGAAAGAATTTTTAATTTTGATTCTGATGATGATAGTGGAGATGAGATGGATATTGCTCTTGTTAAGGCTGACTATGAATTAGCAATGGTTGTAATAAAAGAATTAGTTGCTCAAGTGGATAGACTAATTGTTGCATGTAGAGATCATGAGAAACTATTGCATATTTGTGATGAGAAGGAGAAAAATCTCAAGGAGGAGCTCACTACCTTGAGGACCCAGTTGGCGAACTCAAAAATAATTGAAGAAGTAATGTGCAACAAACAAAAGGAAAAGAAAGACTATGTAGAAGCACTCGAAAATGTAGTAGATAAATTGAGGAAGCAACTTGAAGAAAAATACCAGCAACTTCAAAATGTTGAGAGCAGCATAGCAATGAAAAGATCTAATCCTAACCTTCAAAGAGGAAATACAAGTTTAGATGTAGGAAAGATTATCAAAACATAATCAAAGAAGCCTATAATGAAGATTGTGAGTAGCCATGACAGTATTGGAGAAAATCAACAGCAAAGAAGAGAATCAAAAGGAGCTTTTATGACAAGAAAATCATACACTCCTAGAGTTGATAGTAGTAGAGTTCAAAGGAGAAATCAGAACTCATTTGCCCCTTTGTTGAATGAGATTGAGTGTTTCAATTGTCACTAGTTTGGACATGTGGCAGCTATTTGTAGGAGCAAATTGGACACATCTATGCAACAACTTGGACAACAAAGAAGAGGATCTTCTTTTAGGTATACAAGTTTGTTTAATGGTTTATGTTATGCTTGTAACATTTTTGGCCATAAGGCCATTGATTGCATATCTAGTATGAGAAGATGGAAACCTAGCATGAGCAACAAAAGATCAAATCATTTGGCTTCTTATCTTGGTCATGTAGAATGTTATATGTGTCACAACTTTGGACACATGGCCAAGGATTGCTAGATGCCTAGATCCATGAGACCTTCGGTACAAAGTCAGAAGCTAAAGAAGCATGCACAATAAAGGAACCAACTAGGAGCTATGTGGAAGAAAAAGGAGGAACAGTTAGGAAAGTGTGGTATTGCTCTTTGTTCACGTGATGAGGATGATAAATGGTATATTGATAGTGGATGTTCACATCATATGTTAGGAGATAGGAGAAAATTTCACTTCTTGAAGAGAATCAAAAGTGGTCATGTTGTTTTTGAAGGAAGTGAGCCAGCAAGAATATTGGATAATGGCAAGGCCAACCTTGGTGAAAAGAAGACCAATGCAAAAGATGTATGGCTCATTGAGGGTCTTAAGCACAATATTCTAAGTGTGAGCCAAATGGTTGATGGAGGTAAGGAAGTGGTCTTCAACTCCAAAGGTTGTTTCATTCGGAAAGAAGGATCAAAGAGGGTGATAGCTAAAGGAGTCAAGACACCTGACAATGTTTATGTGTTGAAGGGAAGAGTAAGCAAAGAAAGGAGATCAAAGAAGTACTCTTCATCTTCAGATTATGAGTAAAAGAGATCAACACATATTGCAGTTCACTCTTGCATGATAGATCTTTTAGACTGCAAAATGAATGTGAAGCCTTCATAGGCTCAGGGGGAGTATATGGCACGTCATGTTTCACATGTAGTTAGGTTGTGATGTTAATGATGTTTATCTTTTTTATTATAATTTCTTGATGATGGATTTTTTCTATTGATGTTGTTTTTGCTAAGGTTATTGTGATTAGGAAGAAGGATGGCACATGCTCAGGGGGAGCATCTCATATGCCTCCAATGTTTTTCAGTGATATTGATGGCATCATGGTTCCTTGGAGGAGTTTACTATATGTTCCATTTTATGTAGTTATTTGACATAAGGTTGTTGCAGGAGCTTGCATTTTGGTTGTGCATGGATAAAATGCTACATATGCAGTTGACTTGTATCATGCATTTTGGGTTGATGATTTTATGCATGTGTTGGTGCCATGGAGTTTAGTATTATGGTTGTGTATGGTTATAGTTGCTTTCTTAACTCATGTGTTAGAGACTTGCAGCTTATATGGAGAGAATCTAGAAGTTGTTCATGATGGATGTTTTTCATATTGTTGTTGTTGCTACATATGGTGATGTTGATGATTTTTTGTGATGGTAGATGATGTTTATATTTCTAAGTATGGTTGTTGATGTGATGTTGTTGTTGTCATTACATCATTATATGCTTATTGTTGCTACCATTTTTGCTTATCTTGTAGAGGTTCATGCTCCATATGATGGTTATTGTTGTTGCCATGTATAGCCATAGAGGACTGATATATTGAGTTGATTGGTATGATATAGTTATGATTTAGGATGTTGTTGATGTGTATTATTATTGGGCCACTGTGTTGATTACTACTGTTGAGATCATGATTTATGGTTGGTGATTTGGAGAGACTGTCACATGTCTTCAAATGATATGCATTGATATTATCTTGTTGTCATATAAGGAACATATTGTTAATTATTTATGTCATGTCATGCATAGAAGTGAGCCATAATGTTTGGCCATTGCAGTGAGTGTATATTTCAGCCATTCATTATGATGCTTCATCACTTGGTGTCATTTATCAATAATATATCTCATTGATAAATCCTTGTATTATGCTCTTGAAATCATGGATTCTTATTTGGTACTGCTCATAGAGTCATGAGCCATGACTGGCATATGTTGCATAGTGAGTTGTGAGAGTTGGCTCAACCATATATGGGCTTATGTTGTTATTGTACAATCATGTATTGTCATTTTGGAAGCCCTTGAATAGCCCTGTGAATCCCTGTACTTTGTTCCATATCATTTGGTCATAGTCATTGGTCCATGTGGTGTAGCCTCTTGCATATGGAAAGGAGGCATTAGCATATATATATATATATATAGTTTACATTCAGTCATGGAGATGTTTGCATTCAGTGGAATATGGTTGGTTATACTGTTGTGACCTGTCATCGTGTATTTGTTGCTATCATGTCTACTTAAGAGAGATGTTGCTTCTAGATAGTCATTGATGCTGCTAAAGAGTACATTGTGGAGAGGATGTTTTGATGTCGTTGTTTCAAAGTTGGTTGGATATATGCTATTGCTACTATATGTTGGTGATTGATTGGTATCTTCTTCTATTAGTATGACATGGATTATGTTGCTATTGCTTCAAGAGAGAAAGCATATGTTTTAGTTATTGTTATTGATGTTTATTGTCATGTCACCATGGGAGTAGCATACTTTATTGTTGTTGATTCGAGATATATGTTGTTGCACCTTTGTGTTGTTGATTGGGCATAGCTTGTGTCCAGGGGAATTTTATTGCACATCATTTTCCATTATTGGAGGAGTATTGTTGTTGTTCTCATATTTCAAACCTGCATATGATATTAAGTGGAGTATATGTTTTTGTTGATGGAGCCCATTGTATGGAGATGAGCATATAGCATTTGTCCTTGACATATTTATCCCTTTGCCATTGATTTCAAAGGGGGAGAATGTGGGGATGTTGATTAGTTTTCATAGGGCAGTTTCAAATGATTGTTTCAGTTAGGGTTGTCATCAATGCCAAAGGGGAAGATTGTTGGCATTGATTTGTGTTGCAGATGTGTTGGTTGGTTGGCATTGATGTCAACCTGGTAGCATGGGTTGCAGGTGAGTTGGTTATGCATGTGTATGTGTGGCTGCAGGTGGCTTGTGTATGGATGATGTGTATATGGTCCTTGGCATGTCTACTAGCTTGGACTAGCTTGGAGATGTGATGATCTTCTTGTTCATGTTGCTGCATTCAGGTGTTGGTTGCTACTACAGGAGTTAGAGTTGAGAAGCCATGTTAATTAGGTTTCCATGTCCTGGATTAGGTCTCTCATGTTGATGATATTATACATAAGGCATGGAGATTATCTACAATTGTTGGAGGATGCTTGAGTAGGTTGTACATGCGTTGGAGATTTGTCATGGTGCCCCTCACACCCTCTTGAAACTGTGTTCCAAATGATGGCCAAAACAAGTTGGAAACGTGGATTTTAGAGGGTATATGTTACTTTCATGAAGGAAACAAGTGTATACACTTCCATATACGCAGTTCTTGTGAAGAAAACTTGTGTATACATTTTGGAAGTGTTTTTCTCTGCATTCCTGGTGCATCTTGGGTTAATTTATAGTTTTTTTTTCCGGCTTTTCTTATTCGTAACTTTTCATGTAAAGGTCGGAAAAGGTAAGGGAGCTTATCGAATTTGGTTAAACTTGAAAATATCTATTATCTAGTGGAGAAGAGTGGCTTGATCAAGTTAAGGAGTTAGATCTAATCAAATGCAGATGTGTGAAAAGAATTGTTAAGTGCTCCATAACCTGTAACATTTATTGAGTTAATCATCACAGAAAAATTATAAATAGAGGAAGGATTTGAGTCTACTTGGTTGGTTGATAGTGTGTGAGTATGCCATTGTGAGGGCATTGAGAGTGAGTAGAGATTGTAGCAGTTGCTCACATAGTTTTTTTTAGTTATATTAGAGAATTGTGTGCATCAATCAGAGATAGAGTTGAGAAGAAGATTCATAGTTGAGTTGTCCTGAGAGTGTGTGAGTATGCCATTGTGAGGGCATTGAGAGTGAGTAGAGATTGTAGCAGTTGCTCACATCGTTTTTGTTGAGTTATATTAGAGAATTGTGTGCTTAAATCAGAGATAGAGTTGAGAAGAAGATTCAGAATTTGTGTGTTGTTTGTGGCAGAGAATTGGTAGCTTGTGGTGTGTTAGAGAGCATAGATCGTTGTGAGTAGAAGAGAAGAATTAATCCCCTCCAGGGAGAGTTTTTGATTCAGATTTTGTGTTGCAAAATGATGGTGTTGTTGGGTTGCTCATATTGAGCGAATTAAGACCCTAGTATGAAACATTTATGAAACGTGGTTTGCATGGAAGAAGTGAAGGCGTCGAGGCTTTAGAGTAGACAACGATTCAACATATTAAGTAGAAGGAACAAATTTCTCCATCCAAACAGTGTTGGATAGTCCAATGGGTGTTGGGAGAGGATCGTTGGTTGTGGGGTGCTTCCAGTGGATAGATTTTTGTAGATTCACGAGATAAACATATTTCCTATCTAATAGGTGCCAACATACTGTGAAGGAAGTCGAGTCTTCCAACTTATGGTTGTAAGCTAATCCATGTAAATTTGTTCAGCAGATTAATAGAAGAATTGAGCAGTGCAATAATAGTAAGGTGGTTTTCTCCCGAAAGGGTTTCCACCATAAATACTTGTGTATTCATGTGTGATTATTTGTGTTGATGCTTTCCATGATTATCATGGTTTGACTTTATTTATGCTTTCATGTTTTGATAAGATAATATTGTGGATGTGTGTTTCAAATTGATAATCCAGCAAAAATATTTAAAATTGATATAAAGGTTATCACTACTTATTCACCCCCCTAGTAGTGATCTAGTTTCCAACATACCCTTCAACACCATTCGTAGCTCCTTAAGATATCTTAAAGACCTTGTGGAGCCTAAAAACATGAAGGGAATTTATTTGGTTCCATGTTCCTATGGGACCCCCTACATTGGAGAAATTGGTTGTTCCATCAGCCAAGGGATTCAAGAGCACGTTGATGGCATAAGACATTGTAGAACTCGCTCCTCAGCTTTGGCTAAACACGTTGAGAAGACTAAGCACCACATTTGCATAGAGGATTCCCATGTCATTGCTAGGATCGATCATTTCCATCACCATAAATTGAAGGAGGCCATTGAAATCGAAAAAAAATCTAGCACGTTGAATAGGAACGATGGATAGAAAATCAACAATAGTTAGATCCCATCCCTTTATTCCTAAAAGTCTTATTTTCTTCTTTTTTTTACATATTATTCTTTCTATAAAAAAAATAGATTTATTTATTTATCTTTAATATTTATTAATTCTAGTCATTTTTTTTATTTAAATTAATTTCCTTTTTATTCTTCTTCCTTTTCTCTTTAAGATTTTGATTTGTTGAATTGAAATAGGATGGTGTTTGTAATTAAATATTAATATCTATTCAATTTTTGTTAATTTTTATTGTTATTTTAGTTAGTTTCATATATATATATATATATTACTTTTCTTAATCGTCTTTTTTGAATTTATTAATATTCATTTTTATATGAATAGGTGTTACATACTTTATTTTTAAAAGGAGTTGTCCTTAGTGCGATTTTTTGGACTTTTCGGTGCCGGAATCTCGTGGAAAAATTTGAGGTGAAATCTTAATTTGTGTTATTTAAACTAGTTTTTTGACTGTATATATGGATTCAGCACCCTAGAAAACCCCTAGGGCACTTTGATTGCACAGTATTACCCATCAAGCTTGTGATTTCAATCAATTCATGCCGGAATTTAGAGAAATTTGATCGGAAAAACCCACCGTAAAAGCTTCCAAAAAGTCACCCTAAAGACAACTACATTTTTAAAATAAGAAAATATTTATAATAAAATACTTAAATATCTCTCTATATATATATATATTATTTTATGTTGTTTTTGGTCAATTTCTATTTTTAAAATTCTTATCCCTTTATTGTTTTTAATTAATTAATTTAATATTATTATAGTTTTTTTGGGGGGGCTTTTTTGGCTTTTTTCCTTTTTAATAATATTTTTTATGCATTCCTTAACATTTAATTTTAATATTATATTATTTATTTTCCTAGTTGTTATGGATTTACTGTTGCGTCTTTGCTATATTTATTCGTTCTCTAGATCACACTATCCGTCTTTGTAAGTGGTTTGAAATGCATCAACCATAAAAGAATCATGTAATTTATCCATGAGAGACTGCATAAATCATGAATCACAAAAGCCTGCATTCTGAGATATATACATATATCTTAAATTAACATAAAATTGAATAAATGTAAAGTGAAAACATTTTATTTTATAAATGATTAGGATATTAGTAAGGATTAATAATTGATAAGGCCCAGGGTTGTGCAGCTTGAGTGGACCTAATGGTTAAAAGTATGTGTTTCCTCCTAAGAGGTCATACATTCAAAACTAAAAAGGGTAGAATATGTACACCAGTATAAATTTTAGTACTCAAAACATTGCACAAAGGGAGTACCTTATGCCACAAACAAGGAGGTGCCATACACCAATTTGGTGTCCATCTTGGTTGTGATCTTAAAAA
This sequence comes from Pinus tabuliformis, assembly GCA_031772625.1. NCBI lineage: Eukaryota > Viridiplantae > Streptophyta > Pinopsida > Pinales > Pinaceae > Pinus > Pinus tabuliformis. The sequence goes on from CM062807.1 coordinate 578,608,358, forward strand.
TAGATTATTATTATTATTATTTATTTGTTGATTTTCCTTTGTTTTAATGAAATATAATTTTTATGATCATAATGTGATATGTCGAAGGTCAATTGTCAATTGGGGTTATCTCACGTGGTTTGGGTGGAACAACTATTATCGTCACCACCTAGGGTCAAATCCTTGCTAGTGACATAATGACCTTTGATGTCTTGATGATTATTGTTGTAATGGCTTCAAGCCTAAGAAAAACACTCTTAAGTGAGTATAATTGTGGGCTAGCCCTCATACCAACAACCTCACACTTGCATTTAGGCTAAGAAGGAGGTTGATTTCTTTCCCTAGAAAAAAGAATTAAAGGTCAATTGGGGTTATCTCGAGCAGTTGGAAGGAATGATTGTTATCCTCCCCATCTAGGTTCAATTCCCACAAGTGACATGACAAACTTGTTGTTAGGTTTGAGTAGTTCCTCGAGATATTCCTTGTCTCGTAACCATCCTAAAAAATTTACTATAAAATTAAATGGTTGCTCTATTTTTATCTTTTATGCATTAAGACTTCTCATTTTTAATACAAAATTGATAGTTGCAAAGGAGCACAGTCCCCGCCTCTACTAATAATTAATTAATTAAATGTAGTGTTGTGCAAAATATAGGTGTGTGGAACGGGTGTGAAGGGGGATGTGTGTGGACGTGTGGAAGTGGGGATGTGTGTTGACATTATGACTAATGTGTTGTCCTTGATGGCAACATACTTGATAAAGATGTCAACATGATGGTTATGTAGTGTCACAAAGAGAATGGAAAAAGGTTGTCTTTGATCGAAACCTATTTGATGAATATGTCAACATGATGGTTATGTGGATGCTACAGGTGAGATGGAAAAAGGAATATGAGTTCAGAGACAGAAAGATGATAAAGGTGAAGTTTATGAAAGTATACGCAAGTCCTGTAAAGATAAGTCACATACATACGCAAGTATGATGAAGAGAAGGCGCGTATAGTTTATGCACTATGGTATTATGAATACCAGAGGTCTTTACCATGGCATTGGCCCATAGAAATGAGCACGACAATGGATATTTGATCCCGTCAAAGAATACCATCAACATTACTAAGGGATTGGCCTAAGATATTGGCTAAGGCCTAAGCTATATAAGGATATGGAAATCAAAGTGTTAGGATGTGCATGTGATGGATTATTTATGAATAAGTTGATTTGAAATAAGTGTGCACCAGGGAGCATGGAGATGGATCATATATAATAAATATGAAATGACCACATATTTGATAATTTGTTTAGGGTTTGATAGACCTGTGATGATGATATTATGATGTGTGTCTGTAACAGTTTGTATGTCGAGATTTGGGTTTGAAAAATGTTGTGTTGTGCAGCGAGGGTATGATTCAATGATTACAGATTTGTACATTGGTTTTCCATTGAGAAGTCGCATACATACGTGGATATTCTCCTAACTGGTCGTGTATATATTATGCAGTACGGACAGATCTATATGCAGGTGTGGTGAATGATAAGCTCCTATATACACGAAAGTGATTTATAAGAGTCACATACATCTGCTAGGATTTTTCTGGTATGAGCTGTTAATGATGTTTGATCAGTTATGTTATGTTTGTTGTTGTCTGTCAATGAATTCTCTCCTATGATAATCTGTGTTTGACAGTTTTGGTTGGGTTTAATTGTTTATGGAATGATATGTTGACTAGAGATGATGCTATTGTGTGATGATCTTTATATGGTTCAGTGATCTGCGATAGGCTCAGTTTGTGATTCAGTGATTGATTTAGTGTGACAATGATTTAGACTCAGTTGTTCAATATTTTAATATATGTACACAGGTCCTCTTAAGGATAAGCGCATATATACGTGGCTGTGACTCAAAATAGTAGTGTATGTATTCTGACATATGGTTGATTAGGGTCTGCAGTAGCAGCAGTTGGTTTCTGAGATGGGTAACAATGTTTGGCTTATTGATGAGTAATTGTGCATTCATATGATCTATCCTCGTTTAGTTCGATCTAGTTATATTGATTGATTAAGTTTCAATGATTACTTTGATGATTCAGTTGGTTCAGTGATTAAGTGATTTGATACAGTGATTGGTTTCATAATTGTTATTTGGTATTGGGATTAAATGATGGTAGTGGGTCCAGTCTGAAAATATGATGAAAAGTGGCCTACATGTTTGATGTTGTGAGTCAGGTGGATCTAGTATGAAATATTATGAAACATGGTCCATAGAGGTGCTAAGGGTTGGAACCTTTAGTGAGGAAGTCAAAGCTTCCTTTCAATAGTAGTTGGAAAATCTGATCAGGGGGTTGGAGCTCCCTTCCAGTGGGTGCTGGAGAATGAGATAAGGTTGTAGCCTTCTACAGGTGGGTGATTATGTACTGGTATGAACCTGCGCTAGTATAAGATTGTAAGATGTTTTCCTTTATAATAAAAGATGAAGACAGAGACGATGACAACGGTGGTTTTCTCCCACATTGGGTTTCCACCTAAAAATCTTGGTGTCCTCATGTGTTGATGTGTTGCTTATGTGTGATGGTTTATTCTATTCTTACTACTCATGGTTACTGTTTAATTAAAGGCTAATGAAGTAATGATACACTGGTTAAAGTAGAACAAATGATGAAATATATGAAAAGTTAGTTAATTGGATATATGTGGTTTTCCTTCATCATAGTTGCGTACATATGTTCGTTTACTTAATGACAACAACATACATAAATCTAAATAAGAAATTGAAAGGTTTAAGTGATTTTTTAAAATATTGATTCACACCCCCCTAGTATTTTTCCCAACAATTGGAATCAGAGCATGTCACTTCAGTTGAAGCTTAATCGCTTAGAGTAGATCAAGGATGATGGGGAAGAAGAAGATAGCTCGAAGGGATGAGTAAAAAAACTATGGTAGTGGCAGTGATATATTAGATGTAGTGACAATTACATATATCAGCAAAAATTCAATCTTGGGAGCACCCTGCTTTCTATTGATCAAGAATGAAGAAGACGGTAACAAAGAATTATCAAGTATGGGTTCTTGTTCTAATTGTGGTCCATTTCCTTGTCTATGTAATAATGACGATAGTGAAGATGACAGCGAATCAACTGAACTTGCACACATGGGTAAAAGTGAAAGTAAGTGTTCTAAATACAAAGAAAATTAAAAAATGATGGCCCTAGAAGCATAAAAACAAGGCAAGTCAGAAACAATAGACAATGAAGGTGTACTTATGCTAAGCAATGATACTTATCAACAATGGAAATAAAAGATGAAGTCTAATCTAATGAGCCTTGATGTTTGGTATTTAGTATGTAATGGCTTCACTAAAAATCCTCCATCAGATGAAGAAGTGCAAAGGAATAGTATGACATTAAGTGACATCATTAATAACATACTTGATTCAACATTAAATGGAGTTATGCATTATGCAACTGCAAAGGAAGTATGGGATAAGCTACAAGCAATGCATGAAGAAAAACCAAAGCAATTTTGTTCATTAGGAGAACTATCAGGTAAGCTTATTTCTAACAATATGTCAAAATATGAACATGATGGAGTTACTGATTTAGAAGAAGACAGGTTAGAAGAATTTTTTAATCTTAGAATAAAACTTGATCTTGCTTTAAAAAAAATTATTAATCTTAAAGATAAGTTGCAGGCTTATGATGACAGGGATCATATTAAATCAGTAAATGTTGCAATAGAATCTAAGCAATATTGTGAAGGCCTTGAAGCAGAGATTGTCTCTCTAAAAGAAGATCTTGAGAAGTCAAACAAGCGAAATGAAAAACTACTTCAAGCATTTGAAGAACAAGAGAATGGGCTGAAGGAAGAAATTATCAACTTAAAGGAGAAAATAGAAGAAGGATGAAAGGTTGAAGAAGGAATGAGAAAGTAGTATCTTGGAAAGGAAAAGCAATACCAAAGAATGGAGGTTTAGGTAAACATTATAAAAGGTAATCTAGAAGAAAAGGATAAACATTTGAGATTTCAAGATAGTACTAATATTTTGGATAACATTATTAGTAGTCAAATGTCTCCTTCCATTAAATCTAGTCTTGGTTTTCATGAAACTATTAAAGGAGAATCTAGTTCACAAGCTAGTGCAAGGAATCTAGAGGGTAACAATGCAAAACATGAAGTGCTTAATAAAGAGATAAGAAGTCAACCTAATCAAAAAACAAGGAAAGTAAATCTTCAAGGAAAATCATCTCCTCCTAACTATAGAAGTATTAATCAATTCTCTCCTCTGATCAATAATGTTGAATGCTTTACATGTCATAATTATGGACATGTTGCAGCCAATTTCAAAAGCAAATTGTTTCAAGCAAGGATTCATCTCATAAGAAGTACATCAACTCCCAGGTACTCAGATTTATTCAAGGGATATTATTTTACTTGCAACATATTTGGTCACAAAGCTATTGATTGCAATAAAAGGAATATGAAACCAAAATATTATGATTCCTCTACTCTCTTTTTTGGTCATATAAGATATTATGTTTGTAACAAGTTTGGGCATGTAGCAAAAGAATGCAGGAACAAGTCAATGAATCTCCATAAACAACGTGGCAAGCAATGAAATAAGAATATTGATAGACCTGAAAATGATGAATCCTCCAACATTTCTCATGATAAGAAAAAAGAAGAAGAACAGATAAGGTGCGGTCTTTCTCTCTGCTCGTTTGAAGATGAAGATGAACGATACATAGACAATGGATTCTCTCATCACATGATTGGGGATAAGAGTAAGATGGAGTCTCTCAGGAAAAACCAAGATGGTAAATTTATTCTTGGAAATAGTGCTCCAACAAAAGTTATGGGAAAAGGTAGATCCAAAATTAATAAACATATAAGAGCAATTGATACTTTATTAGTTCAAGGGCTAAAGCAGAATATTATAAGTGTAGGTCAAATGGCAGTTAAAGGAAATGTAATTATGTTTACATCAACCAAATTCAAGATCATAGATGAAGAAACTGGAAAGGTCATAGCAAGATGATATAGAAATCCGGACAAATTAAACATGTTTAAAGAGATAAATTCTCACAGAAATGAGGAGGATAGTTCCTCTTCTTCAGACTTAGAGTAAAATGAGATGGTCTCTACTGCGGTACATTGTTCACTCACAATGACTGCAAAAGTGATGTGAGGTACATGACCTCGTAAAGAGAAGGTGATGGTTATCAAGTCCTCTGAACCAATGATGTATGATCTCAGGGGGGAGCTATACATATGTATACTTTGATGATGATTCCCACGTTGATTTGATATTCATGTTGCTTATATTACTAACAGTGCATCTGATGTAGTAACAATGAAACAAGAACATACAGTACATGCTCAGGGGGAGTTGTGGCTATGAAAGTTCAACACTTTACTTTCTATACATAGATCTCATGAAGGATAGTTGTGTATATACGCAAGTTTTGGTCTAGACAATCGCATATGTTTATCTGAAATGAAGAAATTGTGGAATAGACTCATGGAGAAATTCTCATATGCTTCAGTTAGTTATTATTTGGCTTTCTGGTTCTGAGATTGGTTGGTTACAATCTGTTGATGCTCAAATACTACTTAGAAGTAGTATTGTCTTATGATGGTTTATGAGTTGCTGCAATATGACATTTCTACTTGGTTCTTTTGATGGCTTTATTAATTGATGAAGATGGATATGATCAGACCTAACAATGAATAGTTGGCACAAGTTTAGGGGGGACATTTTCTATGCTTCTAATAGTGCATTGTTGGCATTATGATTTCTTGAGAATTCCTTATCGCATGATGATGTTCATGATAAGTATATATATCATTGATGATGTGTAGTTGCTGCTATTGAAGACACATATGTTGTTGTTATTATGTCATCAGTGATGGTAAAGCCTTGGTTAAAATTTCACTTAATGGAGTTAATTCTGCATGAAGAGGATATGCATGCCATAGTTCTTATTGACATTAGTTGATGATGATGAGTTTCACTCACTACTTATATGTTGTTGTGATTATGTCTTCAATTATGCATAATTTGCATATGGTGCAGTTATGGATGATTCCTATAATGTTGTTCTTAGTTCTCACATATGTTACATGTACATGATATGCTACACATGGTATGTTTCTTGAGGATTATGGTTATTCATATATAAAGCATGTTGATCTTGATGACATGAGATCAAGGAGATGGGATACTAACAACGTTTGATTATACAATCTCATGCTATGATTGGTTGATGATGATGAATTCTTAAATATTGCTATCTCTGTGTCATGGGATATCAATAAATTGCAGATAAGAATCTTACGGATGATCACTTGAGTTGCCTATGGTGTGGTGATTCTTCTTGATACACTGGATTGATGTTGATGGTTCTCCTTATCTTTGATAGATGCAAATGATGACAACATGATCCAAGAGAATGGTATTTTTGTCTGTGAGGAAAAGGTAGGTTACATGAAGATAAGAGGATGGTTATTGATATACTATTGCTACAATTTCTTGGTGATGCTTGGAGACATTGCATGTTTAGTCGCATATCAATGCTTGAAATATTTGGTAACATGGTGATGTTGATGAAGATTGATGCAACATTGTCCTATCCTACTTTATGATGGTATTCTTGGTTCTCACATATGTTGTTGATGCATGAAGATATATGTTTTTTTGTCTTACAAAAGATCTATATGGATTGAGGCTCCTCGTACAAAGGGAAAGAGCAAGTTGACCTTGATGAGGTCAAGGGTATGAGTTGATAACAGATATCTATGGAACAATCTTATGTTGTTGCTACCATTTGGTAACAATGCCTACTTGGTCACAGGTTGATGATATTGAAACTACAATGTCTTACCTTGCATATTGATGATGAGGATGTGCATGTTGATGTTCATATTGTTGCTATCTATGTTGCAATATCTTATGATGACTATTATGGTCTTGCTACCGCATGGTTGAGGTCCTTGGTTTTGATCATAAATGTCAAGGTCATGTAAAGACCCATGACGTAATAATTGTAATATTCAGTCATGTTTGGACTTTTAGGGTCAAGTCAATTATGTATGTAATCCAATTTTGGGCATTTGATGTAATGTTGATTCAAATATGTAACCCCAATGTGTTGGGTGATTGATGTAAGCATGAGTCCTTGGTGATAGGAAAGGTCATACTTGGTTGAGTCATATAATCATGTACTTCATTGAAAATCTTCTAGGAGATTCAACATGTGCCTAGGGGTAACATGGTCATTGTTTATATTCAATAGATCAGACCTACAATGACCCTCTCTACAAAGGGAGAAAGAAGTCTTCATTCAACATTGGTCAGACCTTTTCCCTTGATGTCAAAGGGGGAGAGTAGCTTTGTGTTTGGAGAATAATGCTTGGAGATAAGCTTGGTATGCTTACACATGTTTTGTAGGTATTTACAGGTGATGGTGACCAAACATGTTTTTGTAGGTGTTTACAGGTGATGGTGACCAAACACCAAAGTGGTTTTCATCAAGTCCAAAGGGGGAGATTGTTGGCATTATGACTAATGTGTTGTCCTTGAAGGAAACCTACTTGATAAAGATGTAAACATGATGGTTATCCAATGTCACACAAATAATGGACAAAGTTTGTCCTTAATGGAAACCAACTTGATAAAGATGTGAACATGATGGTTATGCATATGCTACAGGTGAGATGGACAAAGGGATACCAGTTCAGAGACCAAAACATGATAAATGTGAAGTTTAGGAAAGTATACGTGAGTCCCATGAAGATAAGTTGTGCACATACATAGGTATGATGAAGAAAAGTCTCGTACAATTTCCACACTATGGTATTATGAATACCCGGGGTCTTTACCATGGTATTGGCCCATAGTAATGAGCGTGTCAATGGATATTTGGTCCCATCAAAGAATACCATCAAAATTACTAAGAAATCGACCTAAGGTACTGTCTAAGGCCTAAGCTATATAAGGACATGGAGATCAAAGTGTTAAGATGTGCATGTGATGGATTATTTATGAATAACTTTATATGAAATAGGTGTGCACCAGGGAGCATGGAGATGGATCATATCTAATAGATTTGAAATGACCACATATTGGATAATCTGTTTAGGGTTTGATAGATCTGTGATGATGATATTATGATGTGTGTCTGTAACAATTTGTATGCCAAGATTTGGGTTTGACAGATGTTGTGTTGTGCAGCGAGGGTATGATTAAGTGATTATAAATATGTACGTTGGTTTTCCATTGAGAATTCGCGTACATACATGGATATTCTTCTAACTAGTCGCGTATATATTCTGCATTATGGACAAATATGTACGCAGGTGTGGTGAATGATAAGCGTGTACATATGTGAAAGTGCTTTATACGAGTCACATACATATGCTAGGGTTTTGCAGTATGAGATGTTAATGATGTTTGATTAGTTCTGTTATGTTTGTTGTTGTTTGTCGATGAAGTCTCTCTTATGATAATCTATGTTTGACAGTTCTTGTTGGGTTGAATTGTTTATGGAATGATATGTTGACTAGAGATGATGCTACTATGTGATGATCTGTATCTGGTTCAATGATATGTGATGGGTTCAATATGTGATTCAATGATTGATTCAGTGTAACAATGATTTAGACTCAGTTCTTTAGTATTTTAAGATCTGTACGTAGGTCTTCTTAAGGAGAAGCGTGTACATACGCAAGATGAATCAAAACAATAGTGTATATATTCTGACATATGGTTGATCAGGGCCTGCAGTAGCACCAATTGGTTTTTGAGATGGGTAACAATGTTTGGCTTATTGATGAAAGGTATGAAAATATGATGAAAAGTGACCTATAGGTTTGATGTTGTGAGTCAGGTGGATCCAGTATGAAATATCATGAAACGTGGTCCACAGAGGTGCTGAGGGTTGTGTTGTAACATTATTTGGTTTTGATAAGTTAGCATATTAGTCAAAAATAAATACAAAATGTTAAGTTAGGATATGGATGAAAAAGGAAGAAAGATTAAAATGTTAGGATAATTTTATATTTTATAGGCATCCATATCAATAAAATGATAGAAGTTAGCTACCTTAAAGAAAGAAGGCAAAAGAAAAATAAAATGTTAGGGAAGCAAAAAAAAACAAAGGATTAATTTTCATATGAAAATAAATGCAAAGGCTGCTAGTCTAAATGCGCCACATTAGAAAAATGTTAAATTTTGTTAATTAATGATTAATTTCCTTAATCAGGATTAATTCTTGGTTATAAACCTTTGGCATTAGAAATTATGTTATAAAGCGCATATATGATTAGGCCAAAGTCAATAAACAACAAAAAGTCTTGTCGACTTTCGATAAACAAAGTGCATCATTTAACGGCTGATCTACTCCCCGCCCGGATCAATAGCGGGGAGAGACTTCGCACCCCCCTCGACCATTTCTCGTTAACGCGAAGGGGGGTCCACAAAGCGGTTTCCATGGTGGATGCCCAACCTTACGTGTCACCACCATATCACTTCGCACCCCCTCCCCGCTCAAAACCATAAACCACTTGCTACCCCTCGCCCCCCACAAACTGCTCGTGGTTTCTCGCCAACGACTCTTCCATCCCGCGCCTTAACCATTATCCCTCAACCAATCCTAAGCCGCCACCTCACATACCTGTTGCCTATTCATCCCATCTGTTACCGCCTCACACACTCACTGCCCTGTTGTCATGTCCGTTATACCCACCCATTGTAACTTCGCTCCTGAGCATTAAAGCAACTACAGTTATGAATGAAACCATTATTCCTTCCCGACATCTTATAAATAAAACTAAACCCGCCTCTTTGTCACTTTCCTCTGACTCTTTTCAATTATTTGCAGGTTTACAGTTTTTGCAGGACTTCTTCCCATTCACTCACTCTGTTACTTATAACTTGTTAGGCCCCTATACTACTAGTGTAACCCCTTATTGTTATTAGTACAACCCACTTATTATATTGATGTACCCATGTAGTGCCCATATTGTTACTATTGTGCCCCATAGAAGCCCACTATTGTTATTATTGTGCCCTTACATTATTATTGTTATGTCGACTCTGATTATGTTATGACCCCTTAGACTCCTATATATAGAAAGGAGGTCTTTTCATTTGTATCATCCAAGAATTGTTCATTTGTGTAATGTAAAGGAGGTTGCCCCCTCAAAGAGGCTGAATTCTAAGGCGTTGATCTCTTTTTTCTATCTTTTTGTGAGCTGGTTTCATAACATTTGGTATCGGAGCTTTGGATTCTAGGGTTTCGCTGCTCCAAACAAGTCATCGTGGAATTTTCACTATAACTTTTTTTATGCGACGTTTCAAAAGCTAAAAAAAAAACTCATTTGAGAAGACATCGCGCTGAATCTCGGGTACGATTTTCAAATCTTTTCGCGCTATATTTGCGGAGATATGATCTGAGGAAGTTGGTCTTTTTGCAGACTCCTGAATTACATTCCAAACAGGTGACCTGGGGATAATCGTCATAACTTTCTCTTTGAGCATCGGATTGAAATTTCGTAAGAAGGTACAGAAAGAGGACGGACTGTAGTTTCTTGTAGATATTTTTTCTGAGCCAAAGGTTGAAACAATGACACTTGGCACTTCATACAAGTTCTCTATTCTGGAAAGGTCTATAATCAGGTCATCTTGGGAGATTGTGCATAACTATTTCTTGGAGAATCCAATTTGGATCAGACTAGTGGCATTGGAAAGAGGACACAGAGGGCTATTACAGAGCTCAATTTCAGAACTTAAAGATCTGAAAGTACAAAGTTACAGTCGTTTCAAGATCGAGCTCCTAAAATCAAGAAAAAGCAAGATGAGGAAGTTTGATGGCAAGGACCCGGTAAATTGGATACTTCAGATGGAGCAATATTTTGATCTACATGGTGTACCACTGTTACAAAAGGTATGTATTGCATCTTCATATTTAGAACTGGATCAATTTTTATGGTATGAAGGGCTTTGTTCTCGTAAACAACTTGTTACGTGGTCAATTTTCACGGAGGAAATGATAGCACATTATGAGGATACAAAAAGCAACACCCTCTTTAGAGCAACACCACAACAATTGGAAAGAGTAAAAGGGCTTTGTGACATAGTGGAAAGCAAAATTATGGAAACCACGAAGCATACCCCTCACAACTATAAAGATGGAAGTGTTGTTTCTCCTAGCCTTCCACAACCTACAAGGGTTACACCACAACAATTGGAAGAAAAAAGAGAAAAAGGGCTTTGTTACAATTGTGATAGCAAATGCACTAAAGGTCATAAGTGTGCTGAGAAGAAATTATTTTACATAGAATATGAAGAGGAGGAAGAAAAGGATCAAGAAACATCAAAAGAAGAAGATATACGTGAGGATCCCACCCTAGAGAAATAAGAAATGAATCAGACCATATCTTGTAAAGCATTGGCAAGAATTACCACTCCTCAAACTCTCAAGATAGAAGGACATATCAAGAAGAAAAAGGTGCAAGAAGTGAAAGATCACATCGAGAAAGAAGAAATGAATCCAACCATATCTTGTAATTCATTGGTCGAAATTACCACTCCTCAAACTATCAAGATAGAAGGACATATCAAGAAGAAAAATGTTCAAGAAGTGAAAGATCACATTGAGCATCAAGAAATGAATCTGACCATATATTGTAAAGGACTGGAAGAAATTACCACTCCTCAAACTCTAGAGATAGAAGGACATGTCAAGAAGAAAAAGGTTCAAGCAGTGAAAGATCACATCGAGCATCAACAACAAGTTCTCCAAATTTTAAAGGATAACGCCACTTCGGTGCAAAATCAAATGAAATAACAGGTAGATCAACATCGTAGTGAAAAATGTTTTGATGTAGGTGATTGGGTATTTTTACTGCTACATCTCAAGAAAGCTATTTATGAGAAGGAAATGTTGGCAATACTAAATGCACTTAAAAAATGGCGACCTTATCGAATGGGAAGACTCTTCAAGGATGAGGATGTGGAAGCATTGTTTTGTGCTATTTCTATTATCCAACTAGATTGGATAAACGAAGCAAGGGATGAATGGAAGAGGGATGAAGAAGTATGGCCACTTATTCAAAAGTTGCGAAAGATCCCAATTCAAACAATATTGCCAGAAATTGAAGAGGAAGGAAAAATCATATTGGAACCTAGAGCAGTCACAGAAACAAGAACCCGACAGCTACGAAATCGATCAATTTCAGAGTATCTCATCAAGTGGACGAACTTACCTGCTGAAGATTCCACATGGGAGGACAAGAATTTTATACAGAAGCATCAAGAACTACTCAAGCGTTGAGGACAACGCTTTTTGAAGGAGAGGGGCATGTTAGGCCCCTATACTACTAGTGTAACCCCTTATTGTTATTAGTACAACGCACTTATTATATTGATGTACCCATGTAGTGCCCATATTGTTACTATTGTGCCCCATAGAAACCCGCTATTGTTATTATTGTGCCCTTACATTATTATTGTTATGTCGGCTCTGATTATGTTATGACCCCTTAGACTCCTATATATAGAAAGGAGGTCTTTTCATTTGTATCATCCAAGAATTGTTCATTTGTGTAATGTAAAGGAGGTTCCCCCTCGAAGAGGCTGAATTCTAAGGCGTTGATCTCTCTTTTCTATCTTTTTGTGAGCTGGTTTCATAACATAACCGCTCTTCCTCCTCTCTGCCAGCATGGCTCCAAAAGGAAAAACTAAGACGCAGAGTGCAGAGGAAAGCACTGCTACTCCAACCCAGCTTGACCTTGACCATATTCCGCTTGTGGATTCACTGTTTAAAATTGCAGAAGCCAAGTGTGAGTTTGATTTTTATGAACTGCACTTATGGCTCAAACAGAATTACCTTGACAAACAAGACCCAATTAGATTTTGGGAATCCCTATTACCTTTCTTTAGCTTCCCAAAAACACATGAGTTTCCTAATCTTATTACCTGGTGTCAAGCTAAATATGACCCTGTGAAAAGAGTAGTCATGGCCCAGAATGGAGACATTCTGATCACCATCTCTGCTGAAACCATAAACCAGATGCTCCTAATCCCCCAATTTGACTCTCTCACTCATTTCTCACCAGCAACACTTATGGATCTGTACCATAAGTTAACTTTCCCACAGAGAGCCCAAATTTTTGAAATCTTTTTACCTGAGGATGCAGAATTTCCTAAAAGAAATCCACCTTACTCATCTACCATGTTTCCTGAAGCCTCCAGACATTGCATTTCCTTGCTTTCCTATTTATTAGGATATCCAGATGACCAGTTTGTTGATGAGACTATCCTTGGTTTCCTATCCATATTTAATAAAGATCAACAACCAACATTCATGTATAATTACAGCCAATTCTTGGCTGATAATATACATGAACAGTTCATGAACTTTACTGTACAAGGAGTGTTCAATTACAGCTCTGTAATTGTCCACGTGTTTCTTTTTCAATAGGGTGATCTTTTTCCTATCAAACTCAGCAAGCAGGATGAACAAGGAGTGAATCAATCAGTGATTCACTGGACATAAATAGTCAAGACAACTTCTACCACCTCCTCTTTTTCAGAATTTGTAGATGCATTCATACATCCAGTGGCACAACTCCTCAACAGTCAGACAGAGTCAAGGATTGGAGATGAAATTAAAAGGATTCTACATTTAAGTGAGCAGACTAAAACTGGTGACTGGTATCTATACCAGAACTATACTAAGATAAGAGTATATGGTTGTGAGCTTGCACCATATAAGCTGCCCAAATATGTTCCTATGAGAATATTTTCTCTGGAATATATTAGGCAGATGATCCACATGGATGACCTACACTTTGTGTCAGGAAAAAGAAAGTCTCAGTTCAAGATTAAAGCACAGATTGGATCATTTATTTGCAACACCAGATCAGCTAGTGTTGAGGTAGATACATTGTTGAGGAAGATGAATTTTCAACCCAACTTCACCTGGTCCTATGATCCTTTTGGCATCATCTCTGCCTTGAGAGTTAATTTCAAGATGACTCCTTATAATCATACTCCAAGGCCAAAAATATAAAAATTTATGAATCAAGAAACATGGGTTGATGGGCAGGTTGTATCTACCCCCATTGAACAAACTCCAGTTGCTTAGAGCAAGCAATAGAAAAGGCTGAGAGAGGAAACTTCATCTACTGAAGATATTATGAAAGGATTCATTTTTCAACAAAATAAGCCTAAGGTTAGCTTGGTCACATCAGCAGAAGAAACTCCACCAGTGATCATTGATCTTGGAGATCCAGAAGTGTCTACATCAGCAGGGATTAGTGCTTCAACCACTCCTCCCACAACCAGTGTTTCAACTACTCCTCCTACAACCTCACCTTCTAGAGAACCTCTAGAAATTATTCAGTCCTCATGAACTAGTTCTTTGGATGATCAGAATATATTTTCAAGGTTCCTTGAAATCAAACAAAAAAATGAGACTTTAAAGTCCAATGTGTACAGCCAGTTCTGGAAGCAAACTTCAACCTCCTGACATAGGCTTCTTTCTGATTTTGACAGTGATAAAGGTAGAATGCAAATGGAATTCTTACAAGCCTAGATTCCATTTCCTAAATCACCATCAGATTACAAAAAGATTGTGTTTTCATTTGATACTAGTCAAATTCATCCAATTGACCAGATGGATATGCACAGACAGACTGGTGAGATGCTGTTTTCTACCATGACAACTACAGCCATGTCTCTTTCTAAACTTAGGACTGCCCTATCCAATGTTCAGTCCCAACTTAAGTTAGAAAAAAATTCTTCTTTAGCCAAAGACAACAGAATAAAATCATTAGAGGATTTTGTGATTAAAGTGGGATATGATCCCAAAGATGTAAAAGCTGCAGAGCTGCTCCTTAAAAATAAAGATGCAGACATTGCTGCATTGAAGAAACAGTTAAAGTTGCCTTCAATAGAAGATCCTTTGACCAAGGATATAGCAGAGAATGAACAACAAAAGGAGGATATGCTCAAGCTTATCATTGAGCAGAATATACAGTTGAAGAAAATGGAAGAGCATATTGAAGAGTTATTAAAAGGGAAAGAAGTAGCACAACTTGCATGGTTCCACTCACATTAGCGCCAATAGTAGTTGCAAGTACAAAACATAGTTCATCATCAACAACCATTGAGTCTTCATCAACAATGGCTCATCTAGCCAAATTATCACATGAATTGTCCATACAAAAACAGGAAAACAAGAAATTATTGTAGAAATTCCAAAAACTAGAGTTGCAGAAAGTACAAAATGATACTTGTATCTATAGGAAATTCAGAAGAGCCACAAATTGGAACTTAAAATCAAGAAGTTAGAGAGTGAGTCCCTGATGGTAGATACTTTGGCTCATGCCAAGGAAAATATTTGGACAAAAATCATCCAATCCATGACAGAGGTATGGCCATCCATACAGATTATTTTTTAGCAGCAAGAACTCATTACTAGATGCAGAGCAATGATAGAAGAACAGAAAGCAGCCTTGAAGACTAAGCCAGCAGAAGCCACATATATGATCAAGGTTTTAAATTCAAAGAGCAGAGAAGAATTAGAAGAAATAAACATCTCTGACAGAACAACTACCATCTTAGAGATCAAGAAGGTATTACAAAAAAGGAATTTGATCAATCAATTAGAAACTAAATGTCAAACCATGGATATTTCTATCAAAAGATTTCATTCAAAGTTTAATGTCTTAAATCAGAAAGGGTTGCCAGGATTAGTAGGTTTGAATGATAAATTGATTAGATTAGATGATTATTGCAAGGAGTTATATGCTATTGCAGTAGACATAACCAAATTTGCAAGAGTTAAAGGACAGATAACAGGGAGGGATTTTTCTAGAAGCCTTGGAGTTTGATTTAACCATCTTGCATGAAATTAAACATTTATTTCTCACCAAGCCTAATTTCGAGAGATACATAGAGGTGGATGAAACATTTAGAAATATGGTGAAAGTAGAAATTCCAAGTGAAGAAAGATGGGATAAATTGTGTGAGACAATTGAGCAATTGTTCATTCTAACAACATCATAGCTCACCAGTGTTTTTAGGCCACATCATCAACAGATTCCCAAAGGATAGAGCCACCTCTTTAGCAGTTATTTGGTTCCTATTATATGGCTCTATTTTTGTAATTTTGTACTATTTTGGTATTCCATTCCAAACAGATTGTAGATCTTTTGCAAATTTTGTATAAATAACTCCTCCTTTGAGTTATCATGGGTTGAACCCTTGAACAAGCTATCAAGCAGATTTGTACTAAGTTGGAGTATTTTTGAAATAATAAAAGATTTATGGATTTACCTCATATGGTCTGTTTCTCAGTGAGTTGTATTTCATCTTGTTTATTCATTATGTTTTCTTCATATAAATTAAGTCTTTTACAGTTATCCGATTTAAAATTTAATTGAGTTTCAGTCTCATTTTGAATCCTCTGTGAAGTTGTGATTTTAAATAAGAGAATAATTTACAGAACTGTTTGTTATTGTAAGTTCCTCTTTAAATATAAATTACACTAGATTTCTGTAACAATTTGATTATATTTTGTTGATTAGGAAAGCATTGTTTTCTTAATTTCTTCTTATAAATGGTTGAATATTCAGTTTGAATATCAAATCAATTATACCTCTCCATGATCTACTTCTCCATCCCATTAAAATCAAATTAACCATGTGCAGTTAAAGAACAACCTTTTATTTTACTTGAGAATCTATCTAAGCTTAAAGCACATGTTTATAAAATAGTTCACTGGTCATCCAATCATTTAAAACAACAAAACATTATAGATGCTTTGGCATTACTAATTGACCTTAAGTTATCTCAAAGGACAACTGGTTGGATCCTTCAATGAGTAAGTCAAAGCTTCCTTCTAATAGTAGTTGGAAAATCTGATCAGGGGGTTGGAGCTCCTTTCCAGTGGGTGCTGGAGAACGAGAGAAGGTTGTAGCCTTATGCAGGTGGGTGCCTGCATACTGGTATGAGTCTGCATCAGTACAAGATTGTAATATGTTTTCCTTTATAATAAAAGATGAAGACAAAGACAACAACAACGGTGGTTTTCTACCACATTGGGTTTCCACCTAAAAAACTTGGTGTCCTCATGTGTTGATGTGTTGCTTTTGTGTGATGGTTTATTTTGCTTTTACTGTTCAAGGTTACTATTTAATTAAAGTCTAATGAAGTAATGATACATTGGTTAAAGTAGAACAAATGATGAAATATATGAAAAGTTGGTTAGCTAGATATACACGGTTTTCCTTCATCATAGTCACGTACATCTGCTAGTTTACTTAATGACAGTAGCGTACAAAAATCTAAATAAGAAATTAAAAGGTTTAAGTGAGTTTTTAAAATACTGATTCACCCCCCCCCCTCTTAGTATTTTTCCCAACAGTATGTGCAGAACATTGCGGAGGAAAGTTTGTGTTCCTTGCTCCGCACACCCATTTTCCCGCACAACACTTCTTCTGCACACACAATAAAAGTACACTTCTTTTGATATAGTAAAAAATGATGAACCAACTTAACAGATTTAAACAATAAACCCTGAATGCTTAAACGAGATCATATAATTTTATGTCAAAGGTATTGTAGTTGAGGTTAGCATGAGACAAAGTTTAGGAATAACAGGCGATGGGGTGTTCGCCCTATTTAAGGACTACACCTATAACATATTGTGATACATCTATTTGGATTTCAAAAGGCTACTCAAGATCGAGACGACGTAAAACTAGGGTCGAATATAGAGATTGCTTGAGGCATTCCCTAACAATGGAGAAAATAGCCAAGGTTGAACCATGACCCATTAGAGAAGAAATATTACCCATAGTGGATCGATATCGAAATTGAATTCCAGTCGAAGAACCTATTGATCGAGTATCCCTCATCAATTTAAACTATTTTATTCTTGACCAGAAGCAACAAAGGAGAACATATCATTTTCTATCGGTGATTTCAAATTTTCCAAGCTACTTGAAAAGGAACTATTGTCGCAGTTGCTTCTGTAGCTAATGTGGTTCATGGAGAAGGAGTAGTTGTAGTAACTGTAGCTTATGTACAAGTTGCTTCTTGTATAAAAGTATGAATTCTCTAATTTGTAATTCGATTAAAAAAATAAAAATACACTACTAAGGTCAAATTTTGGGGCATTTAATAAATATAATGATTCTCTAGTTTCAACTAATAGTTGTAATCATCTAACAATGCATGCAATGCAGGTTCATGCCTCTTCTTTCACTAATATAAATATCATAGAACAAACATGAAAAGGCCTTGCAAGTGTGTTGCATGATCTTTCTAGTGGTATATATTAAGGATGGATAGAATCGAACCCTCAATAACTTGAAATTGAACCAGGACCACAATAAAGGTTTACAATTATCCATAGAGATAACTCAACGAAAATGCAACCAATAGATTAACATTTCATTATGACATATATTATGGTCCATATGGTTAGCTTTTAAGATTATAGTTGCAACTTATTGGAAAGTGTTAATTTTTTGATGTAATTGTTACATGTTATACATATGCACCAAGGTCCAACCTACACCCATGGTCCACCAAGTCAGTGTCAAATAATATAAACATTATTACATGTAGAACCCAACCACCCATAGGTTCGCGGTTATAACCATACCCCATGTATCCACCATATAACACATGTACAAATTAAAATAATATGGGCCCCCTCGCAACCCCTCCATACTTCCTTCGTGCCTCCACTCAACAAATTGACAACCTAAATTTGTAGTAGGTTTCAATGGGTAGAATGAATTGTGGACCTCCCTCCCCATTTCTAACGACAACCAATATTTAGGGTGTTATTGACCCATTAATGTGAGGGGTTTGTAAATTCCCATGTCCACCACTAGATAATGTACTTGCTTAAATACAATGGTGGGCATATACAACCTCACGCTTTAATGGGTCAATACCACAAGGGTCAACACTTACGGTTCCACCCCTCTTGGAACCTCGCCACCCTCACTTGTTTCTCTACACGTTGGCATGTTTTTCACATTAGTCGAGCTCTACACAGTGATAAGGTTTCCTCCATGGCATAAGGACATCTCCATGTCAACAACTTTGCGATTCGTCCCCACTGCGACTTCTGTGGCTAGGTATGCTTACTCGCACAGTATGAATGAATGAATGAATGAAATTTTAACGTCCAAGAGACAAAAAGTAGTCTATGGGACCACGACTTGATGGGCTTATGGTTCCGCTTTCTTTGTTGATGTTCCAACCCAACGTTGTGTTGGCATTATGATACAAGTATTGTCCTCGATGGCAACTCTACAGGTCAATTCAGTTTTGATAAGAGGCTAACAGGAATATTCAAAGGCAATAGGGAAGTGGTATAGAGGATTAGGAAGATGGAACTAAGGTCCATTGATCAAAATAAAAAAGTTGAAGGAAGAAGATGATGTAAGAGCAATTTAAGAGATACATGCAGGTTCACTTAGTCCAAGCAACGTATACACACAGGTACTCAGAATAAAAATCGTGTATAATGTACACATGCACTCCCACAGAAGGCAAAGCGCGTACATGTTGAAAACCATGGTTTTGGTCTGAGGTATTTGGTCCAAGGTATCTTTGGACCATGATATTGACCCTAGGTATTTAGTCCGAGGTATTCGGTCTGTGGTATTTGATCCAAGGTATTGGTCCTAAGTGGATTCGGTGCATGGTATTAAGAAAGACCAAAAACTATATAAAGAAGAGAGGATCATAAGGCCAGATGTGCAAATGAATAAGATTTTAAGGAATAATTCTATCTGAAGTATATTTTATGTTGCAGGGTTATGTTTGGGACTAGATCTGAAATATCTATATGCACCTTGAGTTCAATATTGGATCAGGATCATGAGACCTGAAATGACTTATTCTTGAATGATCTGATATTGGTTGAGGCTAGATCTGATGTTTTGCGTCTATTTTATTCGTTATCTATCATGATCTGGGTTTGTCTGAAGTATGGAATTGCAGCAAAGCTCTGAGTCAATATTTGCAGATCTGTACACAGGTTCATCTTGGCAAAAGAACGTATACACGCAGGTTCTGTTCTTTCAAGTAGCGTATACAAAATAAAGGCTTGATGTTCAGAGATGACTGATCTATCAGATCAATATTATTGATTTATTGCTGCTGTTATTTTACTGTTGTCTGTCAATGAAGTCTTCTTAGATCTGAATGTAAATCTGAATGCATAAGGAGGTTGATATTTGATTGATTATATAAGTGAGAAGAAGTGTTTTCTGTTGCCTGCCTGTGTAAAGTTTTGTAAGTTGACAGTAGATGTTCAGTACACTGCTGGTTGGTACAGTTTGTGATTCAGAGATTTTATGATTCAT
This sequence comes from Pinus tabuliformis, assembly GCA_031772625.1. Taxonomy (NCBI): domain Eukaryota; kingdom Viridiplantae; phylum Streptophyta; class Pinopsida; order Pinales; family Pinaceae; genus Pinus; species Pinus tabuliformis. Next base: position 578,628,728 of record CM062807.1, read on the forward strand.
AATCTTTAGAGGTATACGCAGGTTGGGCTGAAGGAAGTAGCGTATACACGCATGTTTTCTTCATTGAAGTAGTGTATACAGTCTGACACATGAATTTTTGAGGTTTCAGTTGGTTTTGAATGTTGATACAGGTTTCTGGGTTCAACACAATGTTCTGATGACAGTGATCTGATTGTTTCAGATTAACTGCATGTTGGTTGATGAAGTTTGAGTTTCTAAATTTATGATGGGTTATTGATGAGTCAAGGTCTTCATATGTCTTGATATGTGCCAGGAGCATCCAGTCTGAAAATTCATGAAACGTGGTCCCTGGTGGAAGAGTGGAGTTTTCTGTAGGTTGGCACCTACGTACTAGTAAACATATTGGCTAGTACAAGAGCTAGGGGGTTGTAGCTCCCTTCCAGTAGAAGCTAGAGAACGAGATAATGTTGTAACCTTCTGCAGGTAGAAGCCTGCGTACTGGTATGAGTCTGCACCAGTACAAGATTGTAAACATATTTTTTATTATTAAAAAGAAGACAGAGACGACAACAATAGGTGGTTTTCACCCACATTGGGTTTCCACCTTAAATCTTGGTGTTCATGTGTGTTGCTTATGCGTAATGGTTTATTATGTTTATACTGCACATGGTTACTATTTAATGATTAATGAAGTATTGATGCACTAATTAAAGATCAACATATGATGAATAAACTGAATCATAAGTTTATTGCATAAACGCTGGATGCCCTAAAGACAGTTGCGTGTACACGCTAGTTCCCCTCTCTGAAGTAGCGTATATAAATCTAATTATGAAAAAGAAAAATTCTTGATCTGATAATACTGCTTCGCCCCCCCTCTCAGTATTATTTCCAACATGTTGAATAAGTTATCTCGGCCTGTGGCCCAACTCCACGTCAACCACATGGTGAGTTGCCTTCGTTCCACGATGTAACCTTGGCTTGCAATCGAGATGTGGTAGAATTTGAGTTGCAACTGACAGTGCGACATGACACTTGCGTCGACCACCAATATATCGATCTGTGACCACCCGCATTATGACTTGAAATCACTTGCTAATCCACCATGGCCCGAGTCTCTCCATGGTCCACAAGGGTTCATATTGTAGGAGAAAAATATTAATATGTGTTAATGCTAAATACATCCTTTTATTTCTATTGATAAAGTTGGAAACATGAAAATACAGAAGTTAAAAGGTAGAATCAAATGATTTATTACATATCTGATTCAAAATCAACATAATTAATGTGTTGTTCCAAGCGTAATCAATTTAATTGAAAATATAAAACTTAGAAATGAGAATATAGAATATACGACAGATCAATTGCTTAAAGGGTCTAGTTAGAAAAATATGAAAATTTATAATTAGATAGATTAATGTTAAATTAAAATTTAAAAAATAAGGTAATAAGTAAAAATAAAAAGAGGTTATGGTTTTGAGCAATGCGCATTCATTCTTCCAGTGCGATTTGTATTCAACAATTCAATTTTTGTAGTATGACATATCAACATCTCACATTTAAAGTAGATAGATGGTGCATCCAACATCTATTCGTGGTGTGAAAGGATAACAATGATGCCGAAGTAACAAAGGGTTTGGTAATTTATTGATAATGTCCCAGCCGCACTATCAGATACTCAGCAGTTGGCTCTGCATAATAAGATGGATGCAAAAGCAAGAAGGATTATCTTAGAAGCAATCAAAGACCACATTACCCCTCACTTGAATGGGAATAAGAAAGCCAAATAAATGTGGATCTCCATCATTGGTCTCTAACAGGGTTTGAGCGAGGCCAAAAATCTAGTGTTGAAGGAAAAGCTCAAGAGCATTAAAATGTCCAAGTTTGATTCAACGGTTTCTTACCTTACCAAGTTTTACAAGGTAAAGGAAAATTTGGTTGGTGTGCGCGAGACAGTTCCAGATAGGGATCTGTTGAATTTTGCTCTATTCGGTTTCAACGAATCATGGCAAGCATTCATGGATGGAATATGCACCCGAGAACACTTTCGAGATTGGGAGATTTTATGGGGTGACTGCGTTGAAGAGGAGATTCACAAACAAGCTCAAGTTGGATCTTGTGTTAAAAGCAAGGAAGATCAAGAAGATTTCACTCTAGCCAACAAAGGGACTAAGTCAAAAGGTAAAAAGAGCAATGGTGGTGTTGAGTGGAGTTCTAAGGGTGAGAAGAAGAAGAAGGTTCTTAGCAAGATCAAGTGTTTTTCATGCCACCAGTTTGGGCATTACACTACTAAATTCCCTAACAAGAAGAAAGGGTCCAAAAATGACCAAGCAATAGCCTTTGCATAGATAAATGAGTTTTTGCCTCATTTTGAGAAGGAGTTCTCACTCATTGTCTGTATGGAAATTTCAATGGTCACCAGTTCATGGTATGTGGACAACGATGCATCCTATCATATGATTAGAAACAAGAAGTATTTCAACAAGCTATCAGAGAAGGACGTGTCGTTCAATATTGAGATGGGAGACGATGGGAAGCATTGGGTCGAGGGTACTGGTACAATTCATTTTGAGAGGGAGTTTGGAAACCCTTTATATCTCCAGAAACCTCATCTTAGTCTTGACCTTGGAGGATAAGGGGTACGAGGTGACCTTCAAGCAGGGCATGGTTTTTATAAAACCCTCAGACTCTATGTTATTGAAGCAGATCGAGGTTAGGCACAAGAGCCTATACATATTACAGTTTGAGACAACCACACCACTAACTAGCAGATGAGGCCGTGACTTAGGCATCGAGCTTAGTGAGTTATGACATAGGCACATGGGACATTTGCACCATGGAGTGATAAATATTCTTAAGGAGATACAAACATGGTTGCCACATTGTAGTGTGGATCAGCATTAGGTGTGCAAGGGTTTCACACTTGGCAAGTATGCCAAGTCATCTTTTGTTCGCAAAGATGATATAGCCAAGGGTATTTTGTGTGAAAATTCGGTGATCCCGAATCCTATTAGAGTAACTGATAATATTTCTTCTATTTTTTAAATTACTAAACAAATTATTTGCAGTTTTCTATGACAAATATCAAAATACATACACTGCAACCTTCACAAATAAAATTTCATGGAAAATAAATACAAAGAAAAGACTAGCACATATAACCACACTCACACAGTTATTTTTGGACAATTGTCCCCAGGAAAACCTAACGTGGGAAAACTGGTGCAACAAATGAGGGTTTCTTTTATTAATCTTTAGCAATAATTTATGTACAAGACAAAATAGAGGAAGAGTCACTGAGAGAAATTTACTGGTGACTTTCTCACACTTCACAACATTTTTCTGACCCTGAAGAGGACCTCCTGCCTCTTTCGCTGGCCCTTCTGTGTCACTCTTTGCACGGTGACTTTGCAGGCCCTGCGTCAACCCTTTTTCTACGTTGACCTGCATCCCTCCTTTGTGTTACCTCCTCTAGATTCTCCATGCACTCTCTGACTATTTTGATTCCCTCTCTCCCTCGCTTGAAACTCACTCTCTGATTCGATTTTCTCTTGCCAAACTTAAGCCACTGAGAAAATCGATCTACTCGAGTAACTGAGTATTTGCTCTGGTGTGTTCTCCATCTACACATCGACTTCTTCTTATATTCTTCTGTTGGAGCACCAACGACCAAGATTAAAACATAATCAATGGCTAAGATTAACTAGAAGTCAATCCATGTCTTCTTCTAGAATATTTTTACCATGACTTAATTAATACCCTTTAATTAACCAAAATTTCCTAAGTATAGACTTAGGGAATCATTTAAAAAAGTTAATTATTTTAATTAAGTCATCCCTAGGTGGAATTTCCATAAACGATTTTTGGATTTTGGAGAATACATGTATTCTAGCCTCTCCCCAAAATTTCGTGGCTAGAAAGCATATGATGCTACAAAAATCAACACTCCCTCTTAACGAGGAAGTGTTCTAGTGCTGCAACTTACTGAAGCAACAACCTGTCTCTGCTTTACCTCCTATTATGCTGCTAATGTCTGACTTCTCTTTCCATCACTACTGCGTAACTCTGATATGAGTTGCATCTATGCTGTTGTTGATCCTACTGAATTGTTGTCAACTACTGCCTATGCATTGCAACTCCCTCTCATATGCTATTGGTGCAACTGAGAATCCACCTGTTACTGAAATGAGTTCTCCACCATACCCATCTGTTCCCTGAACTGGATGAACTTCGCTCTCCCTAGAGCTTTCGTGAGTATGTCTTCCACTTGATCTCCTGTGGGGACATACTGCAACTGGATTGCCACACATTGAACACAATCCCTGATGAAATGACATCTGATATCAATGTTCTTCGACCTATCATGAAATATTGGATTCTCAGAGAGTTTTATGCAACTTTGATTATCACAGTAAACAATGGTTGCTCCCATTTTCTTCCTGAACAAACTCACCAACAATTTCCTAAGCCATATGGCTTCGTACGTAGCTGTGCTAGCTTCCATATATTCTGCTTGTATTGAGCTTAGTGATACTGACTTCTGCTTTCGACTGCACCAAGAGATCATCCCTGATCCAACGCTGAAGTAGTGCCCGGAGGTACTTTTCCTATCCACTGAACTACCTGCCCAATCCTGGCACATGCAGTACATTTGTGGCTCTAGTACTGGTTCCTGCTTCCATATTAGAGTCTATGGTGCCTCTCCCTACTGGAGTACACTTCGTTTTATTGCCCATAGTCATATGGAAGTCCATTTGTTCCTCTTGATAGATCGAGAAATATTCCCTTACTCCAGTCATGTGAGATGAAGCTCTGCTATAAATATACGAGACACCATCCGAAGTCGATCATAAAAGACACGCAAACTCTTCTTCCAATCTAGAAGATAATTACGAGGCTTCTTAATTATCCATAATTTTATGTGCTATTTCCTTCCCAGCATTAAATTTGTTGCTTTGCATGGAAACTGATATGATGCTCCCTCTTCCTCTGACAAATCTCGATCTGGAAACTATTATTCTCTGTCAACTCACTCAGAGAATTATTTTCCACGAAAATTTTGCTTACTTATCAAAACGACTGCGCAGTATCTTTGGGGTTTCCAACTGCTGCCTATGTAGTACTTTCAAAATCCTTTTTCCTTCTGCAACTGAGTTCTTCTTGCTTTTACCAGTCCTCTGATACCATGTGAAAATTCGGTGATCCTGAACCCTACTGCAGTAACTGATAATCTTTCTTCTATTTGTTAAATTACTAAAAAAATTATTTGCAGTTTTCTATGACAAATATCAAAATATATACACTGCAGCCTTCATAAATAAAATTTTGTGGAAAATAAATACAAGGAAAATACTAGCACATATAACCACAGTGGCACATTTATTTTTGGACAATTGTCCCCGAAAAACCCAATATGGGAAAGCCGGTGCAACATATGAGTGTTTCTTTTGTTAATCTTCAGCAATAATTTATGTACAAGACACAATAGAAGAAGAGTCACTAAGAAAAATTTACTGCTAACTTTCTCACACTTCACAACATTTTTCTGACCTCGAAGAGGACCTCCTACCTCTTTTGTTGGCCCTTCTGCGTCACTCTCTGCACAGTGACTGCATGGGCCCTGCGTCAACCCTTTTGTTGCACTAACCTATGTCCCTCCTCTGTGCTGCCTCCTACAGATTCGTCTTGCACTCTTCGAATTTGTTGATTCCCTCTCTCTCCCACCCACAACTCACTCTCTGATTCGATTTTCTCTTGCCGAACTTCAGCCACTGAGAAAATCGATCTGCTTAAGCAACTAAGTATCTGCTCTGGTTTGTTCTCCATCTAGCCATCAAATTCTTCTTATATTATTCAGTTGGAGCACCAACGACCAAGATTAAAACATAATCGATGGATAAGATAAACTAGAAGTCAATCCATGTCTTCTTCTAGATGATTCTTGCCATGAATTAATTAATACCCTTTAATTAACCAAATTTCCTAAGTTTAGACTTAGGGAATCATTTAAAAAAGTTAATTGTTTTAATTAAGTCATCTCTAGGTGGAATTTTCAGAAACGATTTCTATTTTGGAGAATATATGTATTCTAGCCTCTCCACAATTTTTTGTGGCTAGAACACATCCAATGCTACAAAAATCAACATCTTGGACTTTGTTCGTTCATTTGTATGTATTAATTTATCTACAATATCCCTTAGTGGATACAAAAGTTGTGTCACTTTCATAGATGATCACTTGAGGAAGACCTAGATATTTTTCATGAAGAAGAAGCATGAGGTCTTCTCGAACTTTCTACAATTTAAGGCCTTGGTTGAGAACTAGATTGGTAAGAAGATCAAGGCACTAAGGTCGGACAACGGTGGCGTTTACACCTTGAATGCATTTAAGGAGTTGTGTGTCAAGGAGGGCATCAGGAAAGATTTTACCACACCACATAATCCTCTGCGGAACAGGGTGGCAAAGTACATTAACAAGGCCATAGTTGGAGCGGGCAAAGCCATGTTGCATGATCAAGGGTTTCCCAAGTTCCTTTGGGTTGATGCATGTAATAAAATAGTATTCCTGTAGAATCGAAGCCCACATAGATTGTTGGGGTGAGTTACACTAGAGGAGGCATTTGTAGGGAAGAAACCGAATGTGTCTCATTTCAACATAATCAATAACCTTGTATATTATGTACCAGAGGAGAAAAGGGAGAAGTTGGAGTCCACAATAGAGAAGGGCGACTTTGTGGGTTACAATGACACATCCAAGGCATACAAGGTGTACATTCCAACACACAGGAATACAATCATCAAGAGAGATGTGAAGTTTGAGGAGGATAAGGCTTTGAGAAAGTCCTTAGAGCATGAGGAGGCTATTGTGAAGGAGGAGGAACAACAAGCTCCAAAGAAGGAAGCTTAAGCAATACCTTAGACCACAATTGTGGGTGGGCAAGATGAGGATGAGAAGGACACACAAATGGAAGAACAAATGGATCCCACTCAAGTAATGAATCCCAACACAGGGAGAAAGAGAGCGAGATGGGTAGATCAACTAATTTAGGAGTTACAGGAGCAAGTTAGTGCTCTAAGTACTTTAGTTCAATAGAGAAAACAACCACATTGGTACACAATATACATGGCACTTATGACTGAGTTGATAGATTTCAAACCTTCTAGTTATTAGGAGGCATCCACTTAGCAGGTGTAGAGAGATGCCATAATAGAGGAGTATGCGTCCATCATGAAGAATGATGTATGGGAAGTGGTGCCGAGGCCATAGGGAAAATATGTGGTAGGCTCTTGTTGGGTCTACAATATCAAGCATGGAGCTAATGGGAGTATCAAGAAGTACAAGGCAATATTCATGGCCAAGGGGTTCTCACAGATAGAGGGAGTTGACTATGATAAGACCTTTTCCCTAGTTTCCAAGTATTCATCTGTCAGGGCCCTTACAACTATTGCAACACAAATGAGGTGGAAGATCCACTAGATGGAGGTGAAGAAAACCTTCCTCAATGGGGTTGTTGAGAAGTAGGTTTACATTGAGAAATAAGGGGGTTTGAGACATACAATAGAGAGACACATGTATGTAGATTCCAGAGAGGTTTATATGGGCTCAATCAGGATTTGTGGCATGCCATGCTCAGATAGACAATTACCTTTAGGGATTGGGCTTCATCAAGAGTGAAGCGTACCCCAACCTCTACTACATTTTTGTTGGAGGTGAGCCACTTATTTTGGTGTTATATGTAGACGACCTAATTTGGTTGGTGCAAATAAGATCATCCAGGATTGTAAGAGATATCTTGCAGGCGAGTTTGAGATGAAGGATATGGGGCTGATGCACTATTTCCTTGGACTTGAGGTTTGACAGGGTGGTGGAGAGATCATCGTGGGATAGGACAAGTATGCTTTGCATATTTTGAGGAGGTTTCACATGAAGGATTGCAGACCTATAACCATGCCTCTAGACACAAACTGGAGGAAGGTGGATACATCCAGATTGGAGTGAGTAGATCCCAAATTTTATCGGTAAATGATTGGGTTGTTGATGTATTTGGTGAACATGCAACCAAATATATTTTTTGTAGTCAACTCTTTGAGCCAATTTTTGGTCAAGTTGACCAAAGCACATTGGGTTGCTACGAAGCACGTGTTGAGATATCTTAGAGGGACAACATATCATGGTTTATGGTATATATAGGTTAATGAGTTGAGGCTCTAGGGCTTCACTGATGAAGATTGGGCAAGGAGCTCCACATACAAGAATAACACATCGAGATGCACGTTCGGTTTTGGATCAATGGTTATTTCTTAATTCAATAGGAAGCAAAATTTAGCCACATTGAGTTTAGCCGAGGCTGAGTACATGGTTGTTATTTTAGTAGGGTGCAAATCTATTTGGTTGAGAAAGCTTCTCGTGGGATTCTCCAGGACAAAGTTGGAGCCTACAGTGATTCAATGTGATAATAAAAGTTGCATCGTGCTCTTTGAAAATCCAGTGTTTCATGATCACTCTAAGCATATTGAAATATGTTATCACTACATCAGAGATATTGTTCAGAGAGGTATCGTTACACTCTAGTATGTTCCCACGGAGGAGTAGAAAACAAACATTTCGACCAAGGCTTTGCCAGGGACCAGATTTGTATGCCTCAGAGAGAAGTTGGGTGTAGTGTGGAACACCTTCCTGTCTAAGAGGGAGTATTGATTGGTATAGAGAAGAAGTGTTGTGCTTGTTTAAGTGTTAATACTAGCAAAATAACACATAAGATTTCCACTTTAGAAAAATATTAATTTATTTAATTATTTTCTAAAGTTAGGCTTAGGAAAAAGTAAAAATTTATAAGTTAACTTATGATTTAATCTCAACCATTGATCGTGATTTAATCTCATCCATTGAGAAGGAGATTAGGGTTGAAGTCGAAATTATAAGAGGAGATAGAGCAAGTTGGTGGCAAGTAAGTTGAGCATAATTGGGTGCGAGAGAGCAACAAAGGAAGAGCAAGGGTTTTAGCAGATCACATAACTCAACATCCAAGCAGAATAAATTGAGTGATGACAAAGCCTTTACAACCCAACGCAGAGGTCTATTCTCACGTGTGGATTGTATTGGTAATCCTTGCAAGAATTTTTCAGATCTAGTGCGTAGGAAGGGAATCGATTTAACTGGAGAGTGGACGAGTATTTTACTTGTGATAAACTAGGAAGTTTGTCCCTTGTTGTAAAAAATCTTTTGCTACTGAAAAAATAATAAAATACACAATATTTCAAGTTTTCCTTGGAGTTAGGATTTCCTAGGTATGTCTTGTGTTCTATAGTTGATGTGTTTTTCTTATGATTTATTTTACGTTTTGCATATTAAGTTAGAAAACTCAATGTGCTTGTGTTTTAAGTTTCCAAAATATCAGTTGTTTATATTTATAGGTTTTTACTCTTAGAATTTGTAAAACAATTTACTGGGTTTTAAGGAAATATTGGCACTGGGTAGATCCCTCTTAGCACTTGGTAGTTATGGAGTTAAGATGGATCTAGTTTGGTTTAATTTTCTCCTTTAGATATAATATATTCCACACGAATACTGTGGGTCAACACCATGGGTTCTCATCAATGTGGAGCTCAAAAACCACCAGTAACTTGCCCAAGTCAAGTTTAACCTCTCTTTTTTGTAAGTTCGACATTGGTGAGGCTACATCATGGTCATATCTAAGAATAAAACTTGAATAGGAAGGGAAATTGAACTGGTGACTTAAAATCTAGGAGTTCCTTAACAATGTGCCCGATCATTATCTATCCAATACCCCGTGGACAATCAAGTTTAACTCTTCTTTTTTTTTGCAGGAGACTATTATTATTCCTGCAGACCCATGGACGAGATCTATTACTCTTTCTCTTGCTTCATACACTAGATTTCTTACAACATCATCTCTTTGCTCAGCTAATATATCCTATAATTATCATATGATCATAAAGAAGTAAAAATTCTATGGAAATGTAGCAAAAACATGTTCAATAAACCTAAGATCAGTGTCCCTGAGAAATTAGGGGTGCTCACTCAACTAACCAAATACTCTACTGGACAACATGAATGGAAATTGTACTGGTTAAATATCCTAATAAATAAATTTTGATTGAACTAATTAACTACTCTATAATATTATGAAAGCTAATTAACTAATCGAAGCTATTAATTCTTTTTGCTTCAACAAATTAATGTTTTCGGTCATACTAGATGATTTTTTCTCGCACACTGATAGTGTTTGTTGCTATGCACATGCATTCTCCATAGAACCTTTCCTCTACACATACCAATTTTCTGCATGTCCTTTATTTCACACATGATTTAATCTTTGTTATTTACTAATAATGGCCATTGCTAATCATATTTCAACATTAGTTTTAGCAAGAAAAGTCACCATAAACTTCTATGTGTGGAATTATTAAAATAGAAGTTGAAACCATACCCACTTCCCTCGCATGGTAATTCACGCTAAGAAACCATGTTCAATAATTTATTTAATACTAGATACTAAATATTTAAAAACAAATTAGCATAACATAAAATTATCTCTTAAGTGGGTATGGAATTCGACTTATATTTAATAATTCCACGTATAGAAGTTCATGGTGGCTTGCGTTAACAGTAAATTAGCTAAAAAAAGTCATATTTCATCCTTTACTAAGTATTAAATAATAATAATCATATTAAAAAACAAATTAGTATATATATATATATATAACCTTCTTCTTTTTTCTTTTTATTTAATAATTAAAAAATAAAATAAAAATTAACTTATGATATCATCAATATATCTAAAATATTTCAAAATTTACAAGTAAAATTAAACTAAGGTGTCATCAATGAATTAGCGAGACAACACAATGCTCTTGTAAGGTTGGAGAACTTAATGATGGATGCAGAGGCATTCTCTCTCTTCCCACACATAGAAAGCCATCAATAGTTTAGACTTTATGTTTTTTTTTTCCAAGAAATCCAAGTCAATAATTTTATGTTTTCCTAAAGGTTTTTGAGTTAATAATTTAAAATTCATGTTAAATGAAAGGCAAAATAAAAAAGTTGAAAATTTCATAAAATTTAACTTATGTTATTAGTTAAATTTGAATTTTTGATCTATTAACACAGTGATGTGAATGTCAACTGGGTGTAGCTCTGGTGGTAAGGAGGAGTCGCTATTATCTTCCTCACTCAGGTTCCAGTCCCACCGGGATTGATATGCTTATTATGAAAGATAATCGGCTCACCTAGACATGAGCGGGTTTTCCATGGATGTAGCTAGTATTGACCTTTCGTTCAATGAAAAACACATACACACACACAATGATGCAAATTTAAGAGAAGGAAAACGTTAATAGATTAATAGGAATCTAATGACTAAACAAGTCAAAGTTTTTTCAATAGAAATTGTTATTTGGAATCAAGTCATAAAAAGATAGGAATTAGGTTATATAAAGATAAAGTTTTCCAATAGAAAATTTTAATCCAATTTTAAATATGTAATTAAACATTAAAAGAGGTGGTCTGCTTTGGTTTCGTCCTAGACCTTTAAGTTGTAATTTTGCACTAATATTAATAATGGACAGTCACATTTTTTTAAGCAATAATGAAGGGTAATAAGTAAAATTAATATAGAAGGTGTACTTGGATCACTAACACGCCAAGGTAACATAATAAACAAGATAATGAGATTGAGTCAGAATGAGAAAGAAAGCATGTTAATATGTAAAATGGAGAAATACACAAAAATAGAAATGTCGTGGAGTAAAGGCGGTATCAGGAGTTAGCATGGGTGGTTTAGCCAAACCTTAGAACAACCAGATGAGGTGGTATCTGGCATTGGGACAAAATGGTTTTGCCTAATATATTTACAACATGATATTGGCGTAGATTGCTTTATGTTAGTCTTAATTTAGCTAAGATTTCTTTGAATTAGCTTAATGAAAGTATATTTTAAACCACAAAATTACAATTTGACCAAAAATTACTTCATCAAATTCGAGCCACAAGCTCTAAAAAATATAACAATTCGACAACTCCTTTAATGTCTATCAAACCTTACTAGTGCTTTTATACAATGACATTTATGTTTTTTAAGATAATTAATAATATGTAGATTTTGTAATAAGGGAAGATGCATGTGCTTTGGGCAGTTTGACAACAATTTTCGCATGTGGTTCATATTAGGTAACATTGGAAGGGTGTACGGGGGAATGGTGTGTGAAGCAAAGAACATAAACTTCCTTCTACACACGTTAAATTACGAGTATATGTGATTTTTTTTAATGAAAGGGAAAAACATATGAAATTTATGAAGTTAAATAAATGAGATATAAAGTTAAAATGAATACGTAAAAATTTAAAAGGAAATAAGAGGTAAATAGGGAAATACATTACTCTAACTATAACTAGATGTGACTCAATTTTTTAAGTCAAATCTCATGGTGGTCAATGTTCATCATAGTAAAAGAAGCCTTCATCAGACTCCAACGCAGTACTGTAGCAATGAAAACCTCACACCTCGCACCCATGTAGGATGAGATTTAAAAGTTGCAGGAGACACTGACAATATCTGACATTTTCATATTTTGTCTCCAAGCCTAACCAAATGAGCACATTTTTATTTATTATTAGTGTGATAGTATCGCTAATTGCATAAATGCATACATCTATGTAACTAAATTGTGAGTATTTTCATCTTCCTAATGCCATCAATAATTTAAACTTTATGTTTTATTTCCAAAAATTCCAAGTCAATAATATATATATATATATATATATATATATATATATATATATATATTGAGTTAATAATTTATTCATGTTAAATGAAAGGCACGATTAAAAAAAAGTTGAAACTTTCATAAAATTTAACTTATGCTATTAGTTAAATTTGAATTTTTGTTTTAATAACACACTCATAAAAAATTAAGAGAAGGAAAACATTAATAAATCAGTGGGAATTTAATGGATAACTAGTTTAAAGTTTTTTCAATAGAAATTATTATTAGGACTAAGGTTATAAAAATATAGGAATTAGGTTATATAAAAATAAAGTTTTACAATATAAAAGTTTAATCCAATTTTAAGATCAAATACAATTTTTTTTTTTTTTTTTAAACTGAAACGAGTATTTTTATTTATTAGAGGCCAAAGCCAAGCAAGTATTACAAATCACTTTCATTGTTTTCCTCTGTTTTCCTAGTGCTCCTAAGGAATGATTGCCATTCTCGGATTCTCTGCATTTATGCTGATCATACTTTTTTCAAGATTGCATCCTACATTTACTAACCTGTCTGCTTCAGTGTTTAAATCTCTGGGGATATGGAAAAGCTGTGCTGATGAGAATTCCTTCATTAATCTGTTTACTCTTGCTAGCTGCTTGTTTAGAACTGGATCTTTGAGGCTTTTCTTGTGTATTAGAGACCTTATCAGCAGTTCTGAATCTCCAAAAACTATAATTTCATTTGCGTTTCCTTTTCTGGTCAGTTGACAAGTTTTTAAAAGACTGAGTGCTTCCACTTGATTGTTGGTTTTCAGCCCAAGTCCCCAGCTGAATTCCTCTTTTCTGCCATTCTGAAAGTAAATGACACCTCCTGCTCCTGACCTGCCTGGGTTTCCTTTCGAAGCCCCATCGAAGAAAATTGTACATTTACCTTGTGACTTCCACCAATTTTGAAAGTTGTCCGAGCTGTCTCTGTACTGCCAGTTTTCCTTGTGGTTTGGGCGGATGATGGCATATGTAGTTGGCATGGGTGTATAACCTTCCAGCCACGCCTTTTCTTCATTTCTGAGGTTGCTGTCTTTGACACTAGTTTGTCTCAGAGTTTCTAAGAGGAGATCCTTGGCCTGCCTGGCTACTGCTTCTGCATTTATGTCTTTTTGATTGAAGACAGCTTCATTCCTGGAGAGCCACAACTTCCAACAAACATATTTCGGTGCAGCGATCCATAACTTGTGCCAAAGAGATTTTTCGTTGATGCTGTGGGGGTACCGAGTTTTCCATGTCGAAAACAATTCTGTGATCTGACAGTGTGTTGGGGGACTCACATTCAGCCCTATTAAGAAGCTGTTCCACACTTTCTGAGCATACTCACAGTCAATAAACAAGTGGACTGCAGTTTCTGAAGCGTTCTTGCAGAGGACACAACGATGCGGACCTGCAAAGTTTCTTTTGCACAAATTGTCTCCGGTCAAGATTTTATTGTGGAATAAGGTCCAACTGAAGAAGTTGATCTTGGGAATGCTGAAGTTTTCCCATATCTGTTTCCAAACTGATTCCGGGTATTGTGACTCTTGTTTTTCTTGCATTTGAAAGTAGCCTTGTTTGACCGTGTACTCTCCTGTTTTTCCCCATCCCCATTTATCTTCCTCTTCCTTATGCACTGGTGTAAAATCTGTTATTGCCTCTAACAGAATTTTTGACTGTTCTTTTAAGTGGGTTGGGATGATTGGCAACGTCCAGCGCTGCCAGTTGCCATTGAGATCCCACTCTGCTATATCCTCAATTTTCCTTACTCCTTTAGAGATTAACCAGGCTCTCAACTCTGCTATTTCGTTGATGGTTGAGAGAGGGGAGTGATTCATGATTCGTTCTTTCCATAGTAGCGAATTTTTGCCATTCCCAGGAATTTTGTATAAATGGTTTCGGAAGAATTCGATCCCTCTGCAACACAGCCTCCAGGCCTGCGTTCCTCTTGGAGATTGCGCTGGATTGAAAGATGAGATTGGTTGCTTTTGTAAATATTTGAGGTTCAGCAACTGACTGATTGGGTGCGAAGGTTCTGTGATTAATTGCCACAGGAGTTTGCCTCCCAATGCCAGATTTGCGTGTTGGGGGTCGCGGATCTGAAGTCCGCCTTCAGCTATTGGGCGTTTCACAGTCTCCCATTTGATGAGATGGAAGCGATCTTTGTTACCTTTCCCTCCGCTCCAGAGAAAGTTTCGAATGATGCTGGATATTTGGTCAGTGATTTGTTTTGGAGCCAGCAGCAGCGAGGCTTGATATGTGGGCAGGGCAGAGAGCACGGATCGGATGAGGGTGAGTTTGCCTCCGGTGGTGAGCCAGACTCCGCCCCACGCTGTTATCTTATTTTTGAATTTAGATATCACTTCATCCCACAGTTGATTTCGATTGGAGCGCCTCGTCAACGGTAAGCCGAGATATTTGATTTTTTCCCACAAAGCATATCCTTTGAACCCCAGAACGTTGGCAATTCTGTCTGTAGCGTGCTGATCAATATTCCAACTGTATATTGCACTTTTCCTTTCACTGACTAATGCACCGGTGATGTTACAGTACTGTTGAAGAATGGTTTTGAAGGCGCTTGCAATTCTCATGGATTCGCCCCCCAACAGAATTGAATCATCTGCAAATAGCGCATGATTCACCGGGGCTATGCCTTGAACTATCCTTATCCCTGAAATGGTGCCAACTTGTTTCTCTTGGGTTAGCTTGCGACTTAGAACGTCTGCCATCAAGATGTATAGGAAGGGCGAAAGGGGGCAGCCCTGCCTCAATCCCCTGGTTGCTTGAAAAAATCCCGTTGGTCTGCCGTTCACCATTGGGGCGATCCAAACATTTTCTGTACAAGCCTTGATGAGGCTTATGAAATCCTGTTTAAAGCCAAAAGCTGCTAGAACCCTGAACAAAAAAGAGCGATTAACACGATCAAAGGCATTGCACATATCCAATTTAATGATCATACCTTGTTCTTTTCGGGTTAGGCTAGAATGGAGAGCTTCTTGAATCTGGATGACATTATCCAGAATTTGTCTGCCTTTTACGAATCCTCCTTGTGCCTGAGAGATGAGCTTTGGGAGGAGAGGCTTGATTCTGTTGGCCAGCAGCTTGGCCACAATCTTGTAAGATAAGTTGCAGAGAGAAATCGGCCTATATCTGTCAAAGGTCCTTGGGTTTGTTTCCTTGGGAATTAAGGCTAGGAAGGTAGAGTTTATTCCTCCTCCTACTTTTGCCTTCCTCAGGATTCCTCTTACCATTCTGAATAGGTCGTGTTTGATGATTTCCCAACAGATTCTGTAGAAGTGAGCTGAGAACCCATCGGGTCCTGGAGCTTTATCCGGTTCCATGGACCAGACTACATTGGTTATCTCCTCATCCGTGACTGGGCTCATCAGAGAGTCGTTGTCCTCCTCATTGACTAGGTTTGGGATGGTTGAGAGGAACTCCTCTGCGTCCTCCTCATTTCCATTTCTTTCCGCACTTAAAAGATTCTGAAAATGAGTGACAGCTGCTTCTTTGATTTGTGTAAATCCATTATACACCTATCCGGTTGTGCTTGTTATCTCTGCTATGTGATTACGGGAGACTCGTGCCCTGCATTGTCTATGGAAGTATTTGGTGTTCCTGTCTCCAGATTTGAGCCACAAACTTCTGGACTTTAAACGCCAGTATTCTTCTTCTGTTCTGAAACAGCAATATGCTTTCCTTTGGGCAGTTTTTTCTATGTCTAAATCTGTGGGGGAGGGATCTTTCTCCTCCATTTCGAATTGGACTCTTTCCAGCTGAAGAACTGCTTCTTTCCTTTGGCTAGTTGGGGTTTGCAAAGAATTTTTAATCCAATCTTTCAGAGCTTTTTTGGTGTTTTTTATTTTTTGTTCCCACACATAACTTGGGGATCCATGAACAACTATCCTCCAGGCCGTTTGAACAGTTTCATAGAATCCGCCTTTGCCTGCCCAGAGAGGGCTGAAGCGAAAAGGAAGAGGGCCGAGATCTTCTTCTTTTTTGATACAAAGTAAAACTGGCTTGTGATCCGATGTAAGCTTGGGGAGGATCTTAGAGAAAACCATTCTATTGTCCAGCATTAATGTACTGCTGATGAGAAACCTGTCCAGCCTAGCTGAGATTTGATTTTCTCCTGATCTGTTGTTGGACCAGGTGTATTTGCCTTTTATAGGTTTGAAGTCAACTAAGTCCCACTGTAAAATCAGATTGCCCACAGTGTTGACAAAGGGGTCTCTAGAATATATCCCTCCTCTTTTTTCTTTGGGGTCTAGTATGATATTCAGATCTCCTCCAATGACTATGTTTGAAGGGTTGATCTGCTCTATATAGGCCATTAGTGTCCTCCAACACTCTCTCTTTTCTTCATAGTGGACAGGAACATACATATTAAAAAGAGCCAAGGAGAGATTGCTTACCGTGTGCCGCAGATCTGTGTGAATCCAATGTTGGGTCTTTGTGGATCGTTCCAAGGTGAATGAGCTTTTTGACCAAAACGTGCCTATTCCACCGGCCGATCCCCTTGCACTAACAGCCTTTCCTGAATCAAATTTCCATTTCAACATACTGGTGTTTAGAAGGGTTTCCCCTTCTACTTTGGTCTCTTGGAGCATAAGGATGTCCGCAGACTCCATCTTCAATAAGTCTTTGATAGCCTCTGCCTTGTTGGGATTACCCAGACCCCTACAGTTCCAAGAGATCAACTGCATCATTTACCACTTAAAGGGGTAGGCCCTCCTCCTTTGGAGGCCCTAGGCCTGATATTCCTCCCTAGTGTCATTTCGATGGTAGCTTGACTGCCGAGGGTTTTTTGTCTTTCTGACTCCTCTTCTCTAGTTTCCTTGTTTGATCTTCGTCCAGCCCTTTTTGTTGTCCTTTCAAATGTTTCATCATCTGATGATCCCATATTCTCTATGGTTTTCTTCTTTTTTTTTATTATATCTGCGTATGAAGGGGAAGAAAGATTGCTTGGGTTGGGGATTGGGTCATTACCTGGCTCCATGGTTTCAATATTCTCCTGCTGTGGTGGTTCTTCTTCCCCTGCTTCCGGAGGATCTGAAGGAGGCGTGAGGATTTCAAAGGGGTTTTTATCCCCCTCATTGCCTTTTGTTTCACTGCTTCCGGCGTTTTGGTTGCTTGTGCTTCCATTATCTACTTTGTTCTCTATCCCTTTAGCCTTGTTTTTGTTACTCTGTCTACTGAATGTTGTCTTCTTTGCCTGTTTCCATTGATCTTCTTTATCCTTCTCTGTTGTCTCCTCGTTTCTTTTTTTGCAGTATCTTGCAAAGTGCCCGTACTCATGACAGAATTGACACTTGAAAGGCAGCTGTTCGTAATCAAGCTCTTGTATGTGTGTCTAGTTTGCCACCGATAGCTGAATCGCTTCGGGCAATCCTGTTTCCAGATCGACCTCCACGCAGATTCGGGCACAAGAGTATTGATCCTTCCTTGGGGCCTGGTCTATGTATTTTCCAAGTGCGTTTCCTATGGATTGAAGTGAGCTTTGATTCCAACAGTGCAGGGGAAGATGCGGGAGGCGCACCCAAACAGGAACCGCCTTGGGCACGTCTTGCGCTGGATCAAAATCAGTAGACCATTTATTCAAGTAGAGTCCTTGAGGCCCCATGAAGTATGGCCCGTTTCTGAAAATCAGGCCTCTGTCCTCTGTGCTGTCGAACAAGAAAACGAAGAACCCTTTGCCTACAAAATAGATCTTGATTCCTTCATTTACCAGGGGTAGCCAATTCCTTTTAACCCATTCTTCGACTGCTCTCACGGATGGCCACAACCCGGTGAACTGGCCGATCAAACCTTTTTCTGCTAGATTCAGCGCAGATCTACAGATTTCCTCCTCTGGTAAGGCCACCTTGGGTATACTGTCCAGTTTTTTGACGAATTTTTGCTGCGGGCCTGTGACCTGACGTTTTCCTGTTGTAGATACAAGAGCCTTGAAGGCTTCGATCTCCGGTGGAAAGGGGGGAGGGGCCGCAGGGCCGCCTCCAGGCTCCATGAGGGAGGGCGCAAGCGGGGTCGCTCAGAAGGCGCGGCTAAGGTTGCAGCGCGGCAGCTCAGAGCTTAATTTGAAATTTGAAAACATGGAGTGAGAGCAAAATCATGCATAGCAGCGTCATGCATGGTGTGTACCATCATTTACAGCTAGACCATAACGAAAACAAACACTAGGAGGAGGTTGGCGCATCAAATACAATTTTAAATATGTAATTAAACATAAAAAAGATGCTCTGCTTTGGTTATGTCCCAGGCCTTTAGGTTATAATCTTGCACTAACATTAATACCGAAATGTCACATTTTTTTTAAGCTAATAATGAAGGGTACTAAATATACAAGATGCATTTGGATCCCTAACATGCCAATGTAACCTAATAAACAAGATAATGGGACTCAATCATAATGAGAGTGAAACTACGTTGGCATGTAACATGGATGAATATACAAAAAATAGAAATACCATGGAGTAAACACAGTATCAAAAGTTAGCATGGGTGGTTTAACCAAACCTCAAAACAACTAGATGAGACAATATCAGACATTGGGACAAAATGGTTTTGCCTGATATATTTACGATTCGATATTGGCATGGATTGTTTTATGTTAGTCTTAATTTAGCCGAGATTTCTGTGTATTAGCTTAATGAAAGTATATTTTAAACAAAAAATCACAATTTGACCAAAAATTACTTCCTCAAGATCCACCCAAAATATCTAAAACATATAACATTTTGACAACGCCCTTAATGTCTATCAAACCTTACAAGTGTTTTTATACAATGGCATTGATGTTTTTTAAGATGATTAATAATATGCAAATTTTGTAATAAAGGAAGATGCATATGCTTTGGGCAGTATGACAATAATTGCCGTGTGTGCTGCATATTGGGTAACATTGGAATTGTCCCATTTTTTCAGGTGTGTAGAAGGAAGTTTATATTCCTTGCTCTTCAAACACATTCCCCCATACATCCTTTCAAAGAAACAAAATGTATGTGTGGAAAAAAGGTGTGAGGGGGAATGGGTGTGTGAATTAATATCAACTTCCTTCTATGTACATGAAAATGAAATTATGAGCATATGGGATTTTTTTTTTCTTTTTCTTTTTTTTGGAAGGAAAAAGACATGGACTTTTAAAAGTTATATAAATGAAATAATAAGTTAAAATGAATGCATAAAAAATTGAAATGAAATGAGAGGTAAAAAGTTTAAAATTAGATAATATAACCTAGGAACCCCCCGCCACCCCTCACTTATGTAAAGGACCTAACAATATCTGTGTCAATGCCAGTGTCAAAGCATTCACCAACAGAATAACCATTTAGAAAATTAACCTTTTATTTATTTATTTTAAAATGATTTGTCAGGCACTCAGAAATACTTAAAATGAATCACCCTCCATCAAGGGAATTATGTCACATCAAGGCATGCTCAACCAATGGAAAATTAGAAATAAGATTTTTAGAAATTAGAAATTTATTTTTGAATTTATAAGAAAGTAGAAAAAATCAACATTTTCCCAAAACTTAGGTTAAAGTTACAAAAACTTAGCAACCTAATACATTGTCAATAGACTTTGACTGTAAGGCAATTACTATAGTCCCTAGCTGATGCAAAAACTAATAAGAAATATAATCTTTCATATTTTTAGGTTAATAATTGGTATAAAACACACACACACACATACGCGCATATATATATATATATATATATATATATATATATATATATATATATATATATATATATATATATATATATAGATATAGATATGAAGACAACTATTAGGGGAGGATGGTGTTTGAGGGGCTATCTTTCACCCGAGAGGAATAATTGAAGGCAAATACTCATGGAAACTAGAAAAGCAATCTAATAATGCAAGAAAAGCATATGCCCTCTTCGAAGGTATCTCTCTGGTTGAATGCTTTCATCGCACTCATTTAATGGTGTTTGGGGATTCCAAACTAATAATCTGACACATGATTAAAGGAACAAAGGCTAAGGATATGAAATCAAAAGCCATTATCAGTTGAATTTGATATCAAATCCTCTGTTTAGCCAGTAAGGTAGATTGATATCATGTTAAGTGCCAAAATAATCAAGAAGTGGGTATTCAAGCCAATAAGGCTATATCTATGAATCAAAAAGGGGGTTTTGTTTTAATAAAGTACATGTTATGCATCCAATCCCTTAACACCAAAGGCAAAAAAATTTCAACTCACAAATGTACCAAGTGGAATAATCATGGATCAATACACGCCACACACATCAATATCTCAACTTCCCTCATTACAGTGGTTTCTTATGTCACCAATGAAGTTTATATCACCCAGTGTCTCCTCTCATGCACACACTATGGGGTAAGTCTGGAACCACAAATGGATCTCACTTCAAAGAATTGTTTTGAAGGGGTAGCAGACGGTTCAAGTATGTAAAAGCCTTGGGTTAAAAGTTCATGTAATAAAGTTAATAACGACAAAATAAGACCAAGGTCATGGGACACGTATTCCAAGTTGAATGTTGGGAAAAACATCCTAGTGGCAAAGGCTTTGAAAAGGATAAGAGGCAATAGTTATAATTTATTTATGAAATAATGTAAAATAAGAGAAAAGAGAGATGAAAGGTCACATATTTGCATGACAAGGAAATTGAAGAGAAAATATGGGAAAATGAAGAAAATAGAGACCTCAATAATAAAAAGGCTTATGAGGACCAGTTCACAACATTTTTTAGTACAACCTTTGATAGATTTGGGTTGGAGCTCTCTCTCTCATGCTCTTACGCACTTAGAGTATTCTTGGAGCCCTCTAGCATTGGAGAAAGGAAGGCAAAGGAAGGACAAGAAAGAAAAGGAAAGCAAGGATCAATCAAGGAAGAGTTGGATCAAGCGGCTACAACAAGATTACTTGCAGGTATCGAGTTGCATGTATAATTCCCTTGTTAGTTTTGGCATGCATGGTACATGCATGTGCATATTTGGTTCTATTGTTGTCATTGGCATGGGTTTTGCCAAGTGTGACAATGGTTTTTAACCTTGCTTTGCCATTTCTGGATATCCATGGTGTGACGAGGTTCTTTCATTTGGTTGAGCTTTGGATTGCTAGATGGTTTTGGGATCGGGTGAGGTGGTCTCAAGAAAATCCCCAAGGGCCAAGAATCCCTTTACTGGTTTTGGC
The DNA here is from genome assembly GCA_031772625.1 of Pinus tabuliformis. Taxonomy (NCBI): domain Eukaryota; kingdom Viridiplantae; phylum Streptophyta; class Pinopsida; order Pinales; family Pinaceae; genus Pinus; species Pinus tabuliformis. Next base: position 578,650,622 of record CM062807.1, read on the forward strand.
GGGATTGTGGTAAAGCCTGAGGGTGGAGATGGGAAAATTCCACAAGGTATTAGTGAAGAAATCTAGAGGCATCCAAGCTTGTTTAGGGCCTAGTGATCCCTTGACCGATTTTGGATGGATTGCAGTAAATCTTGGTAGTGTATGTTTTTTGCTTGGGCCTAGGAATCCCTTGATCGGTAATCGCTGGATTGCGATAAAGCCTAGTTGTGTAGGTGCTTGTTTCGGGCCTAGGAGTCCCTTCACCAATTTTGGTGGGATTGAGGTAAAGCCTGTGGAAGCTCTGGTTGTTTTGTTTTGAGTCCCACATTAGTGCTTGGAATATGAAACAAGGGTGGTTGATTGAAAGAAAGATTTGGTTATGCCCAATCTATGGTTGGGTGGTACGTGGAAGTTCTAACTTAGTTGGCTTTTGCATATGTTAATAAGAGCTCTTTTCCTATTCTATTTTATGAGTAAATGTACTTGTTATTATGTGGCTTTGATGGTTGTTCTGTGATTGTTATTATTTTGGTTATATGTTGGTTATGCATGGTCTTATAACAGATTCTAGTTATGACTCTTACGATGTTTTGATTGGTTATTGAATGCATGACCTAATAGATGTTATGGTAGCTATTAAGAGAGGGTGTTAGACCTTCTTGATGATTCTCATATAAGTATCAGGTCTCTATGTTTAGATATGCATTCATGACCTGTAGATTTCATGTTCACTGTATGTTTGACGAAATTATTGTCATTGTTAGTCCTGGTTAGGTCAAGTTTGTGGCTCAAATTTGTATATCTATCTTTGTCTTGATGTATTTTATCATTTTGGAAAGTATCATTAAGTTATGGGCAGTGGTCTGGAGACAAGCCCTGAAAATGTAGCATTGATTGTGGGGTCGCGGGCTCAGAATTGAGAAATTGGGACTGTAGTCATTACCTCGTAGGTTTATGCATGCGACTAGAGGCCTATATTCTCATGGATGTAGCGTTATTCCTACGACTGGGAGTCTAGGTAAGTGAAAAAGCATTTTGACTCAAGATTTGGGCACCTAGAGGGATGGTTTAGATCTTGGGGGTCCTGTAACTCCTGATGAAGGTCAGTCAGGTTTCATTTTTTCGACTCTATTTCCTTAAGGTGATCTAGGAGGTTGGGTCATGACATTGTAGCCCTCATCTCATTCTTACCTTGACAAGCTGGTGAAAGTGGGTAAATGTGGGGGAGGTGGTTACAAAGTACATGACAATGGTATAAGCTTTGCATTAGCTCTCCTATGTCTTCATGGATTCAATATTTTCTCCTAATGCATTAATGGGCCTAGGCCAACTCCGAGCCACACGTAGCACTCTTAAGAAACATGATTTGGTGGTTATGGAACTATTTTTAGGCATGGAGGAGGTCTTAGGAAGATTATGAACATTGGTGTAAATTCCCAAGCAGGGAATGGGACACATCTCTGAGCATTTTGCTTCATCTCAAAAGGATAATTGATGCTCTAGAGCAGAAGGTTTGCAAATTAGAGAGTTTACTAGTATCTCAAGCTACACAAAAAATTCACTACCTCTTCTAGAGATGGCATACTGGTCCTCCTTCCTTTACACTTCAGTCACTTCTCGACAAGATTTTAGGTTTCTTTAGCAATCAAATCTCTAAACAATCTAAAACCAAGTATATTGTGTGGTAATTTTTTAAAACTATCATGCAAAGCTTTCAATTTTGATGCCACAAATAGTCATATTTATATGCGTTTTTCACAGTCCGACAACTCTTTGTCTTTAGATCATATTTTAAATTTTTATTCTGCCAATCTCAATTTTGTAAATCATGCTCTCTATATGAGCTGGTAAATTCTCTATCTTAGTTTCTATCAAAGAAAAAACTTAATAGCTAGTAATTATTTAATAGGTGGCCAAAGAACTTCCTTTTTAACTTAGCAGAAGAATATTGCATCACCCTTTTAGGCTTTGGCCATAGACTTCTAATACAAATATTCTCCACTGTTTATATATATATAAATAGTAACAACCCTGATGAAAATTATATGTAATAATGTAAATAAAGGCAAAAATAAGACCATGGATAAGGGACACTTATTCCAAGCTAAATGTTGGGCAAATATATCCTAGTGGGCATCACTGGATGTGTGTTTTGGCTAAGGAAAATTGGCAAAGGCATTAAAAGGCAAAAGGAATTTTTGGCACATTTATTTATGAAAATAAAGGAAATTAGGAGAAAAATTTATCCAGCCCTACAATGCCCATTGTTTCTCTACACCAAGAGAACTTCTCAAAGCTCACAGATTTTGTCAATGCATCTACAATGTTCTTCAAAGTGTCCACCTTTACGAGCAACACCTTTTTGTCTTCTATCATATCCCTCACAAAGTGATACTGAACATCAATGTGCTTTGTCTTTGAATGATAAGCAGGGTTCTTTGCCAAGAAAATTGTACTTTGGTTGTCATAGTCTATCCTTATAGCTCCCTGTACTAACCCCATACTTGAACACAATCTTTGCAACCAAACTGCTTCCTTGCTTGCATGAGTGGCTGCCATGTATTCTTCCTCTATAGTTGATAGTGCCACTACAGATTGTTTCTTACTCATCCAATTGACTGCACCTCCAAATAGGTTAAACACATACCCTCTTGTAGATCTTCTCTGATCCAGATCTCCATCCCTATCTGCATCAACAAAGCCACGAATATCCAACACTCTATCCAATCCTGGTCTTCCTTGGTAGCACAAGCCATAATCACTAGTGCCACGCAAATACCTGAAAACCTGCTTCACTATTGTCCAATGCTCCTTCCCTGGTTTTGACATAAACCTGATCAATACTCCCTTGCATGTGCAATGTCTGGTCTAGTACAGACCATTGCATACATCAGGCTACCGACTGCACTTGCATATGGAACACGGGACATGTCCTCTTCCTCTTCTTGTGTCTTGGGACACTGTTTAGCAAATAACTTTACACCTACAGGAATAGGAACCTTCATATTAAACCTCTGCACTATTGACTCGACATACTTCCTCTGGTTTAACCAGAGCTTCCTCTTTGCCCAATCTCTTTTAATTTCCATGCCCAAAATATAGTTTGCAGCACCAATATCTTTCATGTCGAATTTGGAGGACAATTGAGTCTTCAAATCCTAGATAATTTCTTTGTCATTTCCAACCAGAAACATATCATCCACATACAAGACCAGATAAATAACACGGTCACCAATTAATTTAAAATACACACAGTGATCTACTTCGCTTCTGGTGAAGCCAAGTCCCTGTATAAATGTATCAAATTTCTGATACCACATCCTTGGTGATTATTTTAACCCATACAGAGACTTATTTAACTTGCATACTAGTTCTTTCTTACCCTTCACCGCAAAGCCTTCAGGTTGCTTCATGTAGATCTCCTCTTCCAGATCCCCATGAAGAAATGTTGTCTTCACATCCATCTGTTCTACCTCAAAATCAAAAGCAGCAGCAACAGATAAAAGTAATCAAATAGAAGCTACCTTGGCAACAGGAGAAAAAATATCACCAAAATCAATTCCCGACACCTAGGAATAACCTTTTGCTACCAACTGAGATTTGTATTTCTCCACCTTTCCTTCTTCATTTGTCTTCTTCTTGAACACCCATTTGTTGCCAATGGGTTTCCTTCCAGTCAGCAACTCCACCAAATCCCAAGCCTCATTTTTGTGCAAAGATGCCATTTCATCAACCACGGCCTCTTTCTAGAGTTTGCCATCCTCTGAATCTATTGCTTCCTTCATAGTTCTGGGATCATCATCAGTAACAGATAAAGAAAAATTTGAACAGAAAGCAAATGGACTATACCTTTCTGGCTACCTTCTTTCTCGAACTGATCTTCTCACACCCAAAGTTTGTGGATCTTCATCTTCCGATTCCTCCTTTGTTGTAGAGTCTGATTCTTCCTCCTTAAGCTCAAACTCTATCTTCTCAGGTTCCTTTGGTTGGACTTCATGTTTAATAACATCTTTCACCTCTTTGAACACCACATCTCGGTTGTACAGAACCTTCCTTGTTACTAGGTTCCAAAGCTTATAACCCTTTAAACCATTCTTATACCCAATAAAGATGCACTTTTCATATTTACTATCCAACTTGGTTCTTTTCTCCTTTGGAACATGTACATATGCATCACATCCAAATACCCTCATATGTGAAAGAGAGGGTTTCTTACCAATCCATATGTAATGCCCTGTTTAATCTTATCTTGCAAATTTTACTAAGTGTTTAAATTTCCTTAAAATATGGACTTATAATTATCAAGAAATATTAGTACATGCCTACATTGGTGAAACTGTAAATTTGGTACTGATATAAATTTTGTTATTTACATCCCCAAAATGTCCTCTCACATTTAATTGGGAGAAGCCATGGTCCTCTCCAATTAATTACCCAAGTTTATATTCATATCACATTCCCAAATTTCCTCTTAGATTTACTTGGGAGAAGACATGGTCCTCTCCAATTAATTACCAATTTATATATTCATCTCTCATCCCCAAAATATTTACTTGGGAGAAGACATGGTCCTCTCCAATTAATTACCCAATTTTATATTCATATCACATTCCCAAATGTCCTCTCATGTTTACTTGGGAGAAGAGAAGTCAAATGTAAGGATGAGGGAGAAGTTATGGCATTAATGAGAGGTGGTTGAGGTGGAGAAGAGAAGGGGGCATAAAAGGGGAAAGATGAGGGAAGGAAGGGGGATGCTTGGTCTTGCTTTTGGTTTTGGTTTGGCTGTGGTTTTGGAGGAATTGTTTGAGAGAGAGGAGGGGAGTATTATTCATCTTGGACACACTACATCTGGTTGGACTTGGGCTCGGAGGGCTAGGGAACCTATGGAGGTTTCTTGGGCTAGGAAATACTTCCTAGTTGGCTGGGAGGTAAATCCAGTCAGTAGTCAAGAGGAGCATTCCAGCAGGAGCAGTAGCTCAAGGGCATCTCCACCGAGCTATCAGTACAGGTATTCCTCTATGCATAGATTACTCATGTAAATGATGGAATTAAAAAGTTCGTTATTTAAATTGTAGGAATTAAATTTTAAATGGTAAATTATCATCGTTAAATGTCTTGTCAGAAAATAAATAATTGCCCTTTTATTGCATTTAAAATTAGAAAATATAGATATGGTAAAGGACCCTAAGAGGGGACCTTACACGTGGTATCAGAGCAGGTTCGAAATCTGGACCCAAGACCCACTAGACACGAATCTCCACTAATTTCTTTTTTTAAAAGGTATGTGGAAATGATTTCTCAGCCTTACTCTCAATAAGTCATTGTTTCAATATATTCAATGCATTGGCTTCTCATGGTTAGCTATCCTTATCTACCAATTCAAACAAAATCAATTATTTAGAAAAGACTCGTTCCATTTTAAACGGTAATAGTTACAATGTTGACTGCCTATAACATTCAATCTGGATATTCAACTAGCGCATATGGCACTGCAAGCTCAGTTTCATAGTCCACCTGGGTTGTTATGGAGTGAGGATATCTTATTGCAGCTCCTGGTCCAATAACTAACTGTGGTGCCCTTGTGAAGACAATGGGATACTTTGGTATATTAGGAGAAGGAGTCGTTTTCCATGTATCAATTTCTTTAACATGGTCAGCATAATTTTTACCAATACACGTTATCGCTCCAGAAAGCATAGGCATAGGAGCAAGCAATTTCACATCTTCTATTGGGATACCTGGCCCTTCAAGCTTTATACAACTGTGAAGAAAGTCCCAATGATTGATGACATCTATCATATCGTTAATATGAGATGTATCAATGTTAGCTGATAGGTTTACCACTTGTTCCAATGGCCAAATGGACCCATTGCGAACAACTCCAACTTGACTTGTGTTTGGTTCTGTAACAAACGTTGCCAATCTCAAAATTTTCGGTCTCCGAATTACCATTTGTTTTTTTTTTGCTGAATCACCCTTCCAGTGACCATCAGCACCTCCAAATGTCTTAGTAGCCTGAGCTTTAGCAAGCTTATTTTCCAGTTCTTTAACTTTGGTCTCGAGAATTTGAATCACAATTGTGTGTTCTAGCAACTGGATCTTATGTTCCTATTCAACCTTCATAATATGTGCTGCTTGATTCTTAGTTGTGCATTCTGTTCTTCTTCATATTTATGTTTCTCTTGTAGCATTACACTCTCTATTTTTAGATCTGCCTACAATGCAAATGAAACTTTCCAAGTTTTTTTTTACTTCATTGAATAAGAGAAGAGATTGGTCATCCACCTCTTTCAGCGCTTTCTCTAAATGCATAACCTCTTGCCTTGCCTCTGAAAATTCCTTTTCTTTCATATATCTCCTTGTGAGCTTCATTTGCCACATCTCTCCACTTCTTCATGGTATCATGATTTCAGAGACTTAGTTCAACATTTCGAGCTCTTGCAGCAAAATTTAGAGATGATATTGTCTCCTATACTTATGCATGGTTGGGACTCACATTAACAATAATCAAAGTCTTGGAATCATCACTTAGAGAATCTGAGAGCATTTGAGTGAGCCTTGAGTTGTCGTAAGGGATGCGGTCCTTCTTTGATGTCAAAACAAATCAAACATCCCCCAATGCAGACAATGATTTATATGCATGCAACAACTCTTTGAGGCAGTCCCCATTAGCTTCCTCCTTAGGCAAACACCCAATTCTAGCTAAATCAACCAGTGAAAGCTTGCTATATTGTCACTCCCCAGTGAGGCTGCTAGACAATTGTATATGAATTGTAACAACCGAATGAGAATAGCTGCATTCTTCAAACATTCATGGTGTCCATTCCTCGGTTTTGTATTCCCAATTTTAGCACACTCAAAAAGTCAGTTGGATTTTCAACTTTTTCTTGTACAAGTTCAACAGAAAACTTTGTTGCACCCATACATATTTTTGAGGGATTTCCACTGGTGTTGAAAAGCAAATCATGAACCTCCTCATTGTGGAGCTCAAACATTGTAACATGGAAGTCAAATTTAGAAGAATATGTGTTAGCATTAGAAAAATCGAATAGCTCCTCAAACTCCCTAAAATAAAGTCCGCGGTCATGGCTTGAACCTTCCATTGTATATGTTTTCCCAGAGCCCATTTGGCCATAAGAAAATACAGAGATGTTGTATCCATCAAAAGCAGACTGTGCTAAAGGCTGAACATCTTGAAAGAAATCCCCTTGGCCAACATGAGGTCCATAAACTCTGTCAAATTCAAAATCCTTTTTAGAACTTGTAACAGGATCACCACCAAGATTTATACGTATCGTAAAATCATCAGGAAATTCTATTGCTGGTACACCCTCATCCTCAAACAGAGGGCGAACACGGCAAAATACCCTTATATTTCCTTTTACAGTTACTAATTCATTAAATAGTTTCTTCCTTTCTGAGACCAATGGAGCGATTCTTGTAGAAGACCACATACGACACAGAGATGAACATCTTTTCCCTGAACACTCAACAACAAGGAAAGAACCAGAATAGGATGCTCATAGCAACCTACAAGTTCCATAAACTCCATTGCTCTTTTATTTCCATTAGTATAATCATTTATATTTATTATAATATCATCCTGACTAGGGCATTCTGTCTTTAATTTCTTCAACAAAGAACCAGCACTCAAATCATTGTTTTCAACAACTTCAGCCTTTAGGGTAGAAGGAGGCACATCTGGAAAAGTCAAAACTGGGGAAATACCCTTTGATTCTTTGTTCAGCGTCTCTATCAATGCAATCTGACAATATGATCCAACATTAACAATTTTATCCTGCTTCAGGTTTTCCTTTCTTGTAATTGCATTGGGAATATCAGAGATTCCATGGTGATTACTTATGCCAATAGCTATACGTGAAGCCAATTCCAAATCACTGAAGCTAGGTACTATCATAGGCTGGATTCCAGAACTTATGTCTGAATTTTGGACTTGCTTATCCTGAAAAGATCCTGCAGAGACATCGAAAGCTTGTTCAAATAACCCGTGATCACACCCTTGTTTACACAATATGTGGGAAACAGGCAGCTTAGCTTCAACCCGAGAAGAAGATCTCCCATAAGAACATATTTTGTTAGTTGGAAACCCACAATACTTTGCTTGTGACTCAATATCTATTTTTTTATCAACTGAAATACATCCTTCCACAGATCTATGAAGAAATCCATTATCATCAGTGAGCTGGCAACAAGATACAGATACATAAATCTCAGATCTTGCTACTAATAACTCATTTGAAAATTTTCTAACCAGACATTGTTCAATTGAATAAACACCATTATGTTCCTCGTGAAGGTTACCTGTTTACTGCATTGATCCTCGCTTGTTCAATGGCACCACACATTATTTTGGGTTTCCTAAAACTGGAGGTAAGGATTGATTGAGGCATATAACTTCACCATTTTTTTACAGTGATAGAGGCAGATATGGGCTTTGATTCTTTTGGTTTATTCAGTAAAATTATTTTTTTTGGTTCAACATGGTGATCAGTATGATTTTTGTTTGTAAAGTTATGTGATGATTTCATACCACATGCACCAGTGCACTGCATTTGTAAGTGATTTTCTAGTCATATAGAACCTCCTAGACACTCCATGCCACAACCAGAACTTACTACCCCAATGTAGAATTACCAGCTCAAAATTGTACAAAATGGTCTTACTAATTGAAATACTTTGTTGTTCAAATTGTTCAAATTTATTTGGCTGGCATAAAATTGGCTCATAAAGTAAGATACCGAGGCACATGGATAACCAGCAGCAGTGCCCTTTGGTTTTTAAGAAAGTGACATGAGTACATCAATCATTTGTGTCACTTCATCTTCAGATCCTGAAAAATTGTTTGTGCTCTATTAGACTGTACTATCCCTCAGTCTGAAGGCAGAATTCCACCAAATCGACATAAGCAATGTTCCACCTCTACTAGATTGCCATTTCGAGTTTTTTTTATTCATCTTGACAAATCTATGAAGATACACGTCTCAACAAATGTACCCTTGATCTGAAGTTTTTTGTAGGCTAGTCGGAAAAGCAATTAGCCTTTATTGGTTTCCTTCATCAACTATGGTGTTAACCTCCAACATACTTGACCCAAAGTGATGGGCAGACCATCAGGTTTTAGTTTACAGAGATACAGAGTAATATTTTGTGATTTTGTGCTACATTGTCAAATATGGGGGTAAACATTTCATTTTTCCTCTTTCCTTCGCGAACTATGGGGTTAACCTCCAACATTCCATGGTTGTAAGTTTGCTGGTATGGACAATATTGTTTGTGCATACTCTCTTGACAATAAAGATGTATTTTTCCTATATTCAAGGTAGATCTTCATTTTAATGCTTGTGTAGAAATCTTACTATGTGTGATGAAAATCCTGGAAAGTTGAAGAGGATACATATATTGTATATTCTGTCAAAAGTTTTGAGCTTAACGACAATGTCTAGTAACTGAGAGTCAACCCAATCTATGTTTCTGTTTTGGCCAATTGTAGATGTGGATCAGCGGGTAGTGAGTAAATAAGAGAGGATCTATATGGGATGCTTATATTGAGCAAGTAACACCAGTGAGTGCACAACTTCCAAATGAATAAATCTAAACACAATGAAAAGATGCAGACCGACCTGTCTGAGTCCCTGCATAACCTTTGATTTCATAGTAAACTGGACACCAAAAGACAAAATGTCTCCAGATTTGGCTTTTGAGGAGTAAATTATATGGATATGCATGGTGATCTTTAGGTAGTAATGATTTATCTTATCGAGACAGAACATTCTGTGGACTCCTCTTTCATAAAGATTAAAGCAGTGCCTACAGATATGCTAGTCTCTTGGAATATGACGATCTATCGTAAGGTGAAGCTGATGAGCATTGACTTGTTCTGTCTGAGAGGAATTCATAGTCCATGAGACTAAGTCACTAAAGCCAATAGAGATACCCTTGGAAGATGGATAGATCCATTTTGATGTAGGAAGTATCTAGTTTAAAACAATATTTTGAGGCTGAAGGCCCTAGGTGAAGTAATCCTACAGTAAAGACATTATTGATAGATGCCCTCCAAGACAGACTTGTCCCTTCTTCTTTTTAGCAAGAGGTGAGGGGGAGAATGTAAATAGCATCTATATGCAGGCAGTTGGTCTATAGAGATGCTTTTGACCTACAAAAAAGATGAGACACCAGTTTATAACCTATAACCCTCAACGATTACAGGTTTCAGATCAAGGATGATCTGAAACATTGGTTCCATAGTTACAAAAGTAATGCAACTGGCAGGATAGTCTTGGATCAACGCACTTAGAAGCGATCTACAATCCCAATTCTGCAATGACAAAGCCTGGCGATGCCACCAACCAGATAGCCTAAAACCAACTCATAACGACAAAGTCCACCAAGTATCTAAGTCCATTTACCATAACGACAAAGTCCACCAAGTATCTGTTGTCTCATAGGAAGACGAAGCTCATAATATGCCAGCAAAGTTCTAGATTATAGGAAGAAGGCCAAAAAGGCCTCGGGCTGTCTCTTGTAAGCCAAAAATCCTCAGAACTAGGCTGCAGAAGAGACAGAAGATGTGCCTCAGTCAGTGGAAGTTTGAAAGGCCTCAGGGGTGATATCACAGAGGCCGAGAGAAGCCTCAGAGGTGGCCAAAAAGGGGATACAAAATGCCTCAATCAGCAACCCAACATTTGAAAGACTAAGAAGCAGGTCCTGACACCTCAAATCAATGAAGAAGCCAACAAAGTTGTCTTCTGTGTAAAAGCTGAGTTGCAAGACCAAATATAGGCCTAGTTGAAAGGTTCAAAAAAAATCTTATCCTCAAAGCGTTACAAACTTGAAATATCAGGGGCCTTGTAGTCATTCTAAAGACTGATATCTTTGTATAAGTCTGAGATCAAAGAACAGAAATTTAAAGACAAGTTAATCAAACATCCCGGCATCTATAAATGTGACAATGCAAAAGCAAATTCGATCTGCAAATATATGAAGTGTTCCATGACTATTATCTGAGAGTACCATCCATGTTTTGCAAAGTTGTTGCCTTGTCTAAATACCATATTTGATGGATCTACCATATCCAACAACATAATTCTTCTGTTGATCGGATGTATGAAGTTCCCACTTAATATGACTTCCAATCTCATATGAGAAGGCAAATGAGACGAGTGTAGCTTGAAAGACGTTTTGGTTTGCAAACGTAATATGGATGGATCGTTATGCCTGACTCTGGCGAACTAATCAATGCAAGGGCTTCTTAATTCTCTACACAGAAAAGAGGATACCCAATTCTTCTAAGCTATCGAGACCTGGGTTTGATACCTTATGATGTGAATGCGAGAGTGGTGCAGTGATTTGGCATGCAATCTCAAGGTATGATTTTTGGAGTAAAGCTTGCCTTAATCCTGTGATTACACAAATGAACCTTATGGAAAAATGAAGTCATGAAGTCGCTCTCTCATTCAAAATCTTGTAGTAGTTCTTGGAGATTCTAATAACAAGGTCAAAAATTATTCAAGGAATCTCATTAACAATTTTGTTACATGGGTCAGGTCTCATTAAGAAATGTGCAGTATTGATTCAAGCTTCAGGGCCCAGACAAAGGCTCACGTTTAGGCCTGTTTGGGCAACCTTAAAAGTCTGTTTAAGGAGGTTTGGGTGGATTGCGGAGAAAAGTATTCATATGAAGTCCATTAGCAGCCATACTAGACAAGGAGCTTTTGAATTGATATAACAAATTTCATAACGTTACGTATCTTCAAAATCTGTGAAGGACCATTTGAAGATTGTTTGTTTGCGTCAGTTGATGAAACAAATTCTCTTGAAAGACTTTTGAGGAAGTCATTGAAACATATTTTGTTGACATGATACTAGTCAACAAAGAAGCAGATGAAGCATTCCTTGATTAATTGATAACAACCTCATCACATTTACAGAAGCATGGGACCACATGGCACATTCTTGTCCTATTATGCTTTGAATGAACTATCCCATCTGCACTTGCACATGACTGATTTGATGACCTTAATTGTCTTACGAGACCTGAAAGAAGCATGCAAGCTGTATTTCAAGAGGGATACTTCCTTTGGAAATACTCATTATATTGCAGAGTATGTGTTGAGGCTACAGAGATCTAAGCTTTTAGATACCATATATATTATGAACCTTGTACTGCTGTGAAAATATCTTGCACGACTGAATACAGGTTCTTGTCAAGAATGCAAACGATGTCTTGCATTGTACTGTTGTGATCATGATTATATTGGCTGAGGTATGTTGCTGGTATCAGGATGCCATTGCTTGATTCTAGCTGTTGCTAGTTTCACGAGTTTGTTTATTTTCTTTCCTCGTATGAGTTTGTAAAGGCAGATTGGCATCTAAAAATGTGTGTTTGGCCTATAGAATTCAAGGATTTTATTTATTTTCTTTTGAACATTCTGTATTGTTTAACCCTAGCTTTCACCATAGAAGGCAAGGAAGGAAACTGTTGGATACATATTTTTATGGCTTAAAACAATCTGAGTGTGGATAAAGTTGTTTTTTGTAGATGCATTTGGGTTGATCGTTAATTGGACCAGCCCCTATCATGACAGAAGAACCCACCCCTTGGGTTTGCTTTAATTTTTTTTTAGTATTTTCTTCAAGTTTTCACAAGTATTCAATTGATGTTTTAGCTCTTAAACGTATGAAGTTGGAAGATAATGGCATTTTTTTAAGTAGATTGTTAATTTTAGAATTTTAACAATAATAGATTAGAAAATACCAAAAAAAAAACAAAAACAAATCCAACACTACCTTTGAAGAGTTGAAGGGTTGAAAGAGTGGTAAGAAGTGTATGTGATCAGATTCGACTTGTTGACAAGTTTCTAGGTGGATTTTGAGTGAAGTATTTCAAACCCTGGATCGTGCCTAACATTTTGACATTGTTACATGGGATGTGTACCTCCCAACTTTCTAAAGACATCAAAAAGTAGAACAAAAATATTATTTGAAGATAGGATCAAATTCTCCATTCCTTCCTGCAAAGAAAGACATCTTTTCCCATACCCGGAACAGAGCCAAGGGCATCAGTGATGGCGCAATCTCTTTCCTTATTGTGTGACCCACAAACAGAGATTTAGAGAAAAAGGGAAAGCAATTTGTACAAATGTTTACCATTATGCGATGGCAGACTATGAAAGCATCTATTCTATTCCTATTCAATTTGAGAAATGTGTGAAGTTACCACATCGATTTATAAGACCTTTTAGAATCAAAGAGAAAATTGGACAAGTTTCCTATTGTCTTGTACTACCACCCCACTTGCATAAAACTCATGATGTTTTTATGTATCTGTCCTATAACATTATGTTTTTTATGAATCCCACAAACTCGATTGGAGGAAATTATAAGCCTCAGACGTGGGAACCATAAGGGTTAAACCAATATGCATATTATACCATAGGGTTCGATAGCTCAGGCATCACTTGGTGGACCAAGTTAAGATACGATGGGACAAGTATAACCCAAGATCTGCTACCCGGGAGGATGCATAGACTATATGTCACAATTACCCCTCACTTTTGAACGTTTATGATGTCCATTTTTTAGATAGATACTTACGCTAAGGCTCTATTTTGCAGTTCCATGTTATTTATTTATGAACGCTATGTAATATTGATGCATTTAGTTGGACAGGTGAAACCACTTATATAAATCATTAGATGGATTAGGTATTGATGATGGAAATGTTTGATGTATGACCTACTGTATGACTTGCTTGGTTATGATTATCTAGTGCATAACTTATCAAAGTTATTATGTTTCGTGTATGGCTTAAGTGGATATGATTTATCTAATGAATGACTTAGTGAAATTATGATTTGTCTTATGTAAGATTTATTTTCAGTATGAACTACAAAATTGACACATGGGTACTAGACTTAATAACATGATGTTTAAGATCACTTATCTATATATATGCATGAATGAGAACTAACCTACAGATTGGAAAGAACCGTATGATAACCAAGATCTACTATTCCATTGGGGAAGGTTGAGACATCCAATGAGGAAAGGTATGAAGTATATTGTTCTATTACATATGGTATCTACTTGATATGCACTCTTATGACATGGGTAAAATATAAATGACAGGTGGCAAGACTACCTGACTGGATTATTCGATGACAAGTCTGACCAGCGCTGTAGTGTGGTCCATATTAGGGTTTTGACCCTAGTTGTAACGAGGGGTGGAGGTACTTCCCATTGTGTAACCTCCAAACCTGGAATCATGGGAGGGCAGTGATGGACACGCTCCCCTAGACGTGTGATGACGATTACCAATTGGTGTTGACCCTAGTTGTAAGGAGGGGTGGAGGTATTTTCCACCGTGTAACCTCCAAACCTGGAATCGTGGGAGGGCAGTGGTGGACACGCTCCCCTAGACATGTGATGATGATTTCCAGTTGCCTGCTGGGGAAGTTAGGTCGATATAGTCGACGCTTCCGCCATATTGGTTTTATCAGTGGTTAGATTGGTATAGTCGATGCCATAGTATATAACAGCAGAGGAAGGATAGGGTGGGAACGAAAGTAGATCAGGAGGGATAGGAGGATATAGATCAGTTGGAGACTCTTGATGGGAAGGAATTTCATTGTCTGACTTATCAAATTTTACTACTATAACTCTCTCTCCATTTGTTATGCCTTATTGCCAAACTGCTTCGAACTCTTGTATCTTTTACACTTTAACTTTGGGATGAAGTTTTCTGAAGGAGGAGTGTATGTCATGCCCTATTTAATCTTATCCTGCAAATTTTACTAAGTGTTTAAATTTCCTTAAAATATGGACTTATAATTATCAAGAAATATTGGTACATACCTATATTGGTGAAACTGTAAATTTGGTACTGATATAAATTTTGTTATTTACATCCCCATAATGTCCTCTCACATTTACTTGGGAGAAGACATGGTCCTCTCCAATTAATTACCCAATTTTGTATTCATATCACATTCCCAAATGTCCTCTCAGATTTACTTGGGAGAAGACAGGGTCCTCTCCAATTAAGTACGAATTTATATATTCATCTCTCATACCCAAAATATTTACTTGGGAGAAGACATGGTCCTCTCCAATTAATTACCCAATTTTATATTCATATCACATTCCCAAATGTCCTCTCAGATTTACTTGGGAGAAGACATGGTCCTCTCCAATTAATTACCAATTTATATATTCATCTCTCATCCCCAAAATATTTACTTGGGAGAAGACATGGTCCTCTCCAATTAATTACCCAATTTTATATTCATATCACATTCCCAAATGTCCTCTCATGTTTACTTGGGAGAAGATAAGTTAAATGTAAGGATGAGGGAGAAGTTATGGCATTAATGAGAGGTGGTTGAGGTGGAGAAGAGAAGGGGGCATAAAAGGGGAAAGAAGAGGGAAGGAAGGGGGATGCTTGGCCTTGCTTTTGGTTTTGGTTTGGCTGTGGTTTTGGAGGAATTGTTTGAGAGAGAGGAGGGGAGTATTATTCATCTTGGACACACTACATCTAGTTGGACTTGGGCTCGGAGGGCTAGGGAACCTGTGGAGGTTTCCTGGGCTAGGAAATACTCCCTAGTTGGTTGGGAGGTAAATCTAGTCGATAGTCAAGAGGAGTGTTCCAGTAGGAGCGGCAGCTCAAGGGCATCTCCACCGGGCTATCGGTACAGGTATTCCTCTATGTATAGATTACTCATGTAAGTGATGGAATTAAAATGTTCGCTATTTAAATTGTAGGAATTAAATTTTAAATGGTAAATTATCATCATTAAATGTCTTGTCAGAAAATAAATAATTGCCCTTTTATTGCATTTAAAATTAGAAAATATAGATCTGGTAAAGGACCCTAAGAGGGGACCTTACACCATACCTCTTGTGGAGTCTTATCCTCCAATGCTGATGAAGGTGATCTATTGACCAGGTAACATGTTGTCTCCACCGCCTCTGCCCAGAATTCCTGTCCTAACCCGACACCACTAAGCATGCTTCTTGCCCTTTCCATCAACGTCTTGTTCATTCTTTCTGCAACTCCATTTTGCTCAGGTGTGTATGGAGTAGTCTTCTGTCGTGCTATACCACACTTCTTACAGAATTCTTCAAATTCCTTGCTGCAAAACTCTCCACCGTTATTTGACCTCAACACCTTTATCTTCTTCTCTGTCTGGTTTTCCACCAGAGCCTTAAATTCTTTAAACCTGTCAAAGACTTCAGATTTCTTCTTAAGGAAATATATCCATGTATTCCTTGATAAGTCATCTATAAATGATACATAGTACATAGACTTACCCAGTGATGGAACCTTCACAGGTCCAAACACATCACTGTGCACAAGCTCTAATATCTGTTTCACCCTCTTACCACCAAAGGGGAAACTCACCCGATTCTGCTTCCCATATACACAATTTTCACAGAAATCAAAATCCAGAGAGCTATTACTCATACCTTCTACCATACCTTTACCATGAAGTATTCGAAGGCCCTTATCTCCAATATGTCCAAGCCTTTGATGCCACAACATGGTCTTCTCTCCAGAGACCACTAGATTTTCTGCTCCACTTTCAGGAACCATAGAACTGTTGCACCCATCAACAACAGTGCTACCTTGCAGCTTGTACAGAGTTCCAATCCAAACTCCTCACATCAATACCAGTGCTCCCTGAACCATCTTGCAGGTATCCTTCTCGAACACTATTTTTACACCTGCATCATCCAGCTTGCTTACAGAAATCAGATTTCTGGACAATGCAGGAATATGCAGAACACCCAGAAGTGTTCTAACCCTTCCACCTTGCAACTTCTACTTTAATTTTCCACGACCAATGATTCTAGCCTTCCTATCATCCCCTAAGAAGACATCACCACCATCGTATTTCTCATACTCGCATAACCACTCTCTATGGGGAGTGAAGTGAAAGGATGCACCTGAGTCAATTAACCATGCCTCATGATCTACATGTGTACTTGAAAAAGCCAAGTACACATCCCCACCTTCATCTAAGGTGATTTTCGCCTCTGCAGAAGGAGCATCATCAGATCCCTTTCCTTTGTGAGGAGCTTTAGATTACATTCCCTTTTGTAGTGCCCTTCCTTTATGCATTTCTAGCAAACTACCATTACAGGTTTTCCTGGAGATTTAGATCTCCTTCTAGATTTAGATCTCCCACTTGATGACTTATTTTTGTTTCTGTTCTGGGGCCGTCCTCATACAGAAAAGGCATCACCATTCTGGCTCT
Source organism: Pinus tabuliformis (assembly GCA_031772625.1). Classification (NCBI taxonomy): domain Eukaryota; kingdom Viridiplantae; phylum Streptophyta; class Pinopsida; order Pinales; family Pinaceae; genus Pinus; species Pinus tabuliformis. The sequence continues at coordinate 578,667,877 of CM062807.1, forward strand.
CCATATTTTTCCATCTCATCTCCTCCGTCAGCAAGGATGAGACTATTTCATCAAACTGCAAGGCAGTTGCATTGCTACCTATTGCAATAACCATACTATCCCACGAATCTGGTAGAGAACACAACAAACTGATGCACTTATCCTCATCTGAAATTTTAATATAAACAGATAATAACTGACTTACCACAATATTAAATGTGTTCAGATGCTCTGTCACCAAGTCTCCATCTTTCATCCTCAGGTTATATAGCTTTTTCCGTATTCACCAGAGACTTAGATTGGTACAAAGTCCCTAACTTGTCCCACAAAGCCTTAGTTGTAGCTTCCCCTGATACATTTAGCAATACTTAATCTAAGACACATAATCGTATTGTGCTCTTTGCCTTCTGATCCAACTTCTTCCATTCTTCATCGGACACTCCCATTGGTTTAGTACCCGGATCTACTGCCATCCACTGATCTTTATCCACCAATAGATCCTCCATCTTGAGTTTCCACAATTCAAAACTCTGACCATTAAATTTCTCGATCTCTATCTTCCCACTGCTCGCCATCTTCTTTCACCACCAGAATCGATCCTGTAGATCTCCCACTAAATAGGGTCTACCACAGGCCCGAGCGAAACCCCTCAGCAACAAAGGCATCCCCTTGAAGCCAAAATAGCTCTGATACCAAATGTAGGCTTTAACCCGGTACAGAAATTACTTGCATACGAATTCTAAAACACAGAAAATAAACAATGCGAGAGCATAACACATAAAACACATATACATAGAGATTTTCCCTTGGATCCCAAAACCTGGACTACTAGATTGATTTTTCATTATATTCCTTTCAATGTTACAATACATATTTATACATGCCGAAGCATCCAATAACATGGACCGAAAACCATCACGTCCAAAACCATGGACCGAAAAGCATCGTGTCCAAAACCATGTGCGAAAACCATGCACAAAACCATAGGTAGGTCAGCCCAACCTAATCGTGGAAAGAATATAACACAACCCAACAAGAATCATCGCCCTTATGAGACTAGAAACAATGATGATCGCTTGTTTCACTCTGCTTGACCCACGATGGCATCGCTCTGTTCACTTGTATACCACGATGATCCAAAAAAGGCATTTTTCCCAAAGAGGATGAGAAGCTTCGTGATCTAGAAGCTTCCAGAGCGGCGAGATGGAGGTTGTTCAACATAGATGAGGTTGAATTCTCCCAACTTGGCCTCTTGGTATTATCCCTATGAGCTACCTCCTTGAGATGAGGGCCTACTCCTATCTTTGGAGAGATCCTAACTCCCTTTCCTAGCCTATATATTCATCCTCTCCCATTCCCAAATGGTTGGTCTGTGCCTATTTGCACCCTTATGCTAAGATTGTGCCTATATGCTACTCATTTGGCTTGGAGAAGGAGTGCTTGGAGAGCTTAGCTTGGACTTGGATATTCATTCAAGGAGAGCCTATAAAAATCAAGGCTTGGTTGTATGTTGCCCTTTATTTTCTATTAATATACAATTGCTGGTTCATTTTCCCTAAATGTGTATGCTCATGTATCATTTCGCTTAGCATTCCTTGATCAGTTAAGTAGGTTAATTTTGAATATGATATTTGTGTTTTCATGCCTTGTTATATCTTGATCTCTTGTGCAGGTGCATAAACGTTGTAAGTAGTAGGAATGAGCCCGTGACGCAACTTATTCAAGGTCTTCAATGAAGGAGATCGAGATAGCATCAGAACGAGGTAGGTCATCTTCTTTGTCTCTCTTTTCAATTGTGACTTAGGAAAGTGTCTGGTAGATTGTCACTTCGGTTGCTAGACCCACTCATTGGGCTAGAGGGATCGTCTCTGCCCGCAAAGAGGATTTACCTAGACAACAAAATGGTGTGATCTAGGAGGATCTCGTCAAATCAGTTGCATCGGTTCATCATCAGTGTTCAGTGTTGTTCAATTTCGACAGTGTTGATTATGGTTTAGGTTGTTCAGGCTGTTCAGGTGATGTCAATGGTTTTTCATGGTGTTCAGTTGATATGGTGTTGTACCTGGTTGTCGACAAGGTTGCCGTCAATTCCGCCAGGATATGATTGTCAACGTGGGTTGATCAATCGCCTTGCAGAGTTTGTGTCGACATGTGTTTGTCGTTGACTTTGCAGGGTATGGTGTCGACGTGGGGTTGTCATCCAAATTGCAGGGGTGGTTGTTGTCATCATGTGATGAATGTCGCAAATGTCAATTTGTGACAATTTGATGTAAAAGGTCATGTTAGAACAAAAGGATGAATGGCAAATCCAAATCTAAAAACCTAAAACCCTAATTCTTATAACCTTAAGTCCTAAAAACCTATCAAACCACATTACTATACAAACAATGTATTAAAAATGAATTTAGAAACTAATTCTAAACCTATTGGACCCTTCTACAACTCTAATACATTCCAAACTATGTTCAAAACCCTAAATTCATACATTAAAAAGTCCTAACCCTAGCACTAAACCCTCTTGGCATATGTTATAAACTTGAAAAACATTACAAACAACATGACAGTCCTAAACCGTCAGGCTGACCATGTGGGGTTCTAACCGCAAAGTATACATGTGATCAGATGTGACCGTCAGGTTATGTAACCATGCCTCGGAGTTCACCGCAGAGTTTAGAGATAACCGCAGCATCAAACCGCGCGGGGACCATGTCCATGTGAGAAGGTAAGCGGGTATGTTAACCTCCATATTGGAAACCACATGGGTTGGGATATGTGAACAGGTAGCAGTGACGTGGTTATCGGAACCGCCAGGTTAAACGCAGCACCGTAACTACGGGAGAAGACTGTTGACATGTGAACGGTAATATGTAACCACTGGAGCGATGGTAGCTGGAACCGCCGAGGAAGACTGTGGAGGTGGCAGTTGGAGGTTAGACTGCAACCTATTCACATGGGCGGTCAACCTCCTCCACCCGGTCAGTAAGCCACCAGCGACTATGGCCTTATCCAAAGTCTTTTTAAGGGTTTTGTTATGAAGTTTGTTTAAAACATTAATTCGAGGACCATTGTGTGATCCTAAGTGTCATTGTATGACTAGACCTAGACCAAACCACCCCCAGATTGCAGCTTATTCATTTCTAAACTTAGCCTAAGGAGTTCGGATGCACCTAGTGGGTGTTAAAAAGGCAGTTTTGTTCATTGAATGGAGGAGAGTGATTTTGGTTTTTGTATGCAGATTCTGGAGGTCATAGTCGTTTTTGTTTTCAGTGTAATAGGAGCATCCGGAGTCAAAATTGGGAATCTAACAGGCGTTGGAAAGCTGGTTCAGAGAGATATATTTTGACAATGACCAGAAATGTATGTGTTCACATTCAGTTTGGTCAAATATCTGTGTAATCGACCTCTTTTGTTTCAATCCTAATAAAGTGGTCGCCCATCTTGAAAGCGGACCCAGAGACATAGTCCATCAGGGACGAACTCCGTAATCAATTTTGTTGTCTGGTATCACTATTTTTTTGCTGTTTTCACTTCTGTTTTGCATCTTACTTATGTTTTATCAGCTGTCGTAAAGTCTTTCTTCTCAAACAGTTCTCTCGGTTTCCGCACTTTCAGTTAACATTCAATTCATTAATGGCTAATCAATTCTACATCAGTTTTAACTTATGCTCATTTCAGATCATGGCGACTCCATTGGGGAGGCTATAACCCTTTCCATTCAGTCCTTCACCTTGAATTTGTGATGAGTTTGACCAACCGTCAGTTTTCTAGCTTGTTTGCTTTTCTGTGACTATTTTCACTTGCTGGTAATTGCTTGAGGACATTGATTTTTGTCTGGTCTTGAATATTTTTTATTTTTTCTTCATTTTTCTTGCCCATCGCGGTTTTCTTCCTGACAATCAAGATGACATCGTGGATGTTTTAATTACAGTCGTGATTATCGTTGTTTTGCCTTAAGCGAGCGCGATGATTCCATAGTATAAGAGAAAATAGGGTTTTTTTTCTTGTTTTCAGTCTTTGTGCCTATATCAGTGATTTTCTAGAGTGTCTAAGGTGTTTTTGATTGATTGCATTGATTAATTTTCAAAATTTATCTCATTGGCTTTGAAGTGAAATCTGATTGAGTTCTAGGGTTTCTAGTCAATTGGTCATCACTTGCTGCTTGTTGGTGTCATTGAGATGCTTCTTTTGTTGATTGATTGAGTGTTGTTTTCTGTGGAAATCATTGAAAAAATCGGTTTGCATTTGTTTTAGCTTATATTTTGAAATTTACTTTTTTGTGGAAATGCATTAGGTTAGTTGCATTGAAAAGTTATTTTTTGAGATTCATCATTGAAAATAGATCACGTTTTTTAGTGATTGAGAGCTAAAAACTGTATTAGGTGCATCAAATCATTCAAAACTAAAAGAAAAGAATAATTCATATAAATGCATCTTAGTAAATTCAAAATCATTTTGCTTTCGAAAAGTTGCATTTAGGATAATGAAAAGTGAAAATATTTTTTTACTTTTTGCATTGCATTTGGAAGACGAAAGTGAAAGTTAGTGGAAGGCATTTTGCATGATGCATTTTGTTTAATGCATTATTGATTGAAATTTCTTCCCTTGATTAGTCTAGCTTTCATTGAAATAGAAGTTTTCCTTTTCTCATATAGTTGCATCATAGGTGTTCAGGTGACATCGTTTTGAGCCTTAAAACTGAAACATAATTGAAGATAAACGTTAAAATATATCAATTAATCTAAGGAGCATTTGAAACATTAACGCTCATACTTAGTGGTCTAGGTTGGAGACATGTTCCAACATCTATAAAACTCAGCAGCTATCGTTCACAATACTCTTTCATCAGATAGTGCTAGCACGGACTTGTACTCCCCGTACTGTCGAGTATATAAAAGGAGACCCTCATAGGTTGCAAACCTTTATCCATAAGAAGTCGAGTCTGCCGCCTTGTAAACGTGATACACCGAAAATAGCGTTCGGGGAGATTTCCTGCACGGATGTCAAGTCCTTAGTAAATTTATTTTCCAAGGTGTATATTGCAGTTCACGGTTACTTGGTAATCCCTTTTGCCTAGAGTATCCTGAGTAGTCATTTCGATCTTTTCTGACTCCTTAAACTTGAAAATATCATCGAGTACTTGTCCTTTCAAACTCGCTAAACCAACGAAAGCGACTAGAGTCACCTTTTCATCCTTTTCTCGACTCTTAAAACATGAAAAGGCAAAGTTTTTGTTTCAAATTCTAAAATTAATTGACCGCAGAAAAACATCCTTCCTGTGGAAATACTCCTTAGTAGATCTTAGGTTGATACCAATGGAAACATTTCCTGAGTCTACCAGTTAAGGAAACCCCTCTGATGGGAATCCTAGTCCTTTTCCTTCTTTTGGAAATACTGGTGCTCCTTATATGGAAACGTTGTCCCTTCCTAGATTGACCATTGGTCTGCCAGTTTGGTTGTTTTCGACCTTGGTGATTCCGAGTGTCCAAACTACTTTTCAACCAAGTTCTCCTCCACCTGAACAACATCAATTTCATGTTGATCCTAGAATTGACCCCTTGCCTTCTTCGCCTATTTCTTCACCTCGTTCTTCCTCTTCACCTGGTGAAATTCTGGATTCTAGTAACCAGGAAGCTAAGAAGAAGAAGAGGACGAAGAAGAAGAAGCAAAATAAGCAAGGGGGAAACCAAGCAGCCATTGCTACAGATGCAATTGATGTAGAAAAATCTTCCAACCAACCCCGGAAAGTAAAATTCCCTTGCATGTTATGTAAGGGTGACCACCTTCTTTGGAATTGTCCTGGTATTCCCAAGGTCTTAGAAGTGTGGTCCACAGGTTCACATCGACCTTTGTCATCAACCTCTGGAGATCATGTTGATGATAAACCTTCAACTAGTAAATCCCATTGGAAAAAGTGAAAAGTCAAATTTCCCTGTAAGTTGTGTGAAGGTAATCATCCCATTCACCTCTGTCCTTTAATGGATGAAGCTTCCAAAGAGTTGGAAAAGCTTACAGTTTCTCAACCTCATCTTCCAACTGGGTATCGGAAGCTTTCCCCTGATCCTTTGCTAGTTGATCAAGTGATTGATCAAAAGCCATCTTTGGTCAACCCCGCTCTCTCTAAAAGTGAGTCTCATGAGTCCATTCTCGACCAACCATTGGTCGAGAAAACGGTAGACTTGGTTCCACCTTCAGTTAACTGTACCTTTCCGGTAGAGAGTGAACCTCGTATTACTCAGGTTCTTCTGGTTTCTTCAGTTCGAATGAACTGGAGGGAAATCCTCCCATTCCTGAGGTGCATGAGAGTAGTTCTCTTATTCCCATAAAGCAAGAGGGTAGATCTCACGTTCCTACGACACCCCTTCCGAGTAGTTTAGTCACTTCTTTTGATTGGAGTCGACTGGTAGGATATCGTCTTCTGTCTTATGTGCCTTTCCAGATTACAGTACAGGCTTACCATATGGTCGTACCTAGCACAGTCATAAACGAGGGCGCATTTGTTAGCATCTTGTCCTGAACTACTTGGCAAGCTTTAGGTTCTCCTCAGCTTGTCCTTGTCACCTAGAATCTGTTAGCTTTTAACAAAGGAACCAGTCAACCGTTAGGGATCCTTCCTAAGTTGCCTATTACTTTGGGAGGAAAGACTGTCTATATAGACGTGATGGTTTTCCAAGGCCCTTTAGATTTTAATCTACTCCTTGGCCATGACTATGTTTATGTCATGGGAGCTCTTGTATATTCTCTCTTCTGAGTGATGTGTTTCCCGCGTGAAGGAAACATTGTGATCATTGATCAACTTACATTAATTGGTCCTGAACCAACTCCCAGTCAACCATCATCCCCAAAATGGTTCTTATGTGCAAGTAGTATCACCCCCACTGCAGGTTAATTATGTGGCCACATGTTCCATGCCCACATCTACTAATGCTCTCGTAGGTGATGTAGTACACCATGTACTGGGGGCATTGGAGCCCGATTTTTCCTTTAGATCCCTAGACATGTATCCCTTCCAGAGTATTGTTCTCCCATCTAATGAGAACCTCTTGGAAGCCGTGGCATCTTTTGGGTTGTGATCAAAGGATTACGGAGCAGAATCCATTGTCTTGTGTCAAGCTCCTTAAAAAATGAAACAAGGGATATGGATCGGAGTTCCTTGTCTTGTGTCAAGCTCCTTTAAAAATGAAACAAGGACCATGAGGATAATTCTTTTACCATGTCAACCTCGTTAAGAAATGAAATAGGTCTCCATGAGCATAGTTATTTTACTTGTGTTAAGCTCGTTAAAAAATGAAACTAGGTGTCACAAGCATGGTTCTTTTCTTGTGTCAAGCTCGTTAAAAAATGAAACAAATCCCCTTCCAATAAAATCCCAATCGAGTCTTTGATTAGATCTCGTGAAATCCCAGTTGAATCTTTCACTTGATCTCGTAAGTGAACCTTCATTCCATCCACCTGTTAGTAACCAGTAGTCTACTTAGGTGAATGAAGTGAAGCTTGGGGGGCATGTACCTCGAATTGAGTCATTATGCTGGGGGCATGCAAACTTAAATCAAGCATAGTTTATCTTTGTTTCAAGCTTGTGTAAAAATGAAACCAAATCCAAGCATAGTTTATCTTTGTTTTAAGCTTGTGTAAATATGAAACCATCCTCAAGTATACTCAAGCATAGTTTCTAATCTTTCAAGCTTGTGTAAAAATGAAACCATTTCTCACTTTAAATCTAGTGATTGTTGTTTTAATCCGTCGATTTTTGCTAGATGAGCTTTGGTTCTTTCATTCCATCGTCACCATCTCTTTGGCCGATCATATGCTTTCACTTGATTGTTTTACCCTTGCTTGAGGAACATTTGCAATGAGTGGTCTTATTAGCCAACCTCTTGACCATTACATGTTTTTACCAGTTCCATCATTACCAAAACCAGTTGCTATCCTTTTATACCACTTATTCCTCCAGGAAGAGTCATCTTTCAGCTCTTTTCTGACTTTTGAAACATGAAAAGATCGTCAAGTACTTGTCTTTTCGAACTTGTTAAATTAAATGAATTGACGTCGTCTCAATATAATTTTACCCCTTTTTCGGGTTGAGATTGACTATTTACGAAAAAGGTACACCTTGGTCGACATGGTCAATAGGTTCTCTTGAATATTGTTTTCTACCTTTTTAGGTTCGAGGTACAAATTATGAAAAGGGACATGACGGAGTTTTCTTTTTCGTCTCTTTTTCAAACTCGCTAAATATTAAAAAGATACCAAGTTATTCTTACGTCGGACTTGTTAAAAAATTAAACGACAAAAGACTTGTCACCATGACGAGCCCGAGTTTATCCTTCCTAGGACTCGTAAAACTTACTAGAATGGATTCATCCGAAGGGTGAACTTATACGAAAAGCATATGGTATCCTCTTCAAGCTTGTGTAAAAATAAAGAGGTACTCACTAGAAATAATGGGGAAAAAGTGAAAGTGAAACATCCTTTGTATAGGAAGGATGTCACTCTTGAACATGACACTCTTCTACTTCTTGTGTCGGGTTTGGGATATCCTCGCTCAGTCACTTGTCTTTCCGGGTTTAGGTGATCCATTTTGCCTCTCATTCCACTTCCTCATTATGACCCTTGGTCCTATGTTGAGTCTAATTCTTCCATACTCCGGAGTCGTGTCGTCAATACGTTCAAGAAAAGTCCTATCTGTAGTCTATTACCTATACATTTTCTGAATCTTTACTACAGTCTTGGATCCTACTCATTTCATTCCACCTTATTCCTTGTTTCGTGTTGATGATGGGGGACTCATTATGAGCCTCCTTCGACAGGTCACTTCCTATCGACTTCAGCTCATTATCTAGGAAGATTACTTAGAAACTCCCTTTCAATACCTTAGAGCTTGCATGCCTTAATGGAAAGTTCTTTGCATCCGACGACAGGTCTTCATGATTGGCCTTCGATTAGATGATTCCACAAGTGTTCGACTTCTGTTTCATTATCACATTCACGGATTGTACTGTCATACCTTGAGAGCCATTTTCATTATTGGTGGTTTCTCTTGTACCTGTTAACGACCCACATCATTGGTCGGTAATCAGGTGGTTTTCTAGCATGTTCGACTTCAACACATTTATCTACATGTTAGAATTCGTACTTTGATGGGGTTGGGATGGAGCGCAAGACCCTGAATCTTGTCTGATATGACTTAGGTTGCATGGAGTTATATGTTATTCATGATTGTACACATGTTTTTGTTATACAGATGGCTATGACCATACCATGGGACTTTACATTTATGATGATCCTTCTATATCGGATGGCTGCGACCATACCTTGGATCTTAGATTCACAAATGATCCTTCTCATTTGGATGGTTGCACCCATACCATGGATCCTTTCATATAGTCCTTATCATCCAGATGGTTGTGTCCATACCGTGGATTCATGTTTTGATATCAGATATGTATATGTATATGTGTCCTTGATTTGCAGGTCTCTTGACAATGTTTTTCCTCATCCTTGCAAAAGCTCGTAAAGCATCTCAGCCATCACTCCTCGTTCTGCCTTCATGCTTTAGGGGGCATCTGTTACACAGTATTTTGTCACACCTCTTGCACTTCCCCGTGACATACCCCGAAGTGCCTGAAACATGACCATCATGCAGTGTACTCATTCATATATGCAGTTCAGATCCTTCCTAAGACTTTGATTGGAAAATGCCTTGAGCTTCCCCTGAAGGAAATAGCTCTAAAACCCTAATTTGAGAATCATCGCCCTTATGAGACTAAAAACAACGATGATCACTTGTTGCACTGTACTTGACCCGTGATGGCATCACTCTGTTCACTTGTATACCCGCGATGATCCCAAAAAGGCAATTTTCCCAAAGAGGATGAGAAGCTTCATGATCTAGAAGCTTCCAAAGCGGCGAGCTGGAGGTTGTTTGGCATAGACAAGGTCGAATTATCCCAACTTGGACTCTTGGTATTATCCCTATGAGCTACCTCCTTGAGATGAGGGCCTACTCCTATCTTTGGAGAGATCCCAACTCCCTTTCCCAACCTATATATTCATCCTCTCCCATTCCCAAAGGGTTGGTCTATGCCTATTTGCACCCTTATGCTAAGATTGTGCCTATATTCTATTCATTTGGCTTGGAGAAGGAGTGCTTGGAGAGCTTAGCTTGGACTTGGATATTCATTCAAGGAGAGCTTATCAACATCAAGGCTTGGTCGTATGCTTCCCTTCATTTTCTATTAATATACAATTGTTGGTTCATTTTCCCTAAATGTGTATGCTCGTGTATCATTTAGCTTAACATCCCTTAATCAGTTAAGTAGGTTACTTTTGAATATGTTATTTGTATTTGTATGCCTTGTTGTATCTTGATCTCTTATGTAGGTGCATAAACATTGTAAGGAGTAGGAACAAGCCCGTGATGCAAGTGATTCAATGTCTTCAACGAAGGAGATCGAGATAGCATCAGAACGAGTTAGGCCATCTTCTTCGTCTCTCTTTTCAATTGTGACTTAAGAAAGTGTTTGGTAGATTTTCACTTCGGTTGCTAGACCCACTCATTGGGCTAGAGGGATCATCTCTGTCCGTGGAGAGGATTTACCTAGATAACATGTATCATCCGCAAATTATGCTAAGGTATGTTGGTTTATTATGATTTGGTTTAGCTGACATCGTATGCCTTGTAGGAAAGAGATCAGATGGCTAGAAAGGTGGTAGACTACATAGAATATCCCTATGCATCAGATGGGAAACGTGGTGTGGGGCACTCTTCTGACCTGGTAGACATATTGAAAAGCTTGAAGTAAGCAGACAATGACAAAATCATGCATGCACAACAGAAACAAGCAGAGGTGAATGTGATACTCCTTGAGAGTTTGTCAGATTTGTAGCAACAGGGAACACTTCGGATCAGCCATGGACATGAGGAAAAAACTAATGGGGAATATGGAAGTAGGTCTCCTAGTAGACACAGGTCAAATAGATTTGACACAATCAGAGATGGTAGGCTATTGGACACTCCGGATAGGAGAGGTGATCGACACAGGTACTATGTTGGAAATAATACTGAGAGGGGGGGGGGGTGAATCAGTACTATCAGATCAATAAAATTTTTCCAATTTCATACTCAAAAACATATACGCTACTTCAGTTAAGTGAACCCGCGTGTACACGCTACTGAAACTAGCGTATATCCAGAAATCTTATGATTCAGTTAGCTTATCTTCAGTAAATGCATCAGAACATTATTAACCATATTAACAGTAAACAGGTGCAGTATAACAGAACAGATCATCACACAAAAGCCACACACATGAACACCATGATATAAGGTGGAAACCCAATGTGGGTGAAAACCACCTGCTGCAATTTGTTTCTATCTTCCTTTAATAAGAAACTTCTTTTACAATGTGCTGGTGCAGTCCTTTACCAGCACGCAGGCTACAACCTGCAGAGGGCTACAACCCTCATAGCTCTTGTACTAGCCGATCCATTTACTAGTACGTAGGTGCCTGCCTACAGAATTCTCCAACCTTTACTCGTTTTCCAGCTGCTACTGGAAGGGAGCTACAACCCCCTGGCTCTTGTACTGGCTGATATGTTTACCAGTACGTAGGTGCCAGCCTACGATCTTTCCGGGACCACGTGTCATACATTTTCATACTGGATCCATAAAACAATCACCATTGTAGTACAACCTGCATCATCAATCACTGAAACACCCAATACTGAATCACTGAAACCCTGTCAACAACATCATAACAACAACCAGATCCAACTCCATCTTCAAATATCATACTTCACATTGTAAACGCTACTTGGATGAACCCAACCTACGTGTATACGCTCTTTTACCAAAACCAACCTGCGTACGGATCTGCAAATTCAAGCTTAAAACTCCGCAACTATATCAGACATCAAAACATACCCAGATCATAATAATAAACATGCGTCAGTAGATCTAGTCTATCCACAGTCAAACCATATGAAGATAATCATTCCAAGCCTTGAGATCTCGTTCCATCATCCTCCACATGAGTGAAACCTTGGTTCAGATCACCAACCCATAACCTGCATTTGGATCTCACACTTCCTCAGATCTTCATCACACACACACACTCACACCTTACTTGCTTTCCTTTGCCTAATGATCTTCTCCTTATATAGCCTTAGGCCCTTCACAATACCACGGTCCAAAACCATAGTAACACAACACCATCAACTTCAAAACTAGGGATCGACACGCCCGTCGAGACACCATGGTCCAAAACCATAGGCACAACTTCCAAGGACTAACCGCCACGGACCAAAGGTACGTTTTCACATGTACGCGCTTTTACTGAAGCCAACCTGCGTGTACACGCCGATTTTCCTTACTGAACCTGCGTATATCGCTTTCTTGTCCTGCTGTACTAAGATCTGTCCTCTGATTAAGTTGCCATCACTTGTACCTGTCTCTGAGTGAGTTGCCATCAAGGACAACACTTGTATCATAATGCCAACAATCTCCCCCTTTGGACTTGATGGCAACCACCACACCAAGTCACTCTCCCCCTTTGACATCAAGGGCAAAGGGCGGACCAAGATATTCTCTTCTTTGGTATACCTTTTGCTGTCCATACTCCCCCTGAGTACCTGCTGAAATCTCCAAATGTGCTCCCCCTTTGTGTATGCCAAAGTGTACCAATCTATCCATCCTGCTCTTGCTGAATTGTGTTGTTCATGCTCCCCTTGACTGTAGGCAAGATCTGCAAAAGATGTTCTTCAAGAAGAACAAAGACTTATACATCATAGAAGACCTTCCTATCACCAAAAGACTCAATACATACATTCATCACCCAACCTAGTGGGGATATACCAATATTGACTCATCCACCTAACCATGTGGAGATACATTAAGAGTTTACTCATGATAAGACATGAACATTACATCATTCATCCCAGGCATAGTGGGGAAACCAACATAGGCCGTTACATGACCTTGACATCATAAAAGAGATATCACAAAAGAGATACATGACATAGTGATGAAATATCTAGACCAAGACTTATGAAAGCCACCAGCAGCATCATGATCTGTACCATAAGCATCAGCCTGCAATACCATTCCTTTGATCAAACAGCAAGATGTATCATTTAGCTTCATAGACTTTATCAACAACTTCTAACCATAATGCCAACAATGCATTATTTGAAGTATATGCTCCCCCTGAGCCTGTGCCATAAGTATCAAGACATTTCCAGACATCCTCAGCAGACTGTAACTGTTAACCAATAGAGCATATACTGGACTGGATCATATCAGACCCCTTTTCTGAGTCTGTCCCCACTGCTTTTTCACAAACTGACATATACGCGACTTTGCAGTGTGAAACTCGCGTATATACGCGACTTTCCTTCATGAAACTTGCGTATGAGAATTAGAACACTGAAGTTTTACACCTTCAGCTCCCCCTGAGTCTGTTATGTCTGTGCTGTGCTGAGTACCCTGTGCTGTGCCATATTTTTCTGACTGAACTTCCTTCTTCTTCCATATCTTCAAGCATGTTGATGATTTCTTCTTATCATGAGCTTTGTTCCTGCAATCTCTTGCTTTATGTCCAAACTTGTTACATGCATAGCATCTTACATGTTTCATATTCCTCTTATAGCAATCAGCAGCTTTGTGGCCAAACATATTGCAAGAAAAGCAATATCCATTAAAGTACCTTGAATGTGATGATCTTTCTGCATGATGGTCTTGAAACCTTTTTCTTCTACATATGGCTGCAACATGTCCAAGATTATGACATACATGGCATTCAACATTATTCATGGGAGGATTAAAAGATTTTCTTTGAGGAGTCTCTTTCCTTGGTTGTTGATGGGGTTGTCCTTTTATCTCCTTGTAGAGCCTTTCAGATTTTGCATTAGAGTTTCTTGTCTTACTTTGTGAACCAGATTCACCTTCAATAGACTCATGAAAACCAAGACCAGTTTTGATAGCAGGGGACCTTTGACTACTAAGAATATCATCCAAGATCTTAGTACTATCTTGAAATCGTAATAGTTTATCTTTTTCTTCTAATTTACTTTTCAAGATTTTTACCTCAACTTGATGTTGTTCTTCTTTTTCCAGACATTGCTTCTTCAAGGTCTCTTCAGCTTTCCTTCCTTCATCCAACTGATGCCTTAGTTCAAGGATCTAGTTTTCTTGCTCTTTATTAAGCGCTAGTAGCATTTGTCGAATTCTGGATGCACATTCCAACTGATCTTTTAATATGATGATTTCTTCTTTGAGGGCATTCTCCCTTTTGCTAGGTAGATCTTGCTGATCTATGATTTGATCTGATACTTCATTTGCTTGTCCATCTTCAATCTGAGGTGATTCAGGATCTGAATACTTGCTTCCACTCAACGGTAGGTTGTCATTGTTCCTTTGAGCTGTTTTCTTCTTCTGACGTGATTTCTTCCCCATTGTTCTACGAATCTCCTTCAAGCGATCAAGCTTCTCTGAAGGACCTGCTCTGACACCAATTGTTGGAAATAATACTGAGAGGGGGGGGGGTGAATCAGTATTATCAGATCAATAAAACTTTTCCAATTTCATACTCAGAAACATATACACTACTTCAGTTAAGTGAACCCGAGTGTACACGCTACTGTGTCTAAAGAAACTAGCGTATATCCAGAAATCTTATGATTCAGTTAGCTTATCTTCAGTAAATGCATCAGAACATTATTAACCATATTAACAGTAAACAGGTGCAGTATAACAGAACAGATCATCACACAAAAGCCACACACATGAACGCCATGATATAAGGTGGAAACCCAATGTGGGTCAAAACCACCTGCTGCAATTTGTTTCTATCTTCCTTTAATAAGAAACTTCTTTTACAATGTGCTGGTGCAGTCCTTTACCAGCACGCAGGCTACAACCTGGAGAGGGCTACAACCCTCATAGCTCTTGTACTAGCCGATCCATTTACTAGTTTGTAGGTGCCTGCCTACAGAATGCTCCAACCTTTACTCGTTTTCCAGCTGCTACTGGAAGGGAGCTACAACCCCCTGGCTCTTGTACTGGCTGATATGTTTACCAGTACGTAGGTGCCGGCCTACGATCTTTCCGGGACCACGTTTCATACATTTTCATACTGGGTCCATAAAACAATCACCATTGTAGTACAACCTACATCATCAATCACTGAAACACCCAATACTGAATCACTGAAACCCTGTCAACAACATCATAACAACAACCAGATCCAACTCCATCTTTAAATATCATACTTCACATTGTATACGCTACTTGGATGAACCCAACCTGCGTGTATATGCTCTTTTACCAAAACCAACCTGCGTACAGATCTGCAAATTCAAGCTTAAAACTCCGCAGCTATATCATACATCAAAACATACCCAGATCATAATAATAAACATGCGTCAGTAGATATAGTCTATCCACAGTCAAACCATATGAAGATAATCATTCCAAGCCTTGAGATCTCGTTCCATCATCCTCCACATGAGTGAAACCTTGGTTCAGATCACCAACCCATAACCTGCATTTGGATCTCACACTTCCTCAGATCTTCATCACACACAAACACTCACACCTTACTTGCTTTCCTTTGCCTAATGATCTTCTCCTTATATAGCCTTAGGCCCTTCACAATACCACGGTCCAAAACCATAGGCACAACTTCCAAGGACTAACCGCCACGGACCAAAGGTACGTTTTCACATGTACGCGCTTTTACTGAAGCCAAGCTGCGTGTACACGCCGATTTTCCTTACTGAACCTGCGTATATCGCTTTCTTGTCCTGCTGTACTAAGATCTGTCCTCTGATTAAGTTGCCATCACCTATACCTGTCTCTGAGTGAGTTGCCATCAAGGACAACACTTGTATCATAATGCCAACATACTATTCCAGTTCTAGTTCTAATAGACATCATGATCATCATCGTCATCATCTTTACAGAAGGAGTGATAGGGGATACTTTCTGTATGAGTTTAAGAAGGCAAAGCAACCTACCTTTGATGGAGAGATGAAGAAATCATAGGATGCAGAGGCGTGGTTGCTTGGTATGAAGAATTTTTTTCGATTACATGATTATTCATAAAACATGAAAGCAAAGATAACCACTTTCAGTATCAAAGGTAAAGCAAACATTTGGTGGGAAGACGTGAAGAATGTCAAAGGTATACATGAGGAGGATTTGACTTGTCATGCATTTGAAAGGCTCTTCAAGAAGAAGTACTTGTCAGAGAGGTACTATGATGACAGAGTTAAGGAGTTTTATGAGTTGCAGATGGGTTCTATGACAAATGATGAGTATACTAGCAGGTTTTTGGAGTTGTTGAGATATGTGCCTTACCTCAAGGAGGAGAAGGCCAAGGTTCAGATATTCATTAGTGGACTATCAGTTATATACAAATACCGAATTGAGATTGATGAGCCTAGATCGTTGGAGGAGGCCATCTGAAAGTTGAAGCATTGTTATGACTAGGTGAAGTGCTAAGTTTAGCCCTAGCATAACTTGAAAATAAATGAGAAAGCTAAAGGAAAATGGCCACCAAAGAGAGGAAGACCTCAAGATGCAAGTGAGAAAGAAAATGTAGTTCCTTACAAGAGATTCAATACAACTGAGAAAGGATGTGGAGAGCAGCAAGCTAGAGGCAGTGGTAGGGAACCATTGCAATGTTGGATATGTGGTAAGGATCATCATAAGAGGGATTGTCCGTAATATTAGAGTGGTGGTAGACCCCAGATATACAGTGCTCAGGAGGCGCATGCAGTTGGTGATGTTGGTCATAACATTCCTTGGATCTATTCAGTTGTTGACAATAGGCAGGAAGATCATCGGGCATCGATCATTGAGATGGACGGTAAGATTTTTTATCAAATTGTTTCTATTTTGATTGATCCTGGATCTAACTATAGTTATATTAATCCTGAACTAGTGGATAAGTGTGGTTTGAGAAAAGAAGTGCATGCAAAATCTTGGTTGGTACAGTTGGCTACAGGTACAAAGAAGTGAGTTCACCATTAGGTAAGAGCTTGTGCATTTGAGTTAAATGGTATGCCTACAACAACACATTTGAATGTATTTCCATTGGGTTCATATAGTATGCTTTTGGGTATGGATTGGCTATACCTTCACAGAACCAAAGTGGATTGCTTCGACAAGGCCATTGAGTGTGTGGATGATAGTGGGGAAAAGAGGACTTTGCAAGGGAAGAAGAAGCCTACATCAGTGAGGATGGTTACCACTATGTAGGCTAAGCGTAGTTGCAGAAAAGGTTGTGTGATGTTTGTAGTACACATTTCTAGTGACAAGGGTAAGGAGGTTGAGGATGCATATGTGTTAAGAAGATACCCAGTTTTGCAGCAGTTTCAAGATGTATTTCCTGAGGACATTACAAAGTTGCCACCTCACAGGGAGGTAGAATTTTCTATTGATTTGGTGCCAGGGGTAGCCCCAGCATCAAAAACACCTTACAGGATGAGCACACCTGAGTTGGTTGAGTTAAAGTTGTAGTTGAAGGAAATGTTGTACAAGGGGTACATTAGGCCGAGTGTATCGTCTTGGGGTGCACCAGTGTTGTTCGCGAAGAAGAAAGATGGTACTCTTAGATTGTGCATCGACTACAGGCAACTGAACAAAGTAACGCTCAAGAACAGATACCCTTTGCCGAGGATTGATGATTTGTTTGATCATTTGAAGGGAGAAATGATGTTCTCTAAGATCGACTTGAGATCGGGATACTATTAGGTATGCATTAAGGAAGAGGATATCTTCAAGACTACGTTCAGGACCAGGTATGGGCATTATGATTTTGTTGTTGTTCCATTCGGTTTTACTAATGCTCCAGATACATTTATGTGTTTGATGAATAGTGTGTTGCGTCCTTATCTGGACAATTTTGTTATTGTATTCATTGATGACATACGAATATATTATAAGAATGAGGAAGAACATGTCGATCATTTAGCAGCAGTGTTGAGGTTGCTAAGAGAGCATCGGTTGTATGCTAAACTTAGAAAGTGAAACTTATTTCAAATGGAGGTGCATTATTTAGGGCATGTTGTCTCCAAGGATGACATAACAGTGGATCCAAAAAGATAAGTGCTATTATGGAGTGGGAAGCTCCCAAGAATGTGGATGAGGTGAGATCATTTATGGGATTGGCAGGCTACTATAGGAGGTTCATCAGGAACTTCTCACACATTACATATCTTATCACATCATTGCAAAGGAAAGGTAAGAAATTCAAATGGACAGAAGAATGTGAGGCTAGTTTTGAGCAACTTAAGCAGTTGTTGACAAATGCACCAGTGCTAAAGATTGTAGATCAAGACAAGGAGTTTGTAGTGTACAGATGCTTGCAAGAGAGGACTTGGTGGATTTCTCATTCAAGAAGGGCAGGTAGTGTGCTATGAGTCACGAAAATTGAATGAGCACGAGCAAAACTATCCAATGCACGATCTTGAGCTAGCAGCGATTATACACGCAATTAAGATGTGGAGCCACTATCTTCTTGGCATGAGCTTTACATTGATGAGTGATCACAATGGGTTGAGATATTTTTTTGATCAGCCGAATCAGAATGTCAGGCAATCTAGATGGTTGTCTACCCTTAGTGAGCTCGACTTCGAGATCATATACATCAAAGGGAAGGAGAACCAGGCTGTGGATGCTCTTAGGAGGAAGGTATAGGTAAATCATATAGCAGCTATGAGATCTTATGGGACAGAGTTACAGGATATGATCTTGCAGGCAGGACAGCGGGATGACAAATACATGGAGATTATGCACAGGTTACAACAGAGCACAGGTACATGTACAGGTGAAGGTACAGGTACAGGTGATCGGGATGCAGACTATCGTCTCACGGTAGATGGTTTGGTGAGGTTTAGAGACAGGATCTATGTGTCGAATTGTAGTGAGATCAATAAGCTTATCTTGAGGGAATTTCAAGCCAAGCCAAATCTGAAGAAGGAAGTGGAAGAGTTTGTGGCTAGATGTTTAGATCGTCAGCAGGTCAAGGTGGAATGTAAGCATCCAGGTGGTTTATTACAACCTATAGCGATTCTGGAATGGAAACGGGAGGTCATTTCCATGGATTTCATCGTAGGTATTACAAGGACAGTAAAGAAGCATGATTCTATTATGGTCGAGGGTTGACAGATTAAGCAAGGCAGCTCACTTCATTCCAGTAAAGACAACATATTCAGCCTGTAATGTAACACATGTGTTCATCAGAGAGATAGTGATACTACATGGTGTTCCAAAGAAGATTGTGTCAGACAGGGATGCAAAGTTCACTTCTAAGTTTTGGAAGGAGCTATTTGTAGGCTTGGGCACAAAGTTGGCCTTCAGCACAACTTATCATCCGCAGATAAATGGACAGATAAAGAGGGTCAATGGGATCTTAGAGCATTTGTTGAGGATGTACGTGATGCATCAGCAAAAGAAATGGGAGGAGTATATTCCTTTGGTTGAGTTCACATACAACAGTGGTTATCAGAAGTCATTAAGGATGAGTCCTTTCGAGGCATTGTATGGACGGAGTTGTAACACTCCCATCAGCTAGAGTGATCCAATGAACAATGTACTTACTAGACCAGACATGTTGACAAACATGGAGCAAGAAATGTAGGTTATAAAGAATAATCTGAAGGCAGCACAGGATAGACAGAAGAGTTATGCGGGTCAACACAGGGTGTTCAAAGAGTTTCAGGTTGGGGAGCATGTGTATTTGCGCATCAAGCCTAAGAAAATCTCTTTGAGAATTGGTTCATGTGTCAAGTTGGCACCACGGTATTGCGGGCCTTTCGAGATCCTTGAGAGGATTGGACCAGTGGCATATCGACTTGAATTACCTCCAACAGTGAAAGTCCATGATGCTTTCCATATTTCATTGCTTAAGAAGTATATAAAGGATGTTGATCATGTTATTGGTTGGTCTGTATTGCAAGTGGAGCAAGAAGAAGAGTTCTAGCGGGAGCCTCACTGCATATTGCAGCTGAAACATCTCATGCTCAGGAACAGATCCGTAAAGAAAGTTAAAGTGCAGTGGAAGCACTTTGGGCCTGAAGAAGCTACATGGGAGATGGCGGATCATATGCGGGCCCTGTATCCTTCATTTTTTTTTCTGGTTGAGGCAAAGAAGTTTTGGTTTGATGTTGGTATATGTTTGGCATATGTTTTGCTGATGTTTTGGTATATGTATGTATATGTATATGGGTGTAAATACCACCATGAGCTAAGTTATAAAGCTCCAATAAGTGGTATGGGTGTCATATTATTATGGTTGTTATATTGTCATGTTGTCATGATGTTTTCTTTCGAGCAAGTCTTTCATTGTAAATACTACAACGAGCTAAGTTATAAAGCTCCATGGGCAGTATGTTTGCTTTTTACCAGTTTTTCTGAGGTCCCCCGATCTCATCGCTGCCCCTTTCCAGCAATTTCACTGAGGTCCCCCCCATTTCCAGGGCTTTC
Source organism: Pinus tabuliformis (assembly GCA_031772625.1). Classification (NCBI taxonomy): domain Eukaryota; kingdom Viridiplantae; phylum Streptophyta; class Pinopsida; order Pinales; family Pinaceae; genus Pinus; species Pinus tabuliformis. The sequence goes on from CM062807.1 coordinate 578,688,344, forward strand.
CCCTCAAACCCTCCCCTAGGCGACCCTGCTCTTGAGGAAAACCCTACCTGTGATCCCCCTTTGAACCCCCCCGATGAAGGTCCCCGCAAATTAAAGAAGCAGAGGATCCTTAGACCAAAAGATTTGGAGGTCTTCTTAACGCTGGGTGAGGATTTCCAGTGGAGTGAGGCCATGGAAACGGCAGAGCGGGTTCTTGTTGGAAGAGTTCGAGGTTGCCACTACAGCGCTGCCAGGCTAAAACAGTGGGTCTCAGAGGTTTGAAGCGACCACCTCACCGAACCCTCGGTGGTCCAGACCTTCGTGAAAGGATGGTTTGCACTCCGGTTTTCAAGGGCAGAACACACCAACTGTGTCCTTTCGGTAGTTTGGCACATTAAACAAGCTTCAGTCCCCCTCCGACGATGGACTCCACTCTTTGACCTAGAAAGAGAATAGTTAGGGGCCGACCCTCTCTGGGTTAGATTGCCTGGTCTACCTCTCCAGTTCTGGTCTGAAGACATTTTCAGGCGCATCGGGAACTCTCTGGGCACATATCTCGAATATGAAAAATCATATCTCTCGACAGGGAAGATGGCGTATGCTCGAATTCTGGTTCACATTGACACCAGTGGCAGATTACAGGAATATATTACAATTCAATGGAGGAATTTCTCCCGCAGGCAGAACCTAGACTACGAAGGGGTTCCTTTCAGATGCAGGAGGTGCCACAAGGTTGGGCATCTATATAAGGATTGCCCCCTCAACAAGAATTCCAAGAAATCAGATGGAGGGGAAGCCGAAAAGACAATCCCCCCTAAGTCAGACCAGATTCAGGGGAAGCAGGTCCGCAACTCAGATGCAGGGAAACAGAATGACCATGCACCAATAGATCAATCTCTCTCGCAGGGATCCCCAAAGAAACGCGGCAGACCTCCGCTTCGGCCTCCCTCCCCTCCTCTCACCAGGGCAAGAGTGACTGCAGGGTCGGTGGTTTCTTCGGGTAAGCAGCATATGTCCCCTTCTCCCCCTTGCTTACATGCTTTTAATGATTTTACTAAATCTCCAATAGAAATTTTTTTGAAGGATTCTAGCTCCCTTTCCCCTCTCAACGTGCCCCCTCAACCCCCCTTGGTTGTCCGCCCCTCTCCTCCTCCCCCTAGCTTCCCTGAGGCCTCCCCTTCCTCCCTTCCCCTCCTCTTAGAGAGCGCCCCGAACCTAGTACCTGGCTCCCCTCCCCCTCACTACCAGACCAGGTCCAAGGCCAAGCAGAAACCAGTCCCTCAGGAACCCTTTGGTTTGGATCCCTCACTGACCCCCTTTCCCCCCAAACTCCCTCGGGGTCGACCCTCCTCCCTCTCAAAGGCACAATTTCGAGCTGGCAGCGAAATTGCTTTGGGAAAGCAATCTACCATCAATGGGGTACTTAGAGCGTTGAACCCCTCGGCTGACCCCCCCTTATGAAGATAGCCTCCTTCAACTGTAGAGGGCTGGCTAGGCCCGATAAGAAACTAGCCCTTTACAGACTGTTTCAAACCTCCCCTGTCGATATCATCCTCCTCCAAGAGACTCTGGGACCCGCTGACTCCATCTCCCTTCTCCTGGAGGCCATGTTCCCTGGATGGTGGTTCTTTGGAATTGATGCCAATGGAAGATCAGGAGGTCTAGCTATGGGCTTCAATACCCGCTCTTTTCATCTCAGCAACTATTGGGGAGGCCATGGCCACATGGGAGCTGACCTATTCTCATCAGAGTTAGGCCTGGAGATTCGAATCCTCAATGTTTATGGGCCTTGCCAACATAGACCTGCTTTTTGGGACCTTTTTCTTGATTCTGTTGTCCTTCATACAGATCTTCTTATTTTGGGTGGGGATCTAAATTTCTCCTTAGGTCTCTCGGAATCTTGGGGGTTTCATGCCCAGCAAGACCCCTTATCTGCCTATTTCGAGAATTTGTTGGAGCTCCATAATCTCCTGGACATTCCCTCAGCCAAGCTCATGCCTACCTGGAGAAACAACAGAGCAGGAGAGGACAGTCTTGCGAGAAGATTGGACCGTTTTCTCATTAAGGAAGGGCTTTTAACTATGGGCCTCTTTCACAGACAATGGGTAGGCTCATAAGGAGTATCTGATCACCTCCCTATCTTTATGGAAATCAAAGGAGGTCCTCAAAAGCCCAAGGGTCCATTTAAGTTTAGCTCATCCTGGCTCAAAGACCCCTCTTACATTCATATGATCAAGGAATTCTGGAAGGCTCACCCCTCGACCGAGGGTGGCAACATAATAGAGGGTTTTGCTCAAAATCTTAGGGGGTTGAAGAACCTTTCCAAAAACTGGGCTCACGACAAGCGCTTAAAAGATGACCAAACCCTCTTAAAATATAAGAAGGAAATAGTTGACTTAGAAAATGACCTGATCTGAGCCTAAGGTATGACTGATCAGAAAGCTAGACTTGCGGAGCTCTATACCACTACAAGGAAAATTCTAATGGATCGGGAAGAAGCTTGGAGACTGAGGAGCAGAGCGACCTGGCTTCTAGAGGGAGATGACGATACAAAATTTTATCATAAGTTTGCAAACAGAAGGAAAAACATCAACACCATATGGAAACTCTTGGATGAGCATGGTCATCATGCAAACACCTTCCCTCAGCTGGCCTCTCTTGCAAACTCTCACTTCAAACAGATTTACAAGGCCCCCCCTGAAGCTAATCTTACTGAAATCATGCAAGTAGCTCAGCTTTTCCCCCAATTTGTAGACTAGGAGGCTAGCATGGAACTGACTAAAGAAATCTCAATGGAGGAATTGGAAGCCACGATCAAGGGTTTCAAGAAGGACAAGAGCCCAAGACCGGATGGTTGGGTGATCGAGTTCTATTCTGATTTCTTTGACATTCTCGGAGAAGACCTCCTAAAGGTCTTAGATCACTCTAGAACTTGTGGATCTCTCCCTGAATCTCTCACCTCCACCTTCGTTGCTCTCAACCCAAAAGCTGACAACCCCTCCACCTTTGATGACTTCAAGCCCATCTCACTGTGTAACTGCATTTATCAAATTTTAGCCAAGATCATTGCAAACAGGATGAGGCCCATCCTTTCCAGGTTCATCTCGCCCGAGCAGTTTGCCTTCCTACAAGAGAGAAAAATTCATGAAGCAGTAGGAACCGCACAGGAGGTGCTTCATTCGTTGCACTCCAAGAAAATCAAAGGTATGATCCTAAAGGTAGATCTTTCAAAAGCCTTTTATAGAGCAAATTGGCTTTACATCAAAATGCTCCTAACCCACCTGGGTTTTCCCTTTGAGTTTATTAAATGGATCATGTGTTGTATCACCAATATTCCATTCAGCGTGCTTATCAATGGAGCTGCCTCCCCTTTTTTTTACTCAGAAAGAGGACTCAGGCAAGGATGCCCCTTATCTCCTCTGTTGTTCCTTCTAATAATGGACGGTCTTAGTAGACAGATAAAAGATGAGCACAGAAGAGGTAGACTACAAGGAATAAAAATTACAGCAGACTGCATCTTAACTCATCTTCTTTTTGTGGACGACGTGCTCATTTTTCTCAATGGCAGTATTGGTGACCTAACCACCTTGAGGAACATCTTCGCCCTATTCCAAAAAGCTACGGGTATGACTGTTAACTGCAACAAGTCGACCCTCACAGAGAATGGATGCTCTCCCCATGAAATTCATTATGCACTGCATCGCTTTCAATACACCTTGCTCAGGCTAGAGGAGGGGCTTAAATATCTCGGCTACAAGCTGAAGCCTTTGGGGTACAAAATTGCATATTGGACTTGGGTAATATCAAAATTGGAAAAGAGATTAAACATTTGGTACCACAAGTACCTTTCCAGGGCTGGCAGACTCATGCTTATCAAAGTTGTCTTGGAAGCCACCCCGGTTTACTGGATGTCACTGGCTTGGATCCCTAGGGGCATCCTAGCCAGGATACAGGCCATATGCTGCAGATTCCTCTAGAAAGGGAAACAATCAGGAATAATTTTTGCATGGGTAAAATGGGATGCCATTTCCCTACCCAAGAAATGGGGAGGATGGGGCATAAAAAAACTAGAAGATTTCTCCTCAGCCTTGGCGGCAAAACTGGGGTGGAAATTACTCTCATCGAACAGTTTATGGACCAGGGTGGCTTGCTCAAAATACATAGGCCCTGTACCTCTGATGGACTGGATCTTCCAACCTCCAAGTATACACCCAGCGGTCTCCATTATATGGAAGGCAGTATTAAAATCCCTCAACATCATCAAGGAAGGTCTCACTTGGAAAATCCAGTCAGGTATGAGAGTAAGAATTGGCTGAGACCCTTGGATTGGTTGTGGAAACCTGCACAGGCTGCCAGAGGATCTTCAATCCTTCCTTAAGGACAACAATATTTCATATATAGGTCAAATAGTTGATATGGAGCACTCCACCCCTTTCCAGCAAGCGTGGAAAACAACTCGAGATTTAAACATTCCCTTTCAATGGACTCATCTTTGGAATGACTATACTCGGGCTCTCTCTGAGGCTCAGATCAGGATCAGGGAAGAGGAAGATGAAGTAGTCTGGGCGCTCTCGAAAGTAGGAAGATATATGCCAAAGGAGGGATATTTGGTACTGGCTGGGGAGCGACGCCCACAGGACCTAGAATTCTGGTGGAAGCATTTATGGAAACTAAAATCACCCCCGAGGAGTAAACTACTTATGTGGAATATTATGAAAAACAAAATCCCCACGGGAGATAACCTGCGAAAGAGAGCTCATCATGTCCCCTTCTGGTGTCATCTCGGTAAATGCAACAATGAATCTGAAATCCATCTCTTTATTGATTGTAAGGCTGCTCGTGATCTATGGCTATCAATATCAGCAGCAATCCCCATCCTGACAAGATGGAAGGGTGCGTCGATTTCAGAAGCCTGGTCATCTTGGTGGACCAGAGCCATCCCCAAAAAACTCAGGAACTTGCCTCTTCTGGTCTGTTGGGGCCTTTGGATAACAAGGAATAATCTCATCTTCCAAAACTCCATGCCGCATTGGCCTTCCATCTCTTCCCGAATCATCTCTGATTACTCCCTCATCCCTGAAGACGAAGATATACCCCGATCCAGGACTATCACTCCGAAATCCATTGACCACTCAAAGCCATGGGCCTATTTTGATGGGTCTGCCCAAGAGGAGGGATGCGGGGGAGGAGCCATCTTAAACCTCTCTATTTCACATTCGCTCCACATTCAAATGGGGTTAGGGGGTGGTACCAACAATTTTGCGGAACTGTCCTCTGCAAAATTCCTCATCCAATATGCCTTACAAACCCAATGTCGAGACCTTCAGCTCTTTGGGGACTCAAAAATTGTCTCTGATTGGATAAATAAAAAGACCAGATGCTCAGATTTCTCTCTGTTTCACATTCTGGATGAGGCCCATCGTCTTATTACAGTTTTTGACTCATTTACATGTTAACACATTTACAGGGAGTGAAATGTGGATGATGACAGCTTATCCAAAGAAGCTGCGCACAAGCCACCCGGCACTTGGCTGATACAGGAGCTACTTCAAGAACTTTTTTTGATAGATTATAAAACTGGCAGCCTTAGGCCAATTTTTCTCTTTTAACAAGAACAGCAAATGATTTTCTAAAGCTAAAAGCCTCCCTGCGTGGAAGAAAGGAAAAATTTTATTACTCTTTTTTTGATAACTAACAGGCATAGCCTCATATAGCATATGCTCTTGCATATACAGCATGTAATTTTTATATCTCAATGAAAATTACGTTTTTTCCAAGGGAAAAAAAAAAACAAACAAAAAAAAAAACAAAAACAAAAACAAAAACAAAAACAAAAACAAAAACAAAAACAAAAACAAAACAAAACAAAACAAAACAAAAACAAAAACAAAAACAAAAACAAAACAAAAACAAAAACAAAAACAAAAACAAAAACAAAAACAAAAACAAAAACAAAAAAACACATGGTTATGTGACTGGTTCATCTCATGGTTATTTAATGTATTTACTTGTAATTGTTAAATGGATGGATGCAAGACCTAATTAATGATATAATAGTCCAATGGAAAAGGAGGTGATCCTTCTGGTTATGTTTCATAAGTTCTTACAATCATTTATGCTATGTCTTGTATCTTAAACCTGTAGGATGCATTGATGCCAAGTGTTTGAAAAAATGTCAGTCTTGGTTGGGGATGCTTAGGCCTAGTCCTTAGGTTGATTTTTTATTTATTAGCATTTTTATCATGTATTTGATGTATTTTGAAGGTTGTAGCAAGTTCTGGACAGAGGTCGGGATTCGGGGCTAGAAAAGTGGCGAAAATCTCGGGTCGTTGGCACAGGTTTGCTGAGAAAAGTCCATAATTGTTGGCACAGAGGCCCATGAGAGCGACTTTGAGTTGTTGGTCATTGTCTTTCCTATAACATGAGAGTGACTTTGGGTTAAGAGGCTTAAAACATCAGTGGGACCCAGGGACAGGATGTCTTAGTGCTTGACATGTCTCTTGGGGGTGTAATTACTTATGTGGATGGGTTTGTTTGATGAGTTTCTTTGGTTCCATTTCCTTAAGGTCACTAAGGAGATTGAATCCCTTATATTAACCTCTCTCATCACATGTTTTCCTAGTGGCTTGGCTGCTTGCGTGGACCTGGGAGGAGGGGGTGTTACATTAAAGCACCATGTCAGTCATGTGGGGTTTATGTACATCCAATGGACAAACCTATGTAAATAACTCTAAGTGGTTCACTTTCTCTATTTGATAAGAGATTTTCATTAGTCTTGATTATTTGTAGATTCCATATAAACTAATTTTGTTAATAGGTTTGTTGTTGAGCATTGACTTCTCACATAAACTGTGTGGACCAATAATGATAGAACCAAGGTAAGACCAAGGTAACCTTGTAATCTACAATCCTAGGATCCAATGACATAATAATAGGAATGGTTTGGTTGGAACAACATCAGGAATTTGTATACTGCAATGACAAGATACTACATTTAACAGTCGATGAAGGCCATAGAAAATCCTTGATGGGAAGGAACCCAGGGGTGTGCCTAAGGTTCATCTAATTGATGCAACTAATGAAATGTAGATGAATGAGATGTCAATTATTCACGATTTCAACACTAATTGGTAAGGGAAACTTTGAAAACCTAGATAAGCATCCAATCCTTGTTGATTTTAGGGATGTATTCCTTGAAGAATTGCCTAGAATAGACCTAAAGAGGGAAATTGATTTCACGATCAAACTTAAACCAGACACAGAGCCTATTTTAAATGCACTATATCGTATGTCAACTCTAGAATTAAAAGAGTTACAGATATAGTTAAAGGAATTAGACTTGGTGTTCATATGACCCAACATATCTCCATGGGGAGCCCCTATAATTTTTGTTAAAAAGAAGGATGACTCTTGGCGATTGTGCATTAACTACCATCAACTAAACAAGGTGACAATAAAAAATCAATATCCTCTACCAAGGATATATGACTTGTTCGACCAAATGAGGGGAGCCACTATGTTTTCAAAGATAGATCGAAGATCAAGATATCATCAGTTAAGAGTCAAGGAAGAAGATATCTCGAAAACAACCTTTAAGACAAGATTTGGGCATTTTGAATTTGTAGTATTACCCTATGGATTGACAAATTTTTTATGAGTTTGGTGAACGAGATATTATGGGAATACCTAGATAAACTTATACAAGTCTTTATCGACGACATACTAATCTACTTAAGGACCCCAAAGGAGCATGATGAACACTTGAACTAGTTTTATAGTGTTTGAGAGAGAATTAGTTGTATGGAAAGCTTTCAAAGAGTTTTTTTTACTAATCGAAGATCCACTATATCAAACACGTCATCTTTGGGGAGGGTATCACAATAGATTCAATGAAGATCAAGGCTACCATGGAATGGCCAATGTTCTTGAAAGACATAGTTTCATGGGCATGGCTAGATATTATCACATATTCGAGGGGTTTTCAGAGATAGCAACCTCTGACAGCAAACTCCAAAGAAAGAAGAAGAAGTTTGTTTGGATTCAAACATGTGAAGAGGCATTCCAGAGGTTAAAATTATTATTAGAAACTACACCAATCCTAAAAGTGCCAGATATCGAGCAAGATTTTTTGTTGTGCATCGACGCCTTCAAGGAAGAACTTTGTGTACTAATGTAAGAGGGAAGAGTAATAGTGTATGCATCAAGAAAACTTGCAACCCACGAGGAGAACTACACAAAGCACTATCTAGAAATGGCAACTATTGTATACGCCCTAAATATTTGGAGACACTAATTAATAGGAAGGAAATTTTAATTAAGGACTGGTCATTTTGGACCACAACACATATTCACACAAGACCATTTAAACACTAGACAAAAACAATGGTTAGAGTTAATAAGTGAATACGATTTTGATATTACTTACATAAAGGGAACGATGAACAAAGTGGTTGATGCTTTAAGTAGGGGGCCTCAATTTTTTTTGGTGATTCCCTTAAGGACAAACATGATGAATAAGTTGCCCAATTTACAAATTAAGGATACCTAGTACAAGGAAGTTAACAAAATTTTAAGGGAGGATGAAATGATGATCCCAAAATATGAGGGATACTCTCTAGATAGTGATGAACTACTATGATTCCATGGAAGGAAACATGTTCCATCGAATGAAGAAATGTGCCAATTGATCTGGTGAATATAATTAGTAAGTACCCTACTCTACATATTCATTACATTTTGGTGAATTAGGTATGTACTTAGTGCTTCATTATTAGTCCATTACCCCGTACTTAGCCATTTCCCAATATCAGCTAATATGTGTGTGTGTGTGTAGCTATCATATGCATGCCTCGTATGCTTACTAATATTCCTATGTTCCCTGTAATTTTATGGGTCATTACATTATACACATCCTTCAAAAACGCTTCGTCCCGAAGTTAGGGTTTATGTAATATATTAGTAGTTATTTAGTGATTAGTATATTTATGTAGGAGTTGTGTTTTGAATATTTATAGTTTTATAATATTAACAGTCATGCCCTACCCCAGTTGAGGTCCCAAGATATTCTATAATCATCCTATCCTTCCGAATCTCTTCCACTCCCATCCTATCTATCCTGTACTGGAATATGTCATGGCGTCAGTTATACTAACCTAACCATTCATAGACCTCAAGGATGACAACGTCGATTAAATCGACCTGATTTCTGAAAAGGCATCCGACAATCATCATCACATGTCTAGGGGAGCGTGACTCGCACAGTCCTCCCATGACTCTAGGTTTTGGAGGATAAACGGTGGGCAACACCTCCACCCCTCCTAGTAGGACCAGGGTTAACACCCTATCATGGAATTTCATTGATCCTTAATTGTTCTTGGAATTTTGTCATCACGCGGTTGGTTTGGTAATGATGTTATCTGCAACGTAAACACTTGTCCACACATTATAACATGTGCATCAATATATTCCAAATAAATTGTATTTAAATAACATTTTTTGTGTATTTCACATATGTTGCTATGTACAATATCGATCCTTGCATTTACATAACGTACTTGGCCATGCCCAACCCATATATCTATAAGTTAGCTTTCATATTAAAATGTGGTCATTCTTTTATTTCCATCTCATCAATAATGTCGATATGCATAAACGAAATAAAATTATAGATATCTCATCCATAACATAACTCATAATTTAGATTTCATGGCAAGGTTAATCAAATTTTAAACTTCATATTGGTATCCATATTCCAACAATGTTAATTAAATAACATATTTCATATTGGTATCCACGTACCAGCAGAGTTAAGAAAATAACATATACCATGTACTAGCAAAATAAAAATTCATTTTTATATGTGATAATTCAAAATGATAGTCTTAATTATCTAACTAAAAAAAATAAAGTAGTCGTATCCAAAATAAGGTTTTAAGTTCATCAAAATCAACACAAGTTGGGATATCTTCGACATATGGTCTTTGTATCTTCTCGGATAGCCGATTCAAGGCTGTATTTGTCCCAGTGGACCTTAACTTGGTTTACGAGGCGGTTCGTGAGTTGTCAAACCCTACGTTCCAGCATACGTAATGGTTCGACCGAAATGGTTCCTTCATCCGATACCTACAGTTCCTTTCATTGAAGGTTATGAGATTTGTCAGCTATGTAATGTCTTAATACATATACATGAAATACATTATGAACTTTATGCAAGTGGGGTGGCAGTGCAAGACGATAGGCGACAGGTCCAACTTTTTCCAGAACTTTGAATGGCCCAATAAATCGGGGTGATAACTTTGTTCCTTTTCCAAACCGGATGGTGCTTTTGTTGGGTCTGATGCGGATGAAAACTTGATCTCCTACTTCATAATTCCTATATGTCCTGTGAGCATCAACATAACTTTTTTTGTTTATCTTGTGCCTCTTTCAATTGTTGTCTAATTTGTTTTTACCTGTTCCTCCATATCTTGAATTAATTTTGGTCCCACTATCACCCGATCTTCTAACTTGTCCCAACTTAATAATGTCCTGCAAGGTCTGACGTACAATGATTCAAATGGAGACATTCCAATTGAACGGTGGTAACTGATATTGTATGCAAATTCAACTAAGGGAAATTACTTTTCCCAATTTGTTTGTTGGTCCATAACGTACATCCTTAGCATATCTTCTAGTACTTGGTTCACCCATTCTGTTTGTCCATCAGTCTCAGGATGGTAAGTTGTACTTAAATTTAGTTGAGTTCCTAAGGCTGATTGCATATAAGTACAGAATCTTAAGCCAATCGTGAATCTCTATCTGATAGGATCTTCTTAGGTACTCCATGAAATCTGATAATTTCATTTATAAATACCTGAGCTACGTCAACAACTTCGTAAGTATCTCTTATGGGAATGAAATGGGCGCTTTTTGTTAATTTATCCACCACTACCAGAATGGAATTATGCTTTTGTGGCGTAAGAGGTAAGCCAATGATAAAACATCCATAGAAATTATTCCCCATTTGGTCATAGGAATTTTGTGAGGTTGTAGGAGACCTGCTGGATGACAATGGTCAGCCTTCACTTGCTGACATTCGAGACATTTTGCAATGAATTGGAAAATATCGTGTTTCATTCCTGCCCAAAAGAAGAGTTTCTTTGTATCAACATACATTTTCTTTACACCAGGGTGTGCACAATATAATTCTATGTGGGCTTCCTTACGGATGGTGTTTAAGAGATCCCCACTATCAAGTATGTACATCCTTCCATGGAATCGTAAAATTCCAACATCATTTAGTTCATATCCCTCAAACTTAGGTTCCTTTGGATTTTTACTATAAAGCCCGGATCTTACTTTTAAATACCAACTGTCACTCAAGAGATGTTCTAGTACTCGTTTCCTCAAGTCTACCTTGATAGGTATGAGGGAAAATATATGAGGTCTTCTACTTAAAGAATCTGCCACTACATTCTCTTTTCCTTTAATATATGAAATTCCAAAGTCATACTCACTTAGGAATTCACTCCATTGTATTTGCCTAGCATTCAAGTCTCTTTGAGTAAACAAATATTGTAAACTTTGATGGTAACTTTTGAGCATAAAGCTTCTCCCTACTAGATAGTGTCTCCATATCTTTAAAGCTAGCACTACAACGACTAACTCTAAATCATGCATGGCGTAGTGTTCTTCATGAGGCTTTAATTTCCTTGAGGCATACGTTATTACAACTCTATCATGCATTAATATTGCACCTAATCCTTGCTTGGATGCATCGGTACACACAGTAAAATCTTTGTCCATATCAGGGACTCGTAAGATTGGTGCACTGGTCAACAATCTTTTAAGTTCAGAGAATTCTCTATGACATTCCTCAGTCCATTCATACCTAACACCTTTATGCTGGAGGGTTGTGATCGCCTTTGCAAATTTGGAAAATCCTTCTACAAACCTTCGATAGTAGCCGGCTAAACCCATAAAACTTTGCACTTCATGCACATTTTTTGGTATCGACCATTCCATGATTGCCTTTACCTTCTCAGGATCTACTGAGATCCCTTCACCAAATATAATATGACCCAAGTAATGAATCTTTTTTCTAAATGAAAAAAACACTTGGATAACTTTGCATATAACTGGTGTTCCTTGAGGCAAGATAATACTATCCGTAAATTTTCTTCATGCTCTTTCTCATTTTTGGAGTAGATGAGAATATCATCTAAGAAGACTTGTACAAATTGGTCAAGATATTTGCGGAAAACACTATTCATAAGGTTCATGAATAATGTTGGTGCGTTGGTCAACCTAAATGGTACCACAGTTAACTCATAATGCTCGAAGCGTGTTCGAAATGCAGGCTTAGAGATATCGCTTTCCTTAGTTAGTTGATGATAACCTAATAATAGATTGATTTTTGAAAAGAAAGAAGCTCCTTTCATTTAATCGAAGAGGTCATCAATTCGAGGCATTGGATACCTATTCTTTACTGTAGCTTGATTTAAGTCTCGATAGTCTATGCATAACTGCAAGGAACCATCATTTTTCTTGACAAAAATTACAAGAGCACCCCAAGGTGAAACACTGCGTCGAATGTGTCCTATGTCCAATAGTTCCTTCAACTGAATTTGTAGTTCTTGAAGTTCTGGAGCTGTCATTCTGTAAGGTGTTTTAGAAATTGGTTTTTACCAGGTTTCAATTCTATCGTGAGATCCAACTCTCTTTCACGAGAATACCTGGTAATCAGTTGAAGTTGTTGTTGTTCCTACTAATGCAGTTACCAAACCGCCCTTCACCTCCCAGCCTATCCGGGGTCTACCTGTATGGTCCCCAGATCTAGAAGACAAATCTTCTGGCCCCTGTGCCCAAAATTCCAAGAACAAGCAGGCTCAATGTCTCCCTCTGTGGCTCCATTGAAATTTTTTGTCATGTCTCTGTCTCTGTCTCCTTTTCCCAAAATGTCTCCCCCCTTGTTATGGCCTCTTCGACTACCTTATATGATCAAACCCATTGTCTCCCAACCTCCTTGCTGTCAGTCTCCTTCCTTCCACCGTCTCCCCATTATTTTCCGTTGTCACTCTCTTACCTTCTCAACCCTTGTCTCCTTCTGGTTAGAGGCGGTCGTATTATATAACTAAATTAAATTCCCTTGCGTTTGATTATTTCACCTTTAAATAATATACTTTTCTGATGCAGTAGCATCCAGCACCCTTAGTCAAAGGGAGGAATCCAATAGCGAAAAACGAAAGCAGACGTGGACCAGGGGAGCAAAACAGGGAAAAATCTATTTTAAAACAAATTTAAAGAATTTAAAGATGGATTGGATAAGTCTCAAAGACTTGTTAATAATAAATTTTCCATGTGTTATATGCATGAATATAATGAGAGCTTTAAGGGCTTTTGTTGGAGGATTGATCGGATCCTTACGTGATCCGATCCAACAATGTTCTTATATATATGAACCTGAGTGTTCAAAGTAGTAGAGAGAGGAGAGATAGAGTTATATGTGTTGTGTGAATTCAGAGTGTTGCAATGTAGTTGAGGGGAGATCCCATACTAAGGCTGAAATGCCTTAGTTTGTAACCGTTTGTATATGAATAATAGATATGTGTTCTGTGGGTTTTTCCGCGTGTTTGTGTTTCATGCCCTTTCCAATTCTGTTTATGTATATATGTGTGAGGCTTAAATCCCAATGTTAATGGACTGTTGATCGACCATCGATCAATTGAAGGAACGATGGCGATCCAAATATAAACTGTGTGTGGAGTATGAACCCAGCTGTGGCGGAGAACTATGCTTTAAAGTGAAAATCCCATCAGAACGGTGGGATCAAGCCCAAGGAAGAATAAGCGAAGAAATGCAGTCTCGACAAACCAGGGCCGTTGGATCTTATAGATCAATGGCTAGGATTATATCGCATCGACGAACACCCATTGAAACGATACCAGAACCGGTCCTTAAAGAAATGTGATTGCGAAGTTGCGATTAAGTGACAGTCGTTGGATATGGTTTCATATCGACGGCCTAGATGCGATCGACGATCGCATATTGGGGAGGCCAAAGTCAAGGGACAGTGGATAAGCGACGGCCGATAAGCGATATCGCCGATCGGGGGTTATGGTGATCGGCAATTGGGTTGATCACTTGTCGGAGATCGAAGGTCTGAGTTGGAGTGGCGCTGCAGAATGGCGCGAAGAAGCGGACCCGCCGATAGTATGAACGCGGGTTTATTATCAATTGAAGTCCGACATGTATGCTTGGAGCGGGGTTCTTTGTAAATCTCGTATTCCCATGTTTTCCGATAGTTGTATGGCTGTGGGGTTAAGACCCGATATGTGTAATGCCTCCGATGGGGGGTTTTAAGGCCCGAACTCGTGTTTGAAAGACCCGGTAGTGTAATAGCCCCGATGAAGCATAAGTCCACGATATAAAGGCTTAGTGCCTAAAGCACTTCCGATAGGCTTGTGGGCCATAACCCACAGGCCTCAAAATCGATTATTTAAGGGAAATGGATTTTGGATTAACCCCCAAAATCTCATTCCCATCATTTGGTATTAGAGCAGGGAAAGTTTCCTGCGAGAAGAAAGAGTGCAAGAGAAGAAGAAGGATTCCATAGGGAAAGAGGTACAGTTGTTGAAGACTGGAGAGTTTATGGTCTTACTGTCACACAGAGAATGACAGCAGAAGGTGAGGAAATTGCAGCAATAGCCTAAGAGCGAGGAGTGCTCAAGAGAAGTTGAGAACAACTTCCAACAGCGATTGGGTAGAAGTTGTTGAGGCAATTCCACAGTTGCGATTGTGGGTAGAGTTGTCTTAGAGGTAACAATTCCAACAAAAGAAGTGTTGGGTAGAATTCTTAGTCAGTAAGAGGTTCGAGGAGAGAACCATAGAGCTTGCCAAAAGACCAAGTCCAGAGGAGAGCTTGGTGAGGTAAGTGGCAGCAGGGAGGACTTGTTGTTGCATAGGTTTGGTTGCAGCTCACATAAGACCATGAAAGTAGTTCCACTGAAGAAATACAGTGGGAAGAATTGCTAAGGACCAGGAGAAGCATATGATCAGGAGGTCATAAATTTTTGTGCCTCGGGAGTTTGATGTAGGAGCATCCAACACCCTTAGTCAAAGGGAGGAATCCAATAGCGAAAAAAGAAAGCGGACGTGGACCAGGGGAGAAAAACAGGGAAAAATCTGTTTTAAAATAGATTTAAAGAATTTAAAGATGGATTGGATAAGTCTTGAAGACTTGTTATTAATAAATCTGCCATGTGTTATATGCATGCATGTAATGGGAGCTTTAAGGGCTTTTGTTGGAGGATTGATCGGATCCTTCCGTGATCTGATCCAACAATGTTCTTATATATATGAACCTGCGCATTCAAAGTAGTAGAGAGAGGAGAGACAGAGTGTGAATTCAGAGTGTTGCAATGTAGTTGAGGGGAGAACCCATACTAAGGTTGAAATGCCTTAGTTTGTAACCGTTTGTATATGAATAATAGATATGTGTTCTGTGGGTTTTTCCACGTGTTTGTGTATCGTGCCCTTTTCAATTTTGTTTATGTATATATGTGTGAGGCTTAAATCCAAATGTTAATGGACTGTTGATCGACCATCGATCACTTGAAGGATCAATGGTGATCCAAATATAAACTGTGTGTGGAGTGTGAACCCAGGTGTGACAGAGAACTATGCTTTAAAGTGTGAATCCCATCAAAACGGCAGGATCAAGCCCAAGGAAGAATAAGCGAAGAAATGCAGTCTCGACAAACCAGGGTCGTTGGATGTTATAGATCAACGGCTAGGATTATATCGCATCGGCGAACACCCATTGAAATGATACCGGAACCGGTCCTTAAAGAAATGTGATTGCGAAGTTGCGATTAAGTGATAGTCGTCGGATCTGGTGTCAAATCGATGGCCCATATGCAATCGACGATCCCATATCGGGGAGGCCAAAGTCAAGGGACAGCGGATAAGCGACGGCCGATAAGTGATATCGCCAATCGGCCAATCGACGATCGGGGGTTATCGTGATCGGCAATCGGGTTGATCGCTTGTCGAAGATCGGAGGTCTGAGTTGGAGTGGCACTACGGAATGGCGTGAAGGAGCGGACCCGCCGATAGTATGTATGCTTGGAGCGGGGTTCTTTGTAAATCTTGTATTCCCGTGTTTTCTGATAGTTGTATCGCTACGGGGTTAAGACCTGATATGTGTAATGCCTCCAATGGGGGGTTTTAAGGCCCAAACTCGTGTTTGAAAGACCCGATAGTGTAATAGCCCCGATGAAGCATAAGTCCACGGTATAAAGGCTTAGTGCCTAAAGCGCTTCTGATAGGCTTGTGGGCCATAACCCACAGGCCTCAGAATCGATTATTTAAGGGAAAGGGATTTTGGATTAACCCCCAAAATCTCATTCCCATCATTTGCCGACTAATTTTATTCCATAGATTTTATTTAGGGGATCATATTTATTCAAATATCTATGTCCTTTATTCTTTTGATATACTTATATTTAGTATTACTATTTTTGATATTTAGTATTACAATCCTTTGTATTTATTGATATGTATATTATTTGAATAGTGCTTGATTAGTGTTATTTATAGTGTTGGTATGTCTTCTGGATCTGGGGACCGTACATGTAGACCCAAAATAGGCTGGGAGGTGAAGGGCAGTTTGGTAACTGCAGTATCGGGAACAACAACATCTTCAACCGATTTCTAGGTATTCTCCTGAAATTTAAATTCTTCTTTAAAATTTCAGTTACTGTCTGGTTAAAATTTCAAAATAAGGGCTTTGTATTGTTTGGTTAAAATTACAAAGTTACAGGTTTAAGAATAAGTTCTCTAGTTAAATTTCCCAATTCGAGATTTACATGTGTGGACCAAAAGTGCTCATTTTATACCAGTTAAGACTACATATAAGGCACCTGAGATAACTAGAGTTTTCATTTATGAGATTGTGCGATTACACAGAGTGCCAAGGAAGATCATATCATATATGAGAGTAATGTTTATAGGAAGGTTTTGGACCAGTTTCTAGGCAACCTTAGGAACCTAGTTAACCTTTAGCACTTCTTATCACACCAAGATGAATGTTCAAACAAAGAGGACTAATCAAATCCCTTAGGACATGCTACGAATGTTAATGTGATGGAATAAAAAAATATGCGAAGATTTTTTTACCATTGATGGAATTTGCTTATAATAACAATTATCAGAGTTCCGTCAAGATGGCGCCATTTGAGTTCCTATATGGGATGCCTTGCAGAATGCCTCTCATATGGGATTAACTAGAGGATTGAGTATTAATAGGATTGGAAATAGTACGAGAGATGGAAGAACAAATGGCCATGAATAAGGGGAGGATAAAGGAAGCACATAATCGAAAAAGGAGCTACGTTGATACTCATTGGATTGATTGAAGTTATGAAGTAGGAGATAGGGTGATTTCGAGAATAAGGCCCAAAAATAGCTCCATAAAGTTTGGGAAGGGAGCAAAATTGTCTCCATGATTTGTTGGACTATTTGAGATCATAGGGAATAAATAGTTGGTGGGATATAGGATTGTTTTACCTACATCATTAGCATGTATGCATGATGTGCTCCATGTGTTTGTATTACGTCATTATATTTCATATCCTTCGCCTATTATTGACTTAAGTCATTTGTAGGTTTTGAACGAGGGCATTGTGTTGGCCGAGCCAATTCACATATTGGACAAATGAAATATATAACTTAGGTGGCCATTGGTGGACCGAGTGAAGGTTTAGTGGGATAGTTATAGTCCTAGTTTTAATACTAGGGAGGATGTTGAGGAGATGTATCACCATTTTCATTTCATGTTTTGAGGACTCCAGGATGAAGCTTATAGTTAAGAAGGGGTGTATGTAGTGCCCTGTTATGGTTGAATGACTTTGATGTTACCTTAACCCTGATATAGCGTTATGGCACATATATTATTCTTTGAGGAACTCAGATAAGGATCTAGTTATTTTACTTTCATTATTAGTGGAATTGATAATAATTGTGATGTACCAATTTGATGTTACTTTAATATGATGATGATGGTTGTGATGGACCTATTTGATGACTGTATAATAATGTGTATGAATTTATTATATGTTGTCATGTTTACATTTTTTGAGAACTAGTTTCTTGCTTACAATTAGCAATTATATTGATAATTATGTCATAATTATAGTTCAACATGTGCAATTATATCAATGACTAGCATTATGAATAGATATTACTAATGATTATTGAGTTTGGCAAGAGACCACTTGCATGCACCTGTATGTTATGAGTCAACGAACTCTAGTTTGATCGATTACATACTATTAACACTTGAATTTAAAGTTAAAATTAATATTCTTCTATGATTACTAATGGCATGTTAGTGGTTGCAAGGACATTGTTAGAAAAATAAAAAAGGCATAAATATATTCTTATATAGATAATTACTTGTGATTCTTTTATCTTTATGTTCTTCTTTTATCTTTTAGTTCATCAAGCAATTACCAAAATAATAGCACAAGGACAACATATGTAGGCAGACATCCAGGCAAAAACCCCTATCTAGGGGAAATCCCAGTCAACAATTCTTCCTTCAATAGTTTCTTGAGATAGTCCAAGACTCTTAACCTAGACAAAGACTTCCTCCACACCAAGTCAGCCCTCAATCCTTCTTGCATATGAGAATCCTTCAAAAGTAACTTCGACCGAGCAGCATCTGTTGAAATATGGCAACAAGAATATTCCAATTTAATTTGTCCTTGAATTAAATTGTGAATTAAAATCGAATTTAGTCTTAACAACTACTTGGAAATAATTAATTAATTTATTTTAAATTAATTAGTTGGAGAAATTCAAGTCAGAAGTCTTTCTGAAGTCACGTAAGAGTTATCCCTTAAATTAAGGAGATAAGATTGAGTTATATTTGAGTTGTAATTAGTTAACTCAGTTTACTGAGTTAGGTCTAGTTAAATTAGTTCCAAACTGTTTGAGGAACTAATAGTGAGTTAACAGTCAGTTGATGCATTAATGCACTCAACTAGTGCTACTCCAGTTAACTGAAGATTCCCTCATCGGAAACTCATGCATGTCTATTCTGAGAAAGACCTAGTTGAGATTAATGTTCAAGGACAGTGTACTATCAGTTGCATGTGTTTTCTCATGGAGAAAACTCATGCATGCATTCAAGGATTCATCCTTAAGGATTGCGCAGTTTTGAAGGCTAATCATCCACAAGGAATAGCGCAAGGAAATAGGAGCTTGGAGGGCAGAGAGGAAGGTTGGAGAGAAGCCAAGATTGCCTGTGAGCATCTGTGAGGATTATACTAAGAGCTGGCTAGTTGTGAGAGCTAAGGCTTTGTATAATTCCTATGTATTTCCACCATGTATGATAATACAATAGTGTGGGGTTTTTATCTGAGGATTTCCCCAAAGTATTTTCATGTGTATTGTGCCATTGATTCTTCTTCTTATGGTTATATTGTTCAGCTCAATCTTTAAGCTTCCGCAAATTGATAGTAGAAGTAGGTTATAGTATTCTGCTTTGATTTATATTACATTATCTGGTTAACCTATCACAGATTTTCTACATGGTATTAGAGCTGCGAACAATATACTGAGAAGAGAATTCGAAGTTTGAAGTTTGGGGTTGCAGGTGCAAATCGAATTCATATCATACTTCAAGGTTGGCCAATGGTGTTCTATGGCTTGAGACTTGAGTATGCCTTGGAAGGTAGCTCGAATTACATAGCATGGAAAGATAGAATGGAGGCTGTATTAGAAGACAATGGCTTGAAGGAATTCATTGATCAATAAATCCCAAAGCCAGCTTCAACTAATACACAAGAGTTGGCTGAGTGGAAGAAGTGTGTGGCGAAGGCAAGACGGATCATCCTTGAGGGAGTTTGAGAGCATATTGTCTCGAGTCTCCATGGGAAGGATACTCCATTTTCAATGTGGAAGACATTGAAGGACCTCTACCAGAACAGTAGTGACCAGAGGAAATTGGCGCTCAAGGATAAGCTTCGAAGAATCAAGATGGAGAAGGGTGATACTATTTCCACATATCTGAAAAAGCTCACCACCTGCAGAGATGAGCTTGGAAATGTGGGAATAACTACTGCCGATGATGATATGGTGAGCCTCGCTCTCCTTGGCCTTCCAAAGAGTTGGAATAGCTACCAGGACTCTGTGAATGGAAGGGAGAAACTGCCGGATTAGGAACGACTGTGGTCGGATCTTATGCAGGAGGAGATCAAGAGGAGCACACGAGATGGTTCTTCATCCAAGAATGATGATGAAGAAAATTTGGCCTTAGAAAGTAAGGCAAGGAAAGGGAAGGGGAAGGCTTCCCATATCAAATCGAATTCTTCTCATGGGGGGAAGGAGGGTGACATGTCTAAAGTAAGATGCTTTAATTGTCACAAGATGGAACATGATGCGACTAATTTCCCATCGAAGAAGTCCAAGAAGGGACCCTTGAAAGGATCGGAAGGTGAGGCATTAGCCTCTCAAATCGAAATGGACTTTACCCTAATTGCTTGCATGGTGTCATCGATGATGGGTTGTGTCTAGTATCTTGATATTGGAGCCTCATTCCACATGACCAGTGATAAAAATTTATTTAGTGCCTTGGAGGAGAAAGACCTCAAGATGCGCATAGAGATGGGTGACGACGGAAGGTATAGTGTTTCAGGAGTGGGCACGGTTGCTTTTCAGAGGGAGCATGGAGCTCCTCTCATCTTGACAGATGTGATGTATGTGCCTAGACTAAAGAATAACTTGGTATCGGTCGCGGTGTTGGAGGACAAAGGCTACGATGTTGTCTTCAGTAAAGGAAAGGCATTCCTAAGACATAAAACCACAGGTCAGACCAAGAGGATAGGGATTCGGGTGAAGAATCTCTATAAACTAGAGGTAGATGATTGTGCAGTATTGAGTACGAAAGCATAATTGGTGCAAAGCCAAGACATTGGTGAGTTGTGGCACAGGCGGTTGGGCCATTTGCATCATGGGGATTTGAAGATAATGCAGCAGATATCTACAGGACTTCCCAAAGGTAAACTTGAGCAAGTTGACACATGCAAAGGTTGTACCTTGGGAAATTACACCAAGTCTTCCTTTCATGATCGAGACAGTCGAGTAGAGGCTATCTTAGAGCAAGTTCATACTGATTTGTGTGGACCATTATCGATGGCATCCACAGTGAAGCAAAGGTATTATGTGATTTTCATTGATGACTATTCTCGTAAATGTTGGATTTATTTCATGCAGAAGAAGGACCAAACTTTCACAAAGTTTTGTGAGTTCAAAGCTTTGGTCGAGAAAGAGTCAGGGAAGAAGATCAAGGCCTTGAGAAGCAACAACGGTGGAGAATATGTCTCTCAAGAGTTTAAGGACTTCTGTGCAGCAAAAGGAATTAAATGAGAGTTGACGACACCTCATAACCCACAGCAGAATGGGGTGGCCGAGAGGAAGAACAAAACTATTTTAGGGGTAGAACAGGCAATGTTGCATGACCAAGGCCTACCACTTCACTTGTGGGCTGAGGCATGCAACACAATGGTCTATTTGCATAATAGAAACCTGCATCGCATACTTGGGATGAAGACACCAGAGGAAGATTTCTCCGATAAGAGACCAAATGTGAGTCACTTCAAGATATTTGGCTCATCAATGTATTGCCATGTGACAAAGGATGCACGGAAGAAGCTTGAGCCGACAATAGAGTTGGGGATATTTGTGGGGTACACTGATACACCTCACAACTATCGAGTGTACTTGCGAGAGAGAATGTGGGAGCACCATCTTCTCAGTGCAGACAGAGGAGGTCACCTGAGAGGTACACCGGATACATGGCCCTTGTTGCGGAATGTGTTGAGACCGAGCCATCTTCCTTTGAGGAAGCAGTGCAGTAGCCGATTTGGGTTGATGCTATGGTGGAGGAGTATGACTCCATAGTTCGTAATAGTGTTTGGGACATGGTTCCAAGACCGGAGAACAAGTCAGTTGTGAGTTCTCGTTGGCTTTACAAGGTAAAGCAAGCTGTTGATGGTAGTGTGGAGAAGCATAAGGCAAGATTTGTTGCCCGTGGCTTTTCACAGGTCGAGGGGATTGACTATGATGAGACTTTTTCTCCTGTCGCAAGGTACTCATCTATCAGATCTATGTTGGCACTATCAGCACAGATGGGTTGGAAGATCCATCAGATGGATGTGAAGACTGCATTCCTCAATGGCCAGATTGAGGAAGAGGTGTACATAGAGCAGCCGGAAGGTTTTGAGACCTTCGATCGTGAGTCGCATGTGTGCCGACTCAAGAGAGCATTGTACGAGCTAAAGCAAGCACCTCGTGCTTGGTACACCAGGATAGACAACTACTTCACTGGGTTGGGCTTCACAAAGAGTGAAGCGGATGCGAACCTGTACCACATCGTGGTGAAAGGTAAGTTGTTGATCATCATACTTTATGTTGATGATCTCATATTGACTGGTGATGATCAGTTGATCGTGTCTTGCAAGGAGGACCTTGCAAGAGAATTCGAGATGAAAGACATGGGTCTCATGCATTACTTCCTTGGCATGGAAGTGTGGCAGAAGGATGGGGAGTTGTTTGTGTCTCAGGGCAAGTATGCCAACGAGATACTCAGGAGATTCCACATGGAGAAGTGCAAGCCCATGCAGACTCCTCTAGCAGGTAATTGGAGGAAGGAGGTTGCTACTTCAAGAGAAGTGGTAGAGGCTACTGTGTACAAGTAGCTTGTGGGTTCACTGATGTACTTAATGAACACACAACCAAATTTGTGCTATGCGGTGAACCAGCTGAGTCAAGCGATGGTTCAACCTACCAAGATGTTTTGGAAGGCGGCAAAGCATGTATTGAGATACCTCAGAGGCACATCTCAGTATGGATTATGGTACAGATGGACAGAGGGAGTGAAGCTATAGGGCTTCACTGATGTAGATTGGGCAAGGATTCCATCAGATCGGAAGAGCACATCAGGAGGGATTTTCAACCTTGGGTCAGCGGCAGTTTCTTAGTACAACAGGAAACAGAGTTCGGTTGCACTCAGCTCGACAGAGGCAGAATACATGGTTGCAAGTCAGGCAGCATGTGAGGCCATCTGGATGTGGAAAATCCTAGTTGGTTTGTTTGATCAGAGGATGGATCCAACTGTGATCTATTGTGATAATCAGAGTTGTATCAAACTCTCTGAGAATCCAGTATTTCATGATAGGTCCAAGCACATCGACATTCGGTATCATCATCTCAGAGACTATGTAGTGAGGAGGATCATGTTACTACAGTATATTTCGACAGAGGAGCAAGATGCTGACATTTTGACAAAGGCATTGTCAAAGTGTAAATTCGAGTTCCATAGAGACAGGATCGGGGTGGCAGATAATCCCTTTCTTGTTGAGAGGGAGTGTTGAAATATGGCAACAAGAATATTCCAATTTAATTTGTCCTTGAATTAAATTGTGAATTAAAATCGAATTTAGTCTTAACAGCTACTTGGAAATAATTAATTAATTTATTTTAAATTAATTAGTTGGAGAAATTCAAGTTAGAAGTCTTTCTGAAGTCATGCAAGAGTTATCCCTTAAATTAAGGAGATAAGATTGAGTTATATTTGAGTTGTAATTAGTTAACTCAATTTACTGAGTTAAGTCCAGTTAAATTAGTTCCAAACTGTTTGAGGAACTAATAGTGAGTTAACAGTCAGTTGATGCATTAATGCACTCAACTAGTGCTACTCCAGTTAACTGAAGATTCCCTCATCAGAAACTCATGCATGTCTATTCTAAGAAAGACCTGGTTGAGATTAATGTTCAAAGACTGTGTACTATCAGTTGCATGTGTTTTCTCATGGAGAAAACTCATGCATGCAGTCAAGGATTCATCCTTAAGGATTGTGCAATTTTGAAGGCTAATCATCCATAAGGAACAGCGCAAGGAAATAGGAGCTTGGAGGGAAGAGAGGAAGGCTGGAGAGAAGCCAAGATTTCCTATGAGCATCTGTGAGGATTGTACTAAGAGCTAGCTAGCTATGAGAGTTAAGGCTTTGTATAGTTCCTATGTATTTCCACCATGTATGACAATACAATAGTGTGGGGTTTTTTATCTGAGGATTTCCCCAAAGAATTTTCATGTGTATTGTGCCATTGATTCTTCTTCTTCTGGTTATATTGTTTAGCTCGATCTTTAAGCTTCTGAAAATTGATAGTAGAAGTAGATTATAGTATTCTGCTTTGATTTATATTGCATTATCGGGTTAACCTATCACAGATATTCTACAGCATCAACTTGCAGTAGCAACTTCGACCGAGTAGCAGTAGCAGCAGCACCTTCGACTAGACAAAGAAAACTTTGATATCCCTTGATACTCCTCAGAAGTGAGAGAGAGATGGCCCAAAATTTCGATCTTGGTGTCTTCTATCTTCCTCCAAAAACTAACACTCCTTTCCAGCCTCCTTCTGGCTCTTTTCCAACTTCGTACTTCCCATCTTCTAGCTTCAGGACATCGAACTTATGTGAGAGAGTGTGTATTCCTCCAAATGAATTCAAACTGCCTTGTATATATAGTCTTCTAGTGAGGTTTACAAAGTTCATTTTTGAATAAAAAATAATTTTTTTACATGATTCAAAATCCCAAGAAGGGTCTCTTTTAATGCAAAATGACTCTAATGACTCAAAATAAATCCTAGAAGTCCTGAATGGGGACTTTGACCTAAAAAAAGATGACCCAAGCATCAAACTAATGCTTTAATAAGTCATAATAATAATAATAATATTTACTTCATTCTTTTGATAAGTACATTTCATTGTGACTCAAATACATTTGTGAAGACCGAACCTAGTTACATATCTCAACACTCCCTCTTAACTAGGGAGGTATTCATAACAAGTACAAGTACAAGGAAGATCTCAAAACAAATGAACCATGAAGAATTTAGGCACCACAATGCCATGGACTCAATTCCTGACCAGGGAAATCTATCCAAGGTCCCCCAATAGTTTAGACACTCACAATGCCATGGATTAGATTCCTGACCAAGCCAACCTATCTAGGTGGGACTAAGATGGACTAAAGCTTTCCACCTCTCTGGGCACCATCAAGCTTACTTGCTAACCATCAACCCAAGGATCTAGGTGTGTATCTGAAGTCAAATCTCCATAACCAACGCCAACTTCCTTACTTCGGGAACTAGACATCAAGACAAAGTGCCAGACAATGTGTCTCACATACAAAGCCTCAACTTTCCCGATTATTCCAATCGGTAAAAATCCTCCCCAATCAAACAGATTGGTAAAAAAATTCTCCCAATCAAGATAATCGATAATAATAAGCATGTAAACATGCTATCAAACCTTTGAGAGATTTATCTATACAAGCACAACCCCAATTAGTAACAAACTTTCAAATGTTCATAAATAAATACAAACCTTTGGGGTCTTCCAAACAACTGATGTTGCTTCTCAGTTTTTCATAGTAGGATTTCCAAACGAATCTTGACAAAAGATTTCGTAATCATACATCTTCCTTTCCTACTTCACATGCAGCAACATATTCTACAAATAGATCTGAATGCTCTTATCTCAACATCCCCTCAAAATATATTCTCCAATTTTCTTCTTTCAAGGTGTCCATCATGACTATAATGTGCCCTCCCTCTTAACTAGGGACTTGTTTCCATTAAGACAAGAGTGATGTGTCCTTCTCTTGCTCATGGCCTTCACTAAGACTTACGGTTGTTAGTCCTGGTCTAGTGCATGACACATGACGTAGTGAACCATATCCATCACTCCCGCTCAACTTAGAGAGGTTCCTTTTATCCAAGCTCCCTCTTAACTTTAAGGGAGATTTCGTTCATCCAAGCTCCTTATTAACTTAAGGATATTCCTCTTCTTTTCTACGACATTGGAGAATCTTCCATGGCTTCCATCATTCTCATCAAAGTTATCATGACCATTATAACTTTCTTCATCATGCTTATCATATCAGCTTTACTTACGAACATCTTCATCATCTTGAAGATTATGTACATGCACAACTTAGATATCAAGTACACCCAAATCTATAGAAGCATGAAGTTAACCATATCATAATCATATAATAATGGAAGCATTCAATTAATTACCCAAACTTAATTACAAATAAGAGACACATACCTTTCAACTTCTTGCTAGGGTTTTTTTTTCATAAACCCTAGACTATATCATCAAGACTTTGAGTATGACAACCTTCATTACATTTAGGGTTTCAATGTTTCTTTCACAAGTATGACATGCCCTACTACAAAGTATTGCAAACCTTAGAAAAATTTAG
The DNA here is from genome assembly GCA_031772625.1 of Pinus tabuliformis. NCBI lineage: Eukaryota > Viridiplantae > Streptophyta > Pinopsida > Pinales > Pinaceae > Pinus > Pinus tabuliformis. Next base: position 578,714,637 of record CM062807.1, read on the forward strand.
ACAAATATATATCTACAATGCATCTAACAACTTTAGGTCTCATATGTTAGACTTCCACTGGGATTTAGTGTAGGATTCTAGATTTCATACATGAGCTTTAACAATCAAAACCAATCACAACTCAGTTCAAAGTAACAACATGAATAGCTTCCATTAGGGTCTGTTGTAAACCATAGATTTTACTAATTCTCAATAACCACAATACAATTTCAGATTTCATCAACTTTTCATAAATCTCAAATTATCACACAGTCATCATATATCAAAGATTTTAACTCCTACTATGGTTTAGTTACAAAACCCTCGAATTCATAAATACTATCATCCTAGAGAATCAAACTTCGACTAGGGCTTAGTTCCAAATCCTAACACTGTTAGGTCCCTATACTACTAGTGTAACCCCTTATTGTTATTAGTACAACCCCCTTATTATATTGTTGTGCCCATGTAGTCCCCATATTATTATTATTGTGCCCCATAGAAGCCCATTATTGTTATTATTGTGTCCTTACATTATTATTGTTATGTCGGCTCTGATTATATTATGACCCCTTAGACTCCTATATATAGAAAGAAGGTCTTGTCATTTGTATCATCCAAGAATTGTTCATTTGTGTAATGTAAAGGAGGTTGCCCCCTCGAAGAGGCTAAATTATAAGGCGTTGATCTATCTTTTCTATCTTTTTGTGAGCTGGTTTCGTAACATTTGGTATCAGAGCTTTCGATTCTAGGGTTTTGTTGCTCCAAACAGGTCATCGTGCAATTTTCACTATAACTTTTTTTCTACGACGTTTCAGAAGCTAAAAAAAAACCCATTTGATCCAAAATCGTTCAAAACTTCGGGTTTGAATTTCAGAGCTTGTATCGCTATATTTGCAGAGATATGATCTGAGGAAGTTAGGGTTTTTACATACTCCTGAATTACATTCCAAACAGGTGACTTGGGGAAAATCGTCATAACTTTTGTTCTGAGCATCAGATTGAAATTTCGTAAGAAGTTTCAGAAAGAGGACGGCCTATAGTTTTTTGTATATCAGTTTTAGGTAATAAGGTTGAAACAGTGACAAGTGGAACTTCGTACAAGTTCGCTCTACTGAACTAGTCTATAATCAGGTCATCATGGGAGCTTTGGCATAACTCTTCCTTTGGAGAATCCGATCTTGGTCAGTCTTGCGGGGTTAGAAAGAGGACTCAAATGGATACTTCAGGACACAATTTCAGATATTCTAGATCCGCAGTTACGAAGATACAATAGATTCAATATCAAGCTCTTACAAAGTGAAAAAAAAAAAGTGTGTATTTTTTTTAAATTTTGCATAAGATTGGTTTGAAAAATTAATTTGAAGGAATTCAAAGGGAATAGTGAAGAATTATTATCATTAATTGATTCCCTGAAGAAAGAAAATGGAAACACCTAGTAAGCAACCTGAAATCTCTAGCATGACTCGTGAAGAAGAGGAAGAAATGCAACATGATATATCAAAATTACAAGACCAAGTACAACAAATTTCACTTTCACAAAAGGTAACCGAAGCCAAGATGAATGGCGTGGAAGCTAATATGAATGGTGTGCAAGTTAAGATGGATGGCATGGAAGCTAAGATGAATGGCATGGGCGCTACGATGAATGGCATGGACGGTAAGATGGAAGAATTGAAGATAAATTTGCATAAGTTGCTACAAGAAATGGTTACTAATGGTGAAAGGGTAGTAAAGGAAACTCATGATGAGAACAAAAGAAATGTTAATCATGATTTCATAGACTCTAATGTTGGATTGAAGACCCACCATGTTCCAAAAATCGATATGAGGAAGTTTGATGGCAAGGATCCCAAAACATGGATACTACAGATGGAGCAATTTTTTGATCTCCATAATGTGCAAAACACACAAAAGGTACGTATTGCAACTTTATATTTGGAACCAAATTAGTTTGTATGGTATCGATGGCTTTGCTCTCATAAACAAATTGTCACTTGGGCAATTTTTACAAAAGAAATGATAGCACATTATGAGGATACAAAAAGCAACACCTTTTTTAGCCAATTGATAAATCTCAAACAAAAGGGTTCAATGATGGAGCACATTGAGGACTTCCAAAAATTGAACATAAGGGTAAAAGATATTCCAGAGGAGCATAGGATTGATGTGTTCATAGGGACTTTAAAGGATAATATCCAACATGAGTTTCACTTTTGGGAACTTGATTCATTGGAGAAGGCATTCAGGTTAGCAAGAAAAATGGAAAGAAAAATTATGGCAACCAGGAAGCCTACCACTCACAACTATAAAGATGGAAGTGTTGCCCATAGCCTTCCACAACCTACAAGGTTGACACCACAACAATTGGAAGAAAAAAGAGCAAAAGGGCTTTGTTACAGTTGTGATAGCAAATACACTAAAGGTCATAAGTGTGCTGAGAAGAAAATATTCTACATAGATTGTGAAGAGGAGGAAGAAAAAGAACAAGAAATGTCAAAAGAAGAAGATATAATCTAGGAACAAACCCTAGATAAAGAAGAAATGAATCCGACCTTATCTTGTGATGCATTGGTTGGAATTAGCACTCCTCAAACTATCAAGATAGAAGGACATATCAAGAAGAAAAAGGTAATAGTGTTGATTGATTCGGCAAGTACCCATAATCTTATTCATTGTAAGATAGCCAAGGAATTGAATTGCTTGATATATCAAGCACCAGAGTGTCAAGCGATGGTTGCAAGTGGAGGAACCATAAATTGCTCTGGAAAGTGCCATAATATCAAGCTATCCATGGGAGAATATGTATTGAATAGCCCAATGCTTTCCATTCCAATGGGTGGTGCTGATGTTGTACTAGGAGTCCAATGGCTACAATCCTTGGGTACAATAGCTTTTAATTTTCAAGAACTTTTCATGAAATTTTGTGTGGAAGGAAAGGAAGTTGAATTAAGGGGTATTGCAGGGAAACCGGGAAAGATAATAATTTTTATTGGTATGACAAAGCTTCTAAAGAAGGAACAATGAGGCGTAATTGCACAATTATGTTCGCTAGAGGTTCCCACATCGAAATCATCTATTTCTCCACATCTCCAAAAAGTATTGGACAATCATTCCAAGGTATTTGAGACTCGCAAAGGCCTCCCATCTATTCGTGATCATGATCATGCTATTCATTTGATTCCAAGAAGTGTTCCTCCAAACATCAGGCCGTACAGATATCCCAATGCCCAAAAGAGTGAAATTGAACGTATGGTTATAGAAATGCCAGGCCAGAGCTGGTATAGTTCAACCTAGTCAAAGTTCTTTCTATGCTCCAGTAGTATTGGTGCACAAGAAGGATGGATCATGGCGCATGTGTCCAGATTATAGGGAGCTCAACAAGCTCACTATTAAAGATAAATTTCCCATTCCTGTCATTGATGAAATATTGGATGAATTGCATGGATCAATTTACTTCACCAAGTTGGATCTTCGTTCAGGATATCATCAAATCAGAATGAAGATTGAAGAGAACTCTTGAGGGTCATTATGAATTTTTGGTCATGCCTTTTGGCCTTACCAATGCACCTTCTACATTTCAAGGTCTGATGAATTCCATTTTCAAACCCTTCCTTAGAAAATTTGTGTTAGTATTTTTTTATGATATACTAATCTACAGCCAGTCTTGGAAGGATCATGTTCAACATGTTGACAGGGTGCTCAAACTATTGGAGGAGAAACAATTATATGCAAAAAGCTCCAAATGTTTCTTCGAAGTACAAGAGGTGGAATATCTGGGTCATATTGTATCTCATGAAGGTGTTAAGGTAGACCCTAGCAAAATTAAAGCCATTAAGGAATGGAAAATCCCCACATCCACAAAACATCTGTGAGGATTTCTCGAGTTGACTGGGTATTATCGCAAGTTTGTTAAGAATTATGGGAGAATAGCAGCACCTCTAACAACATTATTGAAGAAAGATGCATTTTCATGGACTCCAGAAGCAACAAAGGCCTTCAAACATCTTAAAGAGGCAATGTGCCAAACACTGGTCTTAGCTACGTCGGACTTCACAAAAACCTTTATTGTGTAATGTGATGCTTCAGGAAATGGAATTGGTGTTGTTTTAATGCAATATGAAAGACCCATTGCTTTCGAAATCCGTCCAATCAAAGGAAAGTATTTACACAAAGCTATTTATGAGAAGGAAATGTTGGCAATACTACATGCACTTAAGAAATGGTGACCCTACCTAATGGGAAGACACTTTAAGGTAAAAACGGATCACGATAGTCTTAAATACTTTTTAGAACAAAGATTATCCTCTGAAGAGAAACAAAAATGGGTTGCAAATATGTTGGGTTATGACTTTGAAATCATCTACAAAAAAGGGAAGCAAAATGTTGTTTCAGATGCACTCTCAAGAAAAGATGAGGATGTGGAAGCATTGTTTTGTGCTATTTTTATTATTCAACCAGATTGGATAAACGAAGCAAGGGATGAATGGAAGAAGGACAAAGGAGTGTGGCCACTTATTCAAAAGTTGCAGAAGATCCCAGTTCAAACAATATTGCCAGAACTTGACAAGGATGGAAAAATCATTTTTGAGAAGAATATTCGGCGAAAATCACATAGAGATAATTTTGTCGACGCATTTCAAACAAACCAGTGTGGTTCATCGTCAGGACAAGTTGAATGAGCAGATCTTGCTATGCACTATAAATAGATCGAGCAGAATATCCGGGTAACGACTAGAATAATGACAGCTCGATTTGACCGAGAAACGGCTAGTTAGACCAAAATTTTTATTCAAATCAGTTACTTCGGTTATTAATTTTCTTATTAAAATAAACATAAATTGACAATTTTATAAATATATATTAAAATAAGTGAGTTAATATACTATAATCATAAAATAATCGAGTAATTAAAAATAGATAATAGTTAACTATATTTTAAATAAATATAAGTTAATTATATTTTAAATAAAATATCAGTTAAAGGGAGATTTAAATCTTAAAATAAATTAATTATAAATCAACAAGGTTATATAAATATCAGTTAGTTGTATAAGTTAAAAATATTCTATAAATAGTTAATATAAGCTAAAAGGACATATAAATAAGTTTCATATTTATAGTCAAAGAGTATCCTGATAAAAATATTACTTAATAGTTTATTAAGGGTAAAAATTAGTATATTAGTTTTAAATTTAAAAAATAAATAAAATATTCATTTTAATTTAAGAATCAAAGAGCTTGAATATAAAAAATAATAATAATAATAATTAATTAATTAATTAAAAAAATTATTTTAAGAATCAAAGAGCTTGAAAAAAAATAAATAAATAAACAATTCATTTAATTTTAGAATCAAAGAGCTTGAATATTATATTATTAAAAAAAAAAAAAACAAGGGAGAAAATAATTAGGAGGAGAGGACTGGGACCCAGCAACTACGGATCTTCCAGCCATCATCTCTATTGAGATTGTTCGGCCTTTTTTCAATCTCAAGGGCTTCCCTAAATTTCCGGTGATGGAATTGCGACACTCTAGCAATCACACTAGCTTCTTCGATGCAGACATGGTGATTGGTTTTCTCCACATGCTCTGCTAAAGCGGAAGACTTGGTTCTCATGTGCTTGAGGTCCGCTGCGTGCTCACTAATCCTTTGGTTAATGGAGCGACCAGTCTCACCGATATAGGGGGTCCCACATGAACAAGGAATAATATAAACACCTTTCATGTCCTTGGGGTCGATAGGATCCTTCACAGATCTGAGGGACTTACGAATGGTGTTAAGAGGTCTAAAGGTTGCGGGGACATTGTGCTTCTTAAGAATCCTCGCAATCCTATCCGTGGTCCCTTGAACATACAGAAGATGGACCCCAGGAATCCGTTCCTTAGGTTCTCTTCTGGATAATGAATTCTTAGTTGCTTTGAGGAAAGCCTTTTGTCCCAAAAGCCTGCTATAACCGTTTTCAACAAAGACATTAAGGAGATGGGACTTCTCCTCCTCGAAGCTCCTTTCATAAAAAATCCTCAAGGCACGAGTTGCCAGGGTGTTGAGAACCCCCAACTTCTGGGCAGGGAAATGGAGGGAACTAGCAAGAAGATACTGCTCCGTATGAGTTTTCCCTAGGGAACTAGCAAGAAGATACTGCTCCGTATGAGTTTTCCCTGCCCAGAAGTTGGGGGTTCTCAACACCCTGGCAACTCGTGCCTTGAGGATTTCTGATGAAAGGAGCTTCAAGGAGGAGAAGTCCCATCTCCTTAATGTCTTTGTTGAAAACGGTTATAGCAGGCTTTTGGTACAAAAGGCTTTCCTCAGGGCAACTAAGAATTCGTTATCCAGAAGCGAACCTAAAGAACGAATTCCTGGGGTCCATCTTCCATATGTCCAAGGGACCATGGATAGGATTGCGAGGATTCTTAAGAAGCACAATGTCCCCGCAACCTTTAGACCTCTTAACACCATTCGTAAGTCCCTCAGATCTGTGAAGGATCTTATCGACCCCAAGGACATGAAAGGTGTTTATATTATTCCTTGTTCATGTGGGACCCCCTATATCGGTGACACTGGTCGCTCCATTAACCAAAGGATTAGTGAGCACGCAGTGGACCTCAAGCATATGAGAACCAAGTCTTCCGCTTTAGCAGAGCATGTGGAGAAAACCAATCACCATGTCTGCATCGAAGAAGCTAGTGTGATTGCTAGAGTGTCGCAATTCCATCACCGGAAATTTAGGGAAGCCCTTGAGATTGAAAAAAGGCCGAACAATCTCAATAGAGAGGATGGCTAGAAGATCAATAGTTGCTGGGTCCCAGCCCTCTCCTCCTAATTATTTTCTCCCTTGAGTGTTTTTTTTTTTTTTAAATAATATAATATTCAAGCTCTTTGATTCTAAAATTAAATTAAATTTTTATTTTTTTATTTTTTTTCAAGCTCTTTGATTCTTAAAATAATTTTTTTAATTAATTAATTTATTTATTTATTTTTATTTTTTATTTTTAGTTTTATTTTATTATTATTACTATTATTTTTATTATTATTTTTATTCTCAAGCTCTTTGATTCTTAAATTAAAATTAATATTTTTTATTTATTTATTTATTGTATTTTTTATTTTTTATTTTTTAAATTTAAAACTAATTATACTAATTTTTACCCTTAATAAACTATTAAGTAATATTTTTATCAGGATACTCTTTGACTATAAATATGAAACTTATTTATATGTCCTTTTAGCTTATATTAACTATTTATAGAATATTTTTAACTTATACAACTAACTAATATTTATATAACCTTGTTGATTTATAATTAATTTATTTTAAGATTTAAATCTCCCTTTAACTGATATTTTATTTAAAATATAATTAACTTATATTTATTTAAAATATAGTTAACTATTATCCATTTTTAATTACTCAATTATTTTATGATTATATTATATTAACTCACTTATTTTAATAAGAATTTATAATTGGGAGTAACATAATATCTTAAAGAAGCATTTGGAGCTTTTTCGGCGCTAGGGTTTCGTTTCGGCCCTGGTTACTGCTAGCGCCTGCGGCGGCAGGGCTACCTCGGGTTTCAGGCCGCCCCCCTACCGACGTCGCTTGGTGCTCAGACGGGCTCGCTGCATCTGGTGGGGTTTGGAGTTTTCAGCGGCTCCGGTAACCTGTGACGAGGTTTCAACTTCGGCCTCCGGACCCTCTCTCCTGCGGATCTTCCACAGCGCGTCCGGCTTTGCTTTGAGCACTGCGTTTTGGTGGCGGCGTAGTGTGTCCACTCGGCGGACTTGCTCATCTTCTGCGACTCTGTTTTGGCACCCTCCAATCTTTGTGCTGAGCCGCGGTGCGGGGGCGGGGGCATTGTTGGGCCTCTTGTTATTCTTGATGGGGGCGAGGTGGCTGCCCTAGCCGCCTCTGCCCCCGGATCCGAATCGCTTCTGCTCTGGTTGGACCCTGATGGGTTCCCTGGCTGAGGCGTTGTTTTTTGGCTTTCTGCTGGCTTGCCTCTGCAGTTATTGGGGGCGTTGAGGGATCTGTGGTGTAGAGTCTGTCTCTGCACCGATTCGTGCCGCCTCATCTATGGCTGTACTGGTTGGTTTTTTTCTGGCTTCTTTGGAGATATGGGTGGTTTCTTCCTCTGGTTCTTCGGATTCAGCAGGAGAGTTTTGAGGGGGTGGGGGGGTGTGGCTACTTTGGCTGCTCCCTTCCATTTCGTGCCTCTCCTCCTTGTTTTGGCGGCCATTTCGAACTTTCTGCACATTTCTCAGGAGCTTTTGTTTTTTTTTCTGTTTATTTTAGCTTGTGATGGGTAGGGGTATCCTCCTGTTGGGGTTTACATATCCATTCTTCTTGCTGCCCTGTTTTAAGGGCTTTTCTGCATACTTCTCTTGAAGTATTGATTGTAAGTGGTTTACCCACACTACAGCATATGCGTTCAGCATCTACAACATGTAATCTTCTGTTTTTAATGGAAATTACGAATTCTATTTCTTCGGAAAAAAAAAACTCACTTATTTTAATATATATTCATAAAATTGTCAATTTATGTTTATTTTAATAAGAAAATTAATAACCGAATTAACTAATTTGAATAAAAAATTTGGTCTAACTAGCCGTTTCCCGGTCAAATCGAGCTGTCATTATTCTAGCCGTTACCTGGATATTCTGCCCGATCTATTTATAATGCATAGCAAGATCTGCTCATTCAACTTGTCCTGACGATGAACCACACTGGTTGGTTCGAAACGCGTCGACAAAATTATCTCTATGTGATTTTCACTGAAGATTCTTCTCAAAATTGATATGGATCACAAAAGCCTAAATTCAATAATGGAAAAATCATATTGGAACCTGGAGCAGTCACAGAAATAAGAACCCGACAGCTACGAAATCAAGGTAGACCCTAGCAAAACTAAAGCCATTAAGGAATGGAAAATCCCCACATCCATAAAACATCTGCGAGGAATTCTCGGGTTGACCGGGTATTATCGCAAGTTTGTTAAGAATTATGGGAGAATAGCAGCACCTCTAACAACATTATTGAAGAAAGATGCATTTTCATGGACTCCATAAGCAACAAAGGCCTTCAAACATCTTAAAGACGCAATGTGCCTAACACTGGTCTTAGCTACGCCGGACTTCACAAAAACCTTTATTGTGGAATGTGATGCTTCAGGAAATGGAATTGGTGTTGTTTTAATGCAATATGAAAGACCCATTGCTTTCGAAAGTCATCCAATCAAAGGAAAGTATTTACACAAAGCTATTTATGAGAAGGAAATGTTGGCAATACTACATGCACTTAAGAAATGGCGACCCTACCTAATGGGAAGACACTTCAAGGTAAAAACGGATAATGATAGTCTTAAATACTTTTTAGAACAAATATTATCCTCTGAAGAGCAACAAAAATGGGTTACAAATATGTTGGGTTATGACTTTGAAATCATCTACAAAAGGGGGAAGCAAAACGTTGTTTCAAATGCACTCTCAAGAAAGGATGAGGATGTGGAAGCATTGTTTTGTGCTGTTTTTATTATCCAACCAGGTTGGATAAACGAAGCAAGGGATGAATGGAAGAAGGACGAAGAAGAGTGGCCACTCATTCAAAAGTTGCAGAAGATCCCAGTTCAAACAATATTGCCAAAACTTGACAAGGACGGAAAAATCATATTGAAACCTGGAGCAGTCACAAAAACAAGAACCTGACAGCTATGAAATCAATCAATCTCAAAGTATATCATCAAGTGGAAGAACTTACCCGCTGAAGATTCCACATGGAAGGACAAGAATTTTATACAAAAGCATCAAGAACTACTCAAGCGTTGAGGACAACACTTTTTGAAGGAGAGGGGCATGTTAGGTCCCTATACTACTAGTGTAACCCCTTATTGTTATTAGTGCAACCCCCTTATTATATTGTTGTGCCCATGTAGTCCCCATATTATTATTATTGTAGCCCATAGAAGCCCACTATTGTTATTATTGTTCCCTTACATTATTATTGTTATGTCCGCTCTGATTATATTATGACCCCTTAGACTCCTATATATAGAAAGGAGGTCTTGTCATTTGTATCATCCAAGAATTGTTCATTTGTGTAATGTAAAGGAGGTTGCCCCCTCGAAGAGGCTGAATTCTAAGGTGTTGATCTATCTTTTCTATCTTTTTGTGAGCTGGTTTCATAACAAAGATTCATGACCATCAACAATTAGGTTAACTTATACATCTAGGATTACATCATCATGCACAAGCATATCATAACATGTGTTAGTCAAACCCAATGACACAAATATCAACATATTAAAGTTAGACAAACTTGATCAGATTAGGGTTTCGATCGGACAAACACATATACCTAGGATTTCATTTCTAGGACACTATAAGGGTCTTGCTTATAGTTTATTAATGATCTAGGGTTTCAATACATAACACCACAAACCCTAATTTATTAATACTTCAAGGGTTTGAGATTTCATACATCATCATTCAACCCTAACAAGTTAGGGTTTCCAAAACCATACCAAAACCCCAAACATGACATTATTAAAGCATCAAGCAATTTTTCTAGGCTTCATTAATAACCCTAATTAGGCTAGGGTTTCACACATTATCATCGATATACCCTTAAGATAGGATTTTGCAAAGAAACTTTCTAGGGTTCCATAGGAGTAATCAAAGATATGAGGAGGGTAGATTTATCTAATAATGAATCGCCCAATCAAGAATATTTAAGAAAGAAAGCTAGACATAATGATGTTAGTAATAGTTTATCAAGAATGAATAACATGAAAAGAGAAAAAACTTATAGTTTAATACATGCCTTTGTTACTTAAAAAACCTTGTAATTCAAATTATTTTTTTTGTGAAGCCTTCTTTCATAATCCTTGAGTCTTCAGCAAGTTTTCCTACACAAGGAATATATGAATAGAAATGTGATTAGTATTTAATGCAGGCAAAACTAGATAAGGAAAACTAAAAATGAAAAGATAATATGATACTTATCTTTGGAAGTTGGTGAGGCCTCCTTCCAAGCTTGAGGGATAACTATAACCTTAAGAAAAAATCAAAAATGTATTTCCAAAATATGTTAAACCTACAAAAACTAGAAATAAAAAACGAAATAACTAAAGCTTAGATCAAAGGACTTAGTAGTGTAAGTCCCTTATATCCAGTTCTTTGGGCTTATTCTTCTATAGATATCCTTCTTCAGTAACATTGGCTTGGTCTCTGATTCTTTTCTTGTTCTTCGGATTATCAGGACAATCACTTCTATAGTGACTCATTTTGTGACATTGGTAGCATTCTATCTTGGACATATCAACCTTCCTTCTTGGCCCTTTTGACTTCTTGGGATTTCCTTTCTTGTGAGAAGCGAAGTATGAATTTGAAACCTTTTCTTATTCATTGTTGAATACTAATGTTATTCTCATTTATTCTTGGGTGCAAGCATTCCATAATTGCTCGAAGGTAGGAGATTCTTTCTAGCTATTGAGTCCTGAAGCAAAAGAACTCCAAGTAGGTGGAAATACCAATAATGCAGTGATTACTAGCTCCTTTTCCAGTACAATTTCATCCATGGCTTGAATTTCATCTCTAATTCTAGATATACTTACAAAGAAGGAAGCCACAATTCATCCTTTGTCATTTTTGTAGTCCTTAATTCATTCTTCAAACTTGCTACTTGACTAATGTTCTTGATAGTGAACAATTTTGATAAAGCTTCATACATTTCTTGAGCATGGTTTATATTGGAAATGTATGGGACAAGATTATCCTTTATTTTTTCTACCATCAATGTCATAACCAATATTTTTGACTCTTTATACTTCACTTTGTCTGCATCACTCAATTATTTGGTAGGTTCCTTCACCTTTCCTTTGACCAAATCCAATACCTCGTTCTTTTAAAAAATGAGTTCAATTCTCTTCTTTCATGCCCTGAAATTTGCTGCTCCTTCCAATTTGTTCTCACTCTTTATTGTGTTAGACATTGCTCTTGAATATAATGAGCTTATTCCCATATAAGACCTTCTTATATGATCCCTTGATCAATCCTTTATATTTCTTTCAGTAGATTCTCAAAACTGCCTTTTACTTCTTCACCTTAGCTCTGATTCCATGTTAGAAAATTAGAAAACCAAAAATATTTTCTTATATAGATAATTACTTGTGATTCTTTTATCTTTATGTTCTTCTTTTATCTTTTATTTCATCAAGAAATTACCAAAACAATAGTACAAGGACAACAAATGTAGGCAGGCAGACAGGGAAAAACCCCTATCTAGGGGAAAACCCAGTCAACAATTCTTTGTTCAATAGTTTCTTGAGATAGTCCAAGACTCTTGACCTAGACAAATACTTCCTCCACACCAAGTCAACCCTGAATCCTTCTTGTAGATGATAATCCTTCAAAAGCAACTTCGACCTAGCAACATCAACTTACAGTAGAAACTTTGACCCAGTAGCAGTAGCAACAAGAACTTCGACTAGACAATGAAAACTTTCATATCCCTTGATACTCCTCATAAGTGAGAGAGAGATGGCCCAAAATTTTGAGCTTGGTGTCTTCTATCTTTCTCCAAAATCTCGCACTCCTTTCCATCCTCCTTCCAACTCTTTTCCAACTTCTCACTTCCACGCTTCCAGCTTCAGGACATCAAACTTATGTGAGAGAGTGTGTATTCCTCCAAATGAATTCGATTTGCCTTGTATATATAGCCTTCCAGTGAGGTCAAATTACCCTTCTTGAGGCCAATTTGATCTTCTTGTGGCCGACTTTGGGTAGAGGTGATAAAATTCATTTACTCAAAAATAATTATTTTTACATTATTCAAAAGCCCAAGAAGGGTCTCTTTTAATTGACAATGACTCTAATGACTCAAAATAAATCCTAGAAGTCCTCAATGGGGACTTTGACCTAAAACAAGATGACCCAAGCATGAAACACATGCTTTAATAAGTCATAATAATAATAATATTTTCTTCATTATTTTGATAAGTACATTTGATCCGGATTTAAACAGGAACGCAACAAATTACAGATATAACCATAAATACAAAGATGCAGCAGAAATAATACTTCATTTCATTAATGTAAAATACTGAAATATGCTTACAACAGAAATGGAAATAAACCAGCTAGGGCAATGGTAGCTTATCTCTAAGAACAGATGTGGCGGCTACATGCCTCTGAACTGTCTTGCAATGAGGCTCAAAGGCCTATTTATTGTTGAGAAACAATGGAAAACCCTCAAAATCCAAAAACCTAACCCTGGGAGATGAAACACCAAACTATGGGCCTCGTTTTGGGTAAATTGGTACATCAACTTCCCGGGGTCGTAACTTTGGCATACGATTTCCATTTGACACACACAATACCTCGTTAGAAAGATCTATCCGATGAATACAACTTTGGGATGGGCAACATGGTTCATGCACCCATGTTGCTTCCAGTTTTCCCAAAAAAATGTCGTTTAGGGCCTCAAAACGGCTTCGGAAGTTCAGGACCCGAAAAACTGCTAAAAATAGTAAATTGTGCTACAATTAAGGAAACTGAAAAACTGAAAGAGACAATTGTGGGGGTCCAAGTGGGATAGGTGGGTGGCCACCAACATCCACCTGGATCATTCCTCCCCCCTTAGGAAGCAATGGTCCCCATTGCGTTGAGTTCCTCCATGAGATGAGGAAACTTCTGCTGAACTTGGTCCCTGGTGAGCTGTTCTGCAACCTCTGATGTGTCCAGTAATGGTGGGAAGCATGGTCGAGGGTGGTCCACATTGAACACTCGGTGTAAGCGAAGGAATGGGGGAATGTTGTGCTCCAAAGCATTGTTTCCCATAGCCTTGGTAATGGTGTAAGGACCATATCGGAGTGGTCTGAGCTTCCGATGGGCTCTGGTAAAGCATTCTTTCTGCAGATGCAACCAAACTTTGTCGCCCACTTAACACTTGTGTGGTACCTAATGTTGATCATGTCGCTGCTTGTACTTGGAAATTTCCAGAATGGAGCGGCGATATATCGACCCGTTGGGTAGAGGTGCTCTAGGAGTCAAATCGAATGAATGCTTGACCTGATAGTGCAACAGTACCCCTGTGGGTGAGGAGAAGATGTCCCTGTCTTCTTTCATGACCATATCCACCTGCTTCTATTGCATGTAGGAACCCTTCTCGAGGGCCATGGATGTGGCTACGATCTTTCCCTTACTTTGAGGGCAAACCAGATAGAAAATAAATTTCCTAGTGTGGGAGATGATCTTACTGCCTTTCTTAGCAGAGATCAAAGAGGTGGCGGTAGGTGGGATACCTCCGGTATCCTGTATAATGGTTTACCCAAAGAAATAATAATAGCATGAGGCCTTGACTCATACACAACATGTCATCTCCACAAGTATGGTTGGCCTAATAATACATCACAAACATTAAGAGGTGCAACATCACACAATACCTCATCTATGAAGGGCTTGATGTTGTAGGGAAGGCGACATTGTTTGCAGACTCGGAGATCTCGTCGTTGGTGAGGCCACCCGATTTTGTACGGCTGCGAGTGTGGTGTGGTCGGTAGGCCCAACCACTTCATGATCTCTATTGAAATGAGGTTCTTTTGGCTCCCACTGTCAACAATGATTTGCATTGGCAAACCCTTCACCCACATCTGTGAGTGGAAAAGACGCTCCCCCTCCTCTAGATCTTCGGGCTCATTCTTCTGGACCTTGGTGGTGGAAACAGTGGCGTTGGGCTCCGCATCAATGATTTGCTTCCCTTTGTCATTCCCCTTGTCAGGTTCTGACTCAAGGTCGGAAATGGCATCTGATTCTGAAGCCTTCAACTCAGCCACTAGCGACTGCTTGGTCCGAAACTCACTTGCGTTATGAGTGGGGCTCTTATGGAACTCACACCACTTTCCTATGTCCTTCTTTGACTTCGTGGTGTTTTTCTTTTTTTGCAGCTTCGACGGGTTGCCTTGGGTCACATTGCCTTGGCTTTGTGAACTTCGGCACATCTTGGTCCCTTCCCTGCCGCGACACGGTCCACTTTATGTATTTATGCTCATAGCTTTTCATAGGGTAGTATTGCTCTTTGATGGCATCCCGGAAAGAATTCCAAGTGGGTGCGGTGAAAAATAGTGAGCTCGTACTTTTATCCTTCTTGAATGGAGCAGCGATATATTGACCCGTTGGGTAGAGGTGCTCTAGGAGTCCAACGGTACCCCTATGGGTGAGGAGAAGATGCCCCTGTCTTCTTTCATGACTGTATCCACCTGCTTCTACTGCGTGGAGGAACCCTTCTCGGGGGCCATGGATGTGGCTATGATCTTCCCCTTACTTTGAGGGTGAACTAGACAGAAAATAAATTTCCTAGTCTGGGAGATGATCTTACAGCCTTTCTTAGAAGAAATCAAAGAGGTGGTGGTAGGTGGGGTTACCTTCGGTATCCTGTATAATGATTTACCCAAATAAATAATAACAGCACGAGGCCTTGAATCATACATAGCATGTCGCCACCACAAGTATGGTTGGCCTAATAATACATCACAAACATCAAGAGGTGCAACATCACACAATACCTCATCTGTGAAGGGCTTGATGTTGTAGGGAAGGCGGCACTGTTGGCGGACTCAGAGATCTCGTCCTTGGTGAAGCCACCAGAAGTTGTACGACTGCAGGTGTGGTGTGGTCGGTAGGCCCAGCCGCTTCACGACCTCTATTGAAATGAGGTTCTTTTGGCTCCCACTGTCAACAATGAATTGCAGTGGCGAACCTTCACCCACATCTGTGAGTGGAAAAGACGCTCCCCCTCCTCTGGATCTTCGGGCTCATTCTTTTGGACCTTAGCGATGGAAACAGTGGTGTTGGGCTTTGCATCAATGATTTGCTTCCCTTTGTCATTCCCCTTGTCAGGTTCTGACTTAGGGTCGGAACATACATCTGATTCTGAAGCCTTCAACTCGGCCACCAGTGACAGCTTGGTCCAACAATCACTTGTGTTATCAGTGGGGCTCTTATGGAACTTACACCACTTTCCTGTGTTCTTCTTTGACTTCGTGGTGTTGTTCTTTTCTTGCAGCTTCAACGGGTTGTCTTGGGTCACACCGCCTTGGCTTTGTCCTTTGTTCTTCGGATTCGCAAATCCAAATTCTCGCTTCTTTTGTTTAAACTTATGCTCGATCATGACAGCATATCGGTATGCCGTGTCAAGCGAGGAGATGTCCAGGACCTCCATCTCATCCTGGATGTAACTGTGTAGGTAGCAGCGGTATTTGAGTACCAAATGCATTTCAGAATCCTTGATACCCAACTTTGTGCGAAGGGTATGAAAAATATTTGTGAACTCTGGCATATCTTGGTCCCTTCCCTGCCGTAGCGTGGTCCACTTTATGTATTTATCCTCATAGCTTTTGACAGGGTAGTATTGTTCCTTAATGGCATCTCAGAATGAATTCCAAGTGGGTGCAGTTGAAAATAGTGAGCCCGTACTTTCATCCTTTTGCTCGCAGTGGGTTTCCCACTAGTCCTTGACGTGGGGGGCTGCTTTGAGAAGAACAAAAGTGATCTTTTCACGGCTGGAAAAATCATGAACAGAAAAATAACCACCTAGCAGATTTAACCATTTATCTACAACATCTACGTCTATCTGACCCTCGAATATGGGGATTTCAAATTTAACTTGTACCTTAAAGGGTTTGGATTTTCCAGCGTAGCTGTTGGAAGCAGATGCATCGCCCCTGGGTAACTGCTGAAGGATCTGGGTAAAGTTTTCCATCATCGCATTCTTTTGTCGCTCGAGGGCTTCTTCAAGAAATATTTTGATAGGATCTCCTTCCCCCTCATCTTTCTTTTCATTCGCCATGGGAGGCCATCGAGATTTGCGATGCTAGTCTTGCAAGGGTTCGTACAGTTCAAGCCCTAACTCCTTATATCCCGACCTCGTTGGGGACATGCAAAGAAAAACAGAGAAAGAGCAGACCGCTCTGATACCACTGATCCAGATTTAAACAGGAACACAACAAATTACAGATATAACCATAAATATAGAGATGCAGCAAAAATAATACTTCATTTCATTAATGTAAAACACTGAAATATGCTTATACACAGAAATGGAAATAAACCAGCTAGGGCGATGGTAGCTTATCTCTGAGAAGAGATGTGGCGGCTACATGCCTCTTATCTTACAATGAGGCTCGAAGGCGTATTTATTGTTGAGAAACAATGGAAAACTCTAAACATACAGAAACCTAACCCTAGGAGATGAAGCGCCAAACTATGGGCCCCGTTTTGGGTAAATTGGTACATCAACTTCCCGGGTCGTAACTTTGGCGTACGATCTCTGTTTGACGCGCACAATACCTTATTAGAAAGATCTATCTGAGGACTACAACTTTGGGATTGAAAACATCAATCAATGCGCCCATTTTGCTCCCGGGTTTCCCAAAAAATGTCGTTTAGGGCCTCAAAACGGCTCCGGAAGTTCTGGACCCAAAAAACTGCTAAAAATAGTAAACTATGCTACAATTAAGGAAACTGAAAAACTGAAAGAGATAGTTGTGGGGGTCCAAGTGGGATAGGTGGGTGGCCACCAACATCCACTTGGATCATTCCTCCCTCCTTAGGAAGCGATGGTCCCTATTGCGTTGAGTTCCTCCATGAAATGAGGAAACTTCTGCTGAACTTGGTCCCCGGTGCACTGTTTTGCAACCTCTAATGTGTCCCGTAATGGTGGGAAGCATGGTTGAGGGCGGTCCACATTGAACACTCATCGTAAGCCAAGGAATGGGGGAATTTTGTGCTCCAAAGCATTGTTTCCCATAACCTTGGTAATGGTGTAAGGACCATATCGGAGTGGTCTGAGCTTCCGATGGGCTCTGGTAAGGCGTTCTTTCTGCAGATGCAACCAGATTTTGTCGCCCACTTGAAACTTGTGTGGTACCTGATGTTGATCATGTCGCTGCTTGTACTTGGAATTTTCCAGAATGGAGTGGCGATATATCAACCCGTTGGTTAGAGGTGATCAAAGAGTCAGATCGAATGAATGCTTGACCTGATAGTGCAACGGTACCCCTGTGGGTGAGGAGAAGATGTCCTTGTCTTCTTTCATGATCGTATCCACCTGCTTCTGCTGCATGGAGGAACCCTTCCCGGGGGCCATGGATGTGGCTATGATCTTCCCCTTACTTTGAGGGTGAACCAGACAGAAAATAAATTTCCTAGTCTAGGAGATGATCTTACTGCCTTTCTTAGCAAAGATCAAAGAGGTGGCAGTCGATGGGGCTACCTTCGGTATCCTGTATAATGATTTACCCAAAGAAATAATAACAGTGCAAGGCCTTGACTCATACACAGCATGTCGCCTCCACAAGTATGGTTGGCCTAATAATACATCACAAACATCAAGAGGTGCAACATCAGACAATACCTCATCTGTGAAGGGCTTGATGTTGTAGGGAAGGCGACACTGTTGGTGGACTCAGAGATCTCGTCCTTGGTGAAGCCACTCGATGCTGTACGGCTATGGGTGTAGTGTGGTCGGTAGGCCCATCCGCTTCACGACCTCTGCTGAAATGAGGTGCTTTTTGCTCCCACTATCAACAATGAATTGCAACGGCAAACCCTTCACCCACATTTGTGAGTGGAAAAGATGCTCCCCCTCCTATGGATCTTCGGGCTCATTCTTCTGGACCTTGGCGGTGGCAACAGTGGCACTAGGCTTCGCATCAATGATTTGCTTCCCTTTGTCATTCCCCTTGTCGAGTTCTGACTCAAGGTCGGAACATGCATTTGATTTTGAAGCCTTCAACTTGGCCACCAACAACTGCTTGGTACGACACTCACTTGTGTTATCAGTGGGGCTCTTATGGAACTCACACCACTTTCCTATGTCTTTCTTTGACTTCGTGGTGTTGTTCTTTTCTTGCAGCTTTGACGGGTTGTCTTGGGTCACATCGCCTTGGCTTTGTCCTTTGTTCTTCAGATTCGCAGATCCAAAGTCTCGCTTCTTTTGTTTAAACTTCTTCTCGATCTTGACAGCGTATCGGTATGCCGTGCTAAGCGAGGAGATGTTCATGAACTCCATCTCATCCTCGGTGTACCTATGTAGGCATCCACGGTATTTGAGTATGAAATGTAGCTTAGAATCCTTGATATCCAACTTTGTGTGAAGGGTATGAAAAATATTTGTGAACTCCGGCACATCTTGGTCCCTTCCCTGCCACAGCGTGGTCCACTTTATGTATTTATCCTCATAGATTTTGACAGGGTAGTACTTCTCCTTGATGGAATTCTAGAATGAATTCCAAGTGGGTGTGGCTGAAAATAGTGAGCCCGTACTTTCATCCTTCTGCTTGCAGTAGGTTTCCCACCAGTCCTTGACATGGGGGGTTGCTTTGAGAAGTGAAAAAGTGATATTTTTCTGGCTGGAAAAATTATGAACAGAAAAATAATCATCTAGCAAATTTAACCATTTACCTACGGCATCTGCATCTATCTGACCCTCGAATATGGGGATTTCAAAGTTAACTTGTACCTTAAAGGGTGTGGCGTTTCCAACATAGCTGTTGGAAGCAGATGTGTCGCCCCTAGGTAGCCGCTGAAGGATCTAAGCAAAGTTTTCCATCATCGCGTTCCTCTGTCACTCGAGGGTTTCTTCGAGCAATATTTTGATAGGATCTCCTGCCCCCTAATCTTTCTTTTCATCCGCCATGGGAGGCCGTCAGGATTTGCAAGGCTGGTCTTGCAAGGGTTCGACCAATTCAAGCCCTAACTCCTTATATCCCAACCTCGTTGGGGACATGCAAATAAAAACAGAGAAAGAGCAGACCGTTCTGATACCATTGATCCAGATTTAAACAGGAACGCAACAAATTACAGATATAACCATAAATAAATATATGAAGCAGAAATAATACTTCATTTCATTAATGTAAAATACTGAAATATGCTTACAAACAGAAATGGAAATAAACTAGCTAGGGTGATGGTAGCTTATCTCTTAGAAGATATGTGGCAACTACATGCCTCTAAGTTGACTTACAATGAGGCTTGAAGGCCTATTTATTGTTGAAAAACAATGGAAAATCCTAAACATCCAAATCCTAACCCTAGGAGATGAAGCGCCAAACTATGGGCCTCGTTTTGGGTAAATTGATACATCAACTTCCCGGGGTCGTAACTTTGGCATACGATCTCCGTTTGACGCGCACAATACATCGTTAGAAAGATCTATCCAAGGAATACAACTTTGGGATGAGCAACATCAGTCCAAGGACCCATGTTACTCCTAGATTTCCCAAAAAATGTTGTTTAGGGCCTCAAAAGGGCTCCGGAAATTCAAGACCCAAAAAACTGCTAAAAATAGTAAACTGTGCTACAATTAAGGAAACTGAAAAACTGAAAGAGATACTTATGGGGGTCCAATTGGAATAGGTGGATGGCCACCAACATCCACCTGGATCATTCCTCCCCCCCTTAGGAAGCAATGGTCCCCATTGCGTTGAGTTCCTCCATGAGATGAGGAAACTTCTGTCGAACTTGGTCCCTGGTGACCTGTTATGCAACCTCTGATGTGTCCAGTAATGGTGGGAAGCATGATAGAGGGCAGTCCTGATTGAACACTCGGTGTAAGCGAAGGAATGGGGGAATGTTGTGCTCTAAAGCATTGATTGCCATAGCCTTGGTAATGGTGTAAGGACCATATCGGAGTGGTCTGAGCTTCCGATGGGCTCTGGTAAGGCGTTCTTTCTGTAGATGCAACCAGACTTTGTTGCCCACTTGAAACTTGTGTGGTACCTGATGCTGATCATGTCGCTACTTATACTTGGCATTTTCTAGAATGGAGCGGCGATATATCGACCTGTTGGGTAGAGGTGCTCTAGGAGTCAGATCGAATGAATGCTTGACCTGATAGTGCAACGGTACCCCTGTGGGTGAGGAGAAGATGTCCCTATCTTCTTTCATGACTATATCCACCTGCTTTTGCTGCGTGGAGGAACCCTTCCGGGGGCCATGGATGTGGCTACGATCTTCCCCTTAATTTGAGGGCAAACCAGACAGAAAATAAATTTCCTAGTCTAGGAGATGATCTTATTGCCTTTCTTAGCAGAGATCAAAGAGGTGGAGGTACGTGGGGATACCTTCGATATCTTGTATAATGATTTACCCATAGAAATAATAACAGCGCGAGGCCTTGACCCATACACAGCATGTCGCCTCCACAATTATGGTTGGCGTAATAATACATCACAAACATCAAGAGGTGCAACATCACACAATACCTCATCTGTGAAGGGCTTGATGCTGTAGGGAAGGCGACACTGTTGGCGAACTCGGAGATATCGTCCTTGGTGAAGCCACCCGATGTTGTACGGCTGTGGGTGTGGTGTGGTCAGTAGGACTAGCCGCTTCACGACCTCTGCTGAAATGAGGTTGTTTTAGCTCCCACTGTCAACAATGAATTGCGGTGACGAGCCCTTCACCCACATCTGTGAGTGGAAAAGACGCTCCCCCTCGTATGGATCTTTGGTCTCATTCTTCTGGACGTTGGCAGTGGCAACATTGGCGCTAGGCTCCACATCAATGATTTGCTTCCCTTTGTCATTCCCCTTGTCGGGTTCTGACTCAGGGTCGGAACATGCATATGATTTTGAAGTCTTCAACTCGGCCACCAGCGGCTGCTTGGTTCGACACACACTTGTGTTATCAGTGGGGCTCTTATGGAACTCACACCACTTTCCTGTGTCCTTCTTTGACTTCGTGGTGTTGTTCTTTTCCTGCAGCTTCGACGGGTTGTCTTCAGTCACACCGACTTGGCTTTGTCCTTTGTTCTTCGGATTCCCAGATCCAAAGTCTCGCTTCTTTTGTTTAAACTTTTGCTCGATCTTGATAGCATATCGGTATGTCGTGCCGAACGAGGAGATGTTTAGGAACTCCATCTTGTCCTGGATGTACCTGTGTAGGCAGCCGTGGTATTTGAGTACCAAATGCAACTAGGAATCCTTGATACCCAACTTTGTGCGAAGGGTATGAAAAATATTTGTGAACTCCGACACATCTTGGTCTATTCCCTGTCACAGCGTGGTCCACTTTATGTATTTATCCTCGTAGCTTTTTACAGGGTAGTACTGCTCCTTGATGGCATCTTAGAATGAATTCCAAGTGGTTGCGGCTGAAAATAGTGAGCCTGTACTTTCATCCTTCTGCTCACAATAGGTTTCCCACTAGTCCTTGACGTGGGGGCTGCTTTGAGAAGTGAAAAAGTGACCTTTTCTCGACTAGAAAAATCATGAACAGAAAAATAACCATCTAGTAGATTTAACCATTTATCTACCACATATGTGTCTAACTGACCCTTGAATATGGGGATTTCAAAGTTAACTTGTAACTTAAAGGGTGTGGCTTTTCCAGCGTAGCTGTTGGAAGCAGATGCGTCGCTCCTGGGTAGCCGCTGAAGGATCTGGGCAAAGTTTTCCATCTTCGTGTTCCTTTGTCGCTTGAGGGCTTCTTCGAGCAAGATTTTGATAAGATTTCCTTCCACCTCGTCTTTCTCTTCATGAAATGGAAATAAACCAGCTAGGGCAATGGTAGCTTATCACTGAGAAGAGATGTGATGACTACATGCCTCTCAATTGTCTTACAATGAGGCTCGAAGGTGTATTTATTGTTCAGAAACAATGGAAAACCCTAAACATCCAAAAACCTAACCCTAGGAGATGAAGCGCCAAACTATGGGCCCTGTTTTAGGTAAATTGGTACATCAACTTTCCGAGGTCGTAACTTTGGCATACGATCTTCGTTTTACGTGCACAATACCTTGTTAGAAAGATCTATCCAAGGACTACAACTTTGGGATGAGCAACATCAATCCATGGACCCAAGTTTCTCTAAGTTTTCCCCAAAAACGTCGTTTAGGGCCTCAAAACGACTTCGAAAGTTCAGGACCTGAAAAACTGCTAAAAATAGTAAACTGTGCTACAACTAAGGAAACTGAAAAACTGAAAGAGACAGTTGTGGGGGTCCAAGTGGGATAGGTGGGTGGCCACCAACATCCACCTGGATCATTCCTCCCCCCTTAGGAAGCAATGGTCCCCATTGCGTTGAGTTCCTCCATAAGATGAGGAAACTTTTGCCGAACTTGGTCCCTAGTGAGCTATTCTACAACCTCTGATGTGTCCAGTAACAGTGGGAAGCATGGTCGAGGGTGGTCCACATTGAACACTCAGTGTAAGCGAAGGAATGGGGGAATGCTATGCTCCAAAGCATTGGTTCCCATAGCCTTGTAATGGTATAAGGACCATATTGGAGTGGCCTGAGCCTCCTATGGGCTCTGGTAAGTCGTTCTTTCTGCAAATGCAACCAAACTTTGTCACCCACTTGAAACTTGTGTGGTACCTGATGCTGATCATGTCGCTGCGTGTACTTGACATTTTCCATAATGGAGCGGCGATATATCGACCCGTTGGGTAGAGGTGCTCTAGGAGTCAGATTGAATGAATGTTTGACCTGATAGTGCAATGGTACCCCTGTGGGTGAGGAGAAGATGTCCCTGTCTTCTTTCATGACCGTATCCACCTGCTTCTGCTGCATGGAGGAACCCTTCCTAGGGGCCATGGATGTGGCTACGATCTTCCCCTTACTTTGAGGGCGAACCAGACAGAAAATGAATTTCCTAGTCTGGGAGATGATCTTACTGCCTTTCTTAGCAGAGATCAAAGAGGTGGTGGTAGGTGGGGCTACCTCTGGTATCTTGTATAATGAATTACCCAAAGAAATAATAACAACACGAGGCCTTGACTCATACACAACATGTCGCCTCCACAAGTATGGTTGGCCTAATAATACATCACAAACATCAAGAGGTGCAACATCACACAATACCTCATCTGTGAAGGGCTTGATGTTGTAGGGAAGGCGACACTGTTGGCGGACTCAGAGATCTCGTCCTTGGTGAAGCCACCCGATGTTGTACGGTTGCGGGTGTGGTGTGGTCGGTAGGCCCAACCACTTCACGACCTCTGCTGAAATGAGGTTCTTTTGGCTCCCACTGTCAACAATGAATTGCAGCGGCGAAACCTTCACCCACATCTGTGAGTGGAAAAGACGCTCCCCCTCCTATGGATCTTCGGGCTCATTCTTCTGGACCTTGGCGGTGGAAACAATGGCACTGGGCTCTGCATCAATGATTTTCTTCCCTTTGTCATTCCCCTTGTCGGGTTCTGACTTAGAGTCGGAACATGCATCTGATTCTGAAGCCTTCAACTCGACCACCAATGACTGCTTGGTCTGACACTCACTTGTGTTATGAGTGGGGCTCTTATGGAACTCACACCACTTTCCTTTGTCCTTCTTTGACTTCGTGGTGTTTTTTTTTCTTTTAGCTTCGACAGGTTGTCTTGGGTCACACCACCTTGGCTTTGTCCTTTGTTCTTCGAATTTGCATATCCAAAGTCTAGCTGTTTTTGTTTAAACTTCTGCTCAATCTTAACAGCATATCTGTATGTCATGTTGAGCGAGGAGATGTTCAGGAACTCCATCTCGTCCTGGATGTACCTATGTAAGCAGCCGCGGTATTTGAGTACCAAATGAAACTCAGAATCCTTGATACCCAACTTTGTGCGAAGGGTATGAAAAAAATGTGTGAAATCCGACACATCTTGGTCCCTTCCCTTCCACAGCGTGGTCCACTTTATGTATTTATCCTCAGAGATTTTGACAGGGTAGTACTGCTCCTTGATGGCATCCCGGAATGAATTCCAAGTGGGTGCGGCTGAAAATATTGAGCCCGTACTTTCATCCTTCTGCTCGCAGTAGGTTTCCCATGAGTCCTTGACGTGGGGGGTTGCTTTGAGAAGTACAAAAGTGATCTTTTCCCGGCTGGAAAAACCATTAACAGAAAAATAACCATCTAGCAGATTTAACCATTTATCTACGACATCTGCATCTTTCTGACCCTCAAATATGGGGATTTCAAAGTTAACTTGTACCTTAAAGGGTGTGGCGTTTCCAGCGTAGCCGTTGGAAGCAGATGTGTCGCCCCTGGGTAGCCGCTGAAGTATCTGGGCAAAGTTTTCCATCATCGCGTTCCTTTGTCGCTCGAGGGCTTCTTCAAGCAAGATTTTCATAGGATCTCCTACCCCCTCATCTTTCTTTTCATCCGCCATGGGAGGCCGTCGGGATTTGCGAGGCTGGTCTTGCAAGGGTTCGACCAGTTCAAGCCCTAACTCCTTATATCTCGACCTCATTAGGGACATGCAAAGAAAAATAGAGGAAGAGCAGACCGCTCTGATACCACTGATCCAGATTTAAACAGGAACGCAAAAAATTACAGATATAACCATAAATATAAAGATGCAACAGATATAATACTTCATTTCATTAATGTAAAATATTGAAATATGCTTAGAAACAGAAACATAAATAAACCAGCTAGGGCAATGGTAGCTTATCTCTGAGAAGATATGTGGTGGCTACATGCCTTTGAATTGTCTTACAATGAGGCTCGAAGGCCTATTTATTGTTGAGAAACAATGGAAAACCCTAAACATCCAAAAACCTAACCCTAGGAAATGAAGCGCCAAACTATGGGCCCCGTTTTGGGTAAATTGGTACATCAACTTCCCGGTGTCGTAACTTTGGCATACGATCTCTGTTTGACGCGCACAATACCTTGTTAGAAAGATATATCCAAGGACTACAATTTCATGATGAGTAACATCAATCTAAGGAACGTTCCAAGGACCTATGTTTCTCTTAGTTTTCCCAAAAAACGTCATTTAGGGCCTCAAAACGGCTCCAGAAGTTCAGGACCCAAAAAACTGCTAAAAATAGTAAAATGTGCTACAATTAAGGAAATTGACAAACTGAAAGAGATAGTTATGGGGGTCCAATTGGGATAGGTGGGTGGCCACCAACATCCACCTGGATCAACATTTCATTGTGACCCAAATACATTTATGAAGACCGAACCTAGTTACATATTTCAACAGACATGTTAGCTTCTTGGTTGAACAAGTCACACATGGGTGATGGGGTTGTAGAAGAAAAATGGACCTTCATGGGAGGGGTGGGACAACATCTCTAATTCCACTTTCTAGTACTCTCGTTGTAACTTGGGTTGGAAGGTATTGGAATAACTTCGCCTTGAAGCTCACGATGTCATGAGGGTAGACCCCAGATTGGATTGCTCATGAGGATTTACTGGGGAGCACACATCAGGGAGGATTCCTTTATACCTAGTAGCATTAGTCTCATCATATAGTATGACATCGGAGATGATAGTGGCCTCCATTTTCACACCCAATTTTTTCCCTTGTAGTCACAAACGCCTAAAGGGCAAGCAACGTGGCACCCTTAGAACTTCAAAAGGAATTTATTGAAGGGCGTGACCAACTTGGCACACTTGGCATGAGGAAAAAAAAGATGAAAGATAATTAAGGGTTGATGATCATGCAATTATAAACACTAATTCACATAATGTAGTAAGTGGGCTTTTAGAATCAAATTAATTAAATAAAAAAACAAACCTTGGGAAAGGGGAGAATACAAAGAATTATTAAAAAAATGAACCAAATGAGCAACTTTGCTTTCCTCACATTTGGAAAACCTTAAGTATATAATGTGTACTTAAATAACCCCAAAATATGTAAGTTGTTCTAATAACAAAAGGGAAAGGGGACCCGGATGCGGGTGCTCCCTCCAGTTAATAATGTCATATCTCTCTGATACAACAGCTGGCTTCAATGCTGGCAGTCGGGCGTGCTGCACAGTACAGGAGGTAGACAGAATTTATAAGTTCAAGGCTTCAACATTAACTACAGAGATGTCTCGAAACCGATTCTATTTCAATTCGCGCATGGCAACAATGAAGGCGTATGGGTTCTGGGTACTGCTCTCAGGACTTGGCATTAATGCCTCTTTGTTATTTAATACAAGGCCGCTCACGTCTTGCCGCATTATGCTGTGTGTCTGGTGTGTAAGGCTCCAGGAGGTTATATCTGCCTGCATAGGTTCTCTGTTGTGTCATTGGAGTTATATCTGCCTGCATAGGTTCTCTGTGCCCGCAATCACAATGCGCAGGCGTGGCATTCCTCGGCGAGGCAGCAACTATGGGAATAGGGGAGGTAGAGCATATCCGGCTCCCTCGACTGTTAATCCTATTTCTACAATTCCGCCATCTCATCTGTCGCCTGCACCTGAGGGAGCTCGTCCGAATAGCTCGTTTCAAACTTCCAGTTTCTCTTTTCAGAGTGAGGTAAATAGGCCAATTATCACTATCAATTTTACAGTTTCGGTGGTAGAAGAGGAAGGGAATTCCTCCAGTTCGGCTCCCTCAGCGAACGACCCCTCCCAAGATGACAGTATCCTGCTTGGGGATCTGTCAGGACATGTGTATCATGTGGGTCGCCAGCATGAAGAACAACCGGCACCTGACCAATTTCAGCCACCGAATTTCGCTAAGGAGAATGCCTTGGTTCAAGATCAGTGCCCGAATTCAACTCCAGCGCAGATAGAGGGGCCTTCTGGTGGTCCCTCTCATGGATACTCTCGCATCCTGCACCTGTTAACTCACCCCAACGGAGAACCAGTGCTAGATGAAGAAGGTGGCGTAACCTGGATAGCATCACCCAGTCCAGAAAGGGAGGACGCGCCAACATCCCCGAATCATGCAGGCTCTGAACAGTAATCTCTGTCCGGGTGACCTTCCGGCTCTCATGTTTTGTAATTTTGCTTTCAAGGTCTGGGATAGGAAATCAAATGTTAAATATTGGCATACCCTGTCATCTGTTTTTGTCCATTTCAGAGTTTTTTTGGTACTAGTTGTCAATATAGGTCCAGAACTACAAAGGTATGATACTTCTAATATCCAGGACCTCAATGTACTCGTGACTGAAGGACTATATGGTAAAATCCATGATTTGCTAGCTGAGGACTGGCTGAGGCCTCCTCCCGATTTGTAAACTCTATGTACATATTTTTACTTCCTTAATAGATTTAGCTTTTATCGAGAAAAAAAAAAAAAAAACAAAAGGGAAAGGGGACCCATGAGGTGTATACTAGTTGGTTTTGCATGGGGTTTAGTCTATGCCAAGTATCAGGTTCAAACCACATGGGGAGGGGTTGAGGATGGAAGCCACTTTCAAGGAATTAAACTTCCCAAGGGGCATCCATGCTCAACCAAGCCTCGCACAATCTTGGTTATAAGCATCCCCTTACAAGTATGTCGGTCTTCTTTCATCTAATAAATGAGCTAGCCTCGACCTAGGCTCAACCAAGTCACCAAAAAAAAGAAAAAAAGGAAAGGAGACATAGAGTTAAATTAGAAACATTAATCCAATGATAGTTTACCCTCATTAAGAAAAGAGGTGTATGAAATTAAAGAATAATAATTTAAAATTAAAGAAATTTAGTTTCATGAGAGAACCTCCATGTGGCAAGAGCACAACACAAATATCTCCATCCAAAATTTCAACTTGAGAAAAGCTAGGGAGTAGTTGGGCAACAAAATCTGAGACCTACTTGTTGACTTCAATAATGAACAAAAAATAAGGAGTATAAAAGGGGATCAAGGGACAATTAGGAGAAGAAATAGGGAATCATGTGTGGGCGAGGGAAAATATATTTTTAATAAGAAGCTAAGTAAGTAGTTTTAAGAGAGTCTTGACGTGAGGCTGACACATGGATAGGTGAATAATCAAATTATTGGATTAATAAAATCAATTTTTTTTGCATGAAGTGATAAGTTCATCTATGAAGCCTCCCATAAAATAAGGAGCAAGTTATGAGATAAGGGATTCTCTTTTCTGTATTGTCAGATGACTATCCTAATGCTATTGTGTATTTAAAGTGACTATTACATTCTATAATGAGTTTGGTGAAGTGGAGGCTCTTGGAGTGCAAAACGCTTGAGCCAGAGTGCTCTCCTCCACTTTCTAGTGTTATTTCTCTACCATACAGTCGCATTGCAACTCGGGGGTTCGCGGAGAAGAAGAGTATCCAAGGAGTAGGTTGGAAGGCCAACTAGTGAGTTGAAAATGATCAATTAGGATGTAAAAATATCTACACATGTATGAGGACTACTTCAAGGGAGCAAAAGAATTAGTGGACCTGAGATCGAGATTCCATTCCCCCTTGATGCATGGTATCATTGGTATTAGAAAAAGTTATTATATATTATTATGATCGTTTGTAATAAAGAATGATGTGTGGTCATGAAATTCTTGATTGTGGATATATGTATCCTGGACTATTGTGTGTTCCTTATGACTAGTTGTAATTATTAAAAGGACGATTTAATGAAGAAAGATAAATTCTCGTTGCTTATTATTCTTGTAACTCTGTGACTTGGAAAATGTAACTTTTTTTGTTGATAATGGATTTGTGTATGGTATTATGTGTATGAATAATTTATGTATTATTTACCTTGTGATGCTTTTAAACAAAAATTAAAAATAAATTATATTGCATAGTCAATAATGGTCCCTACAGTTCCTTGGAAAGGTGACACAACATGAATGTGAGGTTGAATGTTGAAGAGTCCTCAACATGACTTTTTTCTAAATAAGTAATAAGAGAAGCAACAACAACAACAACAACATATTTTAAAACAAGTTCCCATGTCTCTAAAAGCCCTTAGGGTCATTCTCATAATGGGTACACAAGATAGAAAGTGAGAGGATAAAAGCTAATTAGTAATTATTAGCTTGCTATAATCAATCTCTATATTTAAAATAAGTGATAATTTAATGATTTAGGGATGCAATGTTAGTTGATGAAAATACAAGCATTAACAATTCAACAAGTCAAATGCACTATAAATTAGCTGGTGCCATTGTATGCAGGTAAGAGAGGAACCCTAATATTGTCAAACTTCCAACTTAAACTATATTCAAAACAAACCATCACGTTTCCAAAAAATAACATAACACATCATCCATAATAAGTAGGATAAGCAAATACAACAAAGAAAAGATGAATGAACATGTGTGCTAATGTAATACAAGAATTATTGATGAAAAAAATAACAAATGTATACCTAGTGGAAAGGGGACAATTTCATGCCTATGCTAAGTAATGACATAATACAATATTGTTTAGGAAAACATGAGACAAGCCTGGAATGATTAGATCCAATTTATAATAGCTAAGGAAACTTCAAATAGTCAATGGCCTTAGAAGCCATTGACTTACAACAAAACCAATATAAGCAAAACTATGAGTACACAGAGAAACAACGTGGATGAGGAAAAATGCCTAGATTATATTTAAAAGACACAATCTATTGATTACATGGGCACCATAACTATGGGAAGTGCTTCAAATTGACAACATATTGACATTTAGTGAGGATAGAATAACTAATACCCAAGCTAGGCACTAAGAAATAAAACTAAAAATGTGTTGGGCACATATGATATCCAACTATGGAGTTAGGGTAAGCAAGTCGAGCTAGGGCCATAACTTAGGTAAAATTTAGATAGTCACTAGGAGAAGAAAAAACAACCCTAGAATTTGTTAACTAATGGAAAATAATGATTAGAGAAAAAGGCCAAATAAAAGATTGTGCCTACTGTGTCTAAATGTAAGTGATCACATTGATAAAGATAACTAAGCTCAAAGTGTAGCCACAATTCAAATAGTGAACCCAATCCATAATTAATGCACTATCAACTAAGCCTACCTCTTAATGCTTCTAGTTTAGTTACAATGATTGGAGATGTAATGACCAAGGACTGGCTTAATGAATCATGCATAGTTAAGAAAAAACCAAATGCAAGAATGAGATTCGATGGAGGAGGTGGTTATGGCATTAATACGTCCACAATGACTATTTTATCTCAAGGAAGGGCCAAGACCAAACAAAAATACTAAGCACAATCCCATGGAATGTTAAATGTTGCTCATGATGGTTGGTATTACAATGGATAAACAATCCTTTCCAAAACAAAATAACCCCATGGCCAAATCTTGAGGATGGCAGGGCTTATCATTACTAATAATAAAATTGCAAAATCCATTTTCCATGGTTCGTAACAACTTTAAATATCCTCCATGAGGTTAATGAGGTCAATATTTTGTTAGGCAAGTTAAAACAACATCATGATTAGCTCATAGACGAAATCATAATCCTATCAACCTTTGAACCATTGCCATTTGCTAATCAAATTTCCAATAGATGTGGTACTATGAATTGAGGAGCCAACTAAATAACCAACATTATAGAACCAAGTCATGATGGAATAATACAACACATGCAAATACCAGATGCACATGCTAATGATAAGTGCCAAAGGTCCATGTAGCTACAAAAATCAAAATCAAGGCTAAAATCACTTTGTTATTAATTAGCACATGATAGCAAAAATAAGCTAATAATTAATACATGATGCGCATAACCAATAAAGCAGATAAAACATATACAATACATAGAATGATAAAACCAAAACCTCATTACCATCCTCTTCGTATGCAAATATATGTATGAAATTAATATTGTTTACATTGTGAAAGTAATCGCAAGATGTTATCAAAGTACCATGAGCCCACCTTGATAATCAAAACTACAAATATCTTAACAAGCTAACATAGTTCCTTCCCATGCCATGAATCAACATTCTCAAAATGTTGCCATCATACGATCATGGATACATAATGAAAATAATGTAAGCCATAATTATCATTATACAACGACACATCAATATAAAAGATGCATCTATGAAACACCACATTGATATTGCAAAATATGGAACATAATGAAATTGCATGGGATATGGCATCACTCCCTTTACGATTACACGATCTTACACCTCTCCACAAAAAGTGAAGTGGGACTAAGTCAAAACAAAAAGTGAAGAGGGATTTCAATGATAAGGAATACACAATATTGGTTTCAAACAACAAAGGATAAATCACAAGGATAAATCTCAAAATTTAGCAATATTTTGGCTCAAATCCACAATGCTTCTTATGATACTAACTAGGAAATTTGTCAATAATACGTTTCTTCATCCACACCAAAAATGCTATTTTTATTGAGGTCTTTCCACAAGCAATCATGCACTTACAATGGAGTTTGTAGGTAAAAGTTATGGCCTTGACAAGATAATGACCCAAATATAACATAATTTGAATATGGGGAATTAGTACTGTGTGAGAATTCATTAGGGACTTCTATAAACATCATGGAATTTCTAAAAAGGTTTTAAAACCCTAAACCTAAACCTAAATTTAACCATTAAAATACCTAATAGGAAGCAAAAGGGTTCACTTTTTTACTCACTACTAGTTGTTCCACCACATGAGTAAGAGCATGGAGGAAAAACATATTGTAAAGCACTATAGAAGAGTATATGTTCTCAAAGCTCCATAATAAGCTTAGTCAACTTTGCATGTTGTATTGATATCTACAATGCAAGAACACAAAAGGCATAATGCTTCATTAAATGTTGTTTTCCCGCATAGGCTTTCAAGGTAAATATTTGTGTTTCATTATATAGCTTTATATTGTAGTCTATTTTATATGTCATTTATTGTTAATTAATCTTAATGACATATTTTTTTGTTTTTTTGTTTTTTATTTTTTATTAAAACTTTGAAAATACAAAAAGATAGTCATGATATTACTTATTCAGTTTTGTTTTTCACTGCCTAATAGTTTGTCTTTGACCAAAAATTTATGCCACTTATCCATAGTTTAACCTTGGGAATTCATTTTTTTTTATTTTTTATCATTATTTAAATTGATTTATTTGTACCAAAAGTTTATGCCACTTATCCATAGTTTAACCTTGGGAATTCATTTTTTGTTATTTTTTTATCATTATTTAAATTGATTTATTTGTAAGGTGATTGGTTGCGGTCTTATTATGAACTATTTAGTAATTTCCATTTCTATTAGTTACTAATTTTTTGTTTTAGTTTTATTTCCTTTTTATTTAACCTTTTGATTGTTATTTTTTTTCCTATTTTTTATTATTCCCATTTTCATGAATTATAATTTTTTCTCCATATTTTCAATTTAAGATGACAAATTTTAAAGAGGAATTTTTTTTTTTTTTTTTATATTACTGTTTTTATCTTTTTGTATGATTTTTTTAAGATAACAAATTTTAAAGAAGAAAAAATTAAAAAAAATAATAATAATCTTTTTCCAATATATATTTTTTAAAGTTTTATTACTTTTTAATTTGACTTATACTTTTTTTTTGTCTTTTTCTATTTTCAATTCCAATTACATTAAGCATAATTTTTTTTTTCTATTTACACATAGCTTTTATAATTAATAACTATTAAGTAGTTATTAGTTTCTAGAATCTTGTGAGCATTTTTTTCCTAATTTTATTAAAAATGTTTTATTGATGTATAGGTGAGCATGTTTTCCAAAGGTTGTTGAATTTGTTTTATTTACGCATTGCTTTTATAATTTATGCCTCAAGTATATCAATAATTCAAGAAATTGATCTTATAACAAGAAATTGAATTCAAGAAATTAAGAAATTGATCTTCTTGAATTCAAGAATTGATGAACTCTTATATATATATATATATATATATATATATATCATTTCTTGTCTTGTGATTAATACTTCTTGTGCTGGGAGGTCAAAGGATGACTAAGATCCTACTTTGAACTTGCATATTCTACTTCAAGTCGGTAGAGATTGCTCGACATTTATTGAGAGATTAGCCTCAATTTCTCATATGTTTCAATTAGTTTGTTAAAGTTGTTTTATCATCTTTCCTGGAACTAAACATAGAAGATTGGTCTTAGTTACCATGCAAAAAGTTAATGTGTGAATTTTGTTAAAGTTGTTTAATCTGCTGCAACTTTATTCTTGATTTTATTGAAAGTGACAGTGTCAAATTCATCCATTTTAATACTAAATCACAAATCATACACAAAAATATAATATTTATAAAATATTTGAAAAGGGCTAATGATATATTTTATTTATTTTAAAATTTATTTATTTTTAATATTTTTTATTTTATTTTATTTTCACCATACTAAATATTTCATAACTAAATATTTTGATTAGAAACTAAGTGTTTTGATATCCATCTATAGTTACTGGTGATTTAATTTACATAACTTTACTAGTCATAATTTAGTTGTTAAATTAATAGTAGAACAATTGTTATTATGAATTATTCACAAATATTAATTAACTTGTCTCTACAATTTAATTTAAAAAATAATTTAATACTAAATCACAAATTATAGATCATCCCAACTCCAATTTGTCGTGCAAAATAAAGAACCCATGTTTAAAACAAGACACCATTTGAGAGAAAACATTAAAAGTTTTGTTCCATATTCTCATGCCTTTACTGTTACAAACACAACACAATTGCGTTCAACTCTATATCAATCATGTACAATTCCCATGAACTTTGTAGGAGACAACTGGTTGTGTAAAACAAGCTTTTTGGAATTGACATCTCATTGACTTGAAACTAAGTTTCTCCATATCAATTTGAACCAAACATTGCAAAAAAAAATAAAGTTATAAAGCTTCAGTACAACCAATAAAGTAAGGCGTTCACCAAAAATCAATTATTTAGCACAACATTTTCACTTTCATTTCTATTTTTTTATAAAAACTTTAATTGGTCTGTCAACATTTCATATACCAATTAGCTATATTTAAACTAAGCAACAAATACTAATTACTACATAGCAATGGTTATAATCATTTTAATATATATATATGAGAAAATCAACAATTAAAATATCTATAATAATTTACAACTCATATATTTATAATATTGTAGCACTTGTTATATTCATTTTTATTATATCCAAGAAAATCAACAATTAAAATATCTATAATAATTTCCTATTCATATATTTATAATATTATAATATGTAAAAATTAAAAAAAAAACACACACACACATTTTTGTTTTATTCATTAAATCACATTTATATTATATTCAAATTAATAAATTATTAATTTTAAATAATATTTTATTAATATTAATTTTATATCTATATATATATGCGTTTTAATAACAATAATAATTAAATTAAATGAAAAATGAAATTGCCATTAACATTGAACAACCTCAACTTTTGTAGCATGAAGGAATCTCCCATCCCCAAAAAGTGAGATAGAGTTGGGACTTTCCTTTTACCCAACTTCTTGTACTCTCTTAGTGGTGATAAAAATATAATAAAAAATTGAGCTTCTTGTTAGGTCGTAAGGCATTTTCCTTTGAAATGAACTCTCCTCTGATCCTCACTGTCATTGTTATACACCATCGGATTAAGTGTTAGATGATTAAAATGTTGCCATCCGTTGATCTCATAACCGACTCCTCCATACCCAACTCCTTACCCTCTGTTGATCTCGTAACCGACTCCTTTTCAGTTGCATCGTAACTACCCTCGCTTCATTATTATTGCTCATTCTCCCTTCATTTCTGTGTGTTCGAATCGAATTTGAATTCGTTGCAGCTGCTGCATAATTACCTTGCACACGCCAATCACATACTCCATTGCTACGGCCCATGACAACAACAGCGACGTCTCGATTGTGTCAATTTCCAACCGTGGAGACTCTTGAAGCGAGTCAAAGAATGGGAGGTAGAATTTGATTACATTTCAAGGCCTTGAAAATGAATTTTCAATGTTTGTTACTGCTCACCAGATTATCAACAAAGATCCAACTCAGGCTCTCAGCGCAGAACCTCTCTCTGAAGATTAGTGTGGTGATTGAAACTATTGTTGGTAATGTTCAAATCCACCTTTATGTTTTGTTTTTGCCATTACAATGTTCTATAGTTCATGACTTGTTGCAGGTTTTTCCATTAAATATACAACACAAATGTAGCTTGCAGTATGCCTTTCCATTCAAGGCTTTTGCTCATAGGAGTAACTACATCTGCATCTGCATCCTACCTGTCTTGAATGTTTTGATTGACCCAATTTCCAAATTCATTATCTCTTGCATTCATCTCTTTCATTTTTAGTTTTATGAGCCCCATTTGGCCTCTAAAGGGCTAATTGAATGAAGATTTTGATCTTGGTCTTGCTTTGTACAAACTGAACCCAAGTGACAAAAACCTTGTGAACCCTTAGGAGATTCTGTATCTTCATTTTGCAATGACACTTGTTACACTTGGGTTGTTGTTTTGCCCACTGTAAGCTGAGTTGTTTAAGAAAATCTTTTGCAGCTATGTTGTAGTGATTGGAATTTAATGCAACTTTGAACTCTTGGTTGTTTTTGTTTGTTCACATTCTTGTTTTTTAATATATGTATGTACTGATTATTCAGGAGGAGCTCAAAAGTTGAGTATTTTGGGTTTGGAATTGCAGGTACCACAAGTACTTCTAACCTTGCCTTACTCATTCTCTCAGTTGGGAATGGTGTCATGAGTCTTGTTTCAAGTTTTCTATGGGTTGATGGGAAGTTGGATTGTTTACCTTATCAACGTTCTCTATATTGAATACCGCACACGAAAATAGAAGGAGAACGTGAGCTTCAAGAATCATGTTAGTCAGGTGGATAGATACAGATGTTTATCTGAAATTTATTAAATGTATAAAAAATATTCATTAAAAATGCTCAATTTTTACAATTCTTGAGGTTTCTAAACAAAATATCGTATCCTACAGTGGCTTAATTATTCTGTCGGCAGTTACAGAAATCTATCCATTTTAGATTCAGGGGCCTAATTAGAATGTCAGCAATTACAGAACTCTGGGCACAAAGATTTCCTTGTATAATGTATTGTTCTTTTGTTTTGTTTGCAACGGTTTGAAGTGCTGGAAATTCTTTGAATTTAAGAGGGGAACAAATGAGATTATATAGAATATGTTTTGAACCTAGGGTTTATTCTCTGACATAGAAAGCAATGACTAGAAATGGAGGATGGAGTTGTCAAGCCTAAGGGAGGCTCACAAAATTCATACTCTGCACATCTACCATACCTGAAACTACTTGAAAGCTGACATGCGTACAATTATTTACAGGCAGCAAACGAGTTTATTAAGGGAATTGCATTGTAATTGTAATTTATACCTCTATGTGTCTGTCTTAGAGTTATTTTTGTCTATTGTACTGTACTTGGTTGTGGCTTTGGATTCAAAGGAATGGAAACAACAACAATAGTACTCAATTTATCTTGTCGTTAATGGAGACTAACAAACTACTTAAGTTTACTGCCACTGTTATGTAGCGCCTGTTATTCTTATTCACCCTCTGTTGTTCTCCCCAATTATTTTGTATCACCATCATGTACATTGTTTCCAACTTATGATTTTCTGGTTATATGAATGATTGATGGAAAAGAGTGTTCAGCCACCAAAATTGTTTACAATGGTTTCTCTTAAAATTTAAATGGTCGATGCTGCCTGTTGTGCAACTGGATTTATTAAGTCCACTCATTGCACTAACAAGTTTGGTGCCACTACTATGCAGAGCTACTTATTCTTTCTATCCTGTTCTCCTTGACAAACTGAACCCAAGTGACTAAAACCTTGTGAGCCTTTAGGAGATTATGTATCTTCATTTTGCAATGACAGTTGTTACACTTGGGTTGTTGTTTTGCCCACTGTAAGCTGAGTTGTTTAAGCAAATCTTTTGCAGCTATGTTGTAGTGACTGGAATTTGATGCAACTTTGAACTCTTGGTTGTTCTTGTTTGTTCACATTTTTGTTTTTTTAATATATGTATGTACTGATTATTCAGGAGGAGCTCAAAAGTTGAGTGTTTTGGGTTTGGAATTGTTGTATCCTACAGTGGCCTAATTAGTCTGTCGGAAGTTGCAAAAATCTATCCATTTTAGATTCAGGGGCCTAATTAGAATGTCAGCAATTACAGAACTCTGGGCACAAAGATTTCCTTGTATAATGTATTGCTCTTTTGTTTTGTTTGCAGTGGTTTGAAGTGCTGGAAATTCTCTGAATTTAAGAGGGGAACAATATGAGATTATATAGAATATGTTTTGAACCTAGGGTTTATTCTCTGACATAGAAAGCAATGACTAGCAATGGAGGATGGAGTTGTCAAGCCTAAGGGAGGCTCACAAAATTCATACTTTGCACATATACCATACCTGAAACTGCTTGAAAGGTGACATGCGTACAATTATTTACAGGCAACAAACGAGTTTATTAAGGGAATTGCATTGTAATTGTAATTTATACCTCTATGTGTCTGTCTTAGAGTTATTTTTGTCAACTATATTGTACTTGGTTGTGGGTTTGGATTCAAAGGAATGGAAACAACAACAATAGTACTCCATTTATCTTGTTGTTAATGGAGACTGACAAACTACTTAAGTTTACTGCCACTATTATGCAGTGCTTGTTATTCTTATTCACCCTCTGTTGTTCTCCCCAATTATTTTGTATCACCATCATGTACGTTGTTTCCAACTTATGATTTTCTGGTTATATGAATGCTTGATGGAAAAGA
Source organism: Pinus tabuliformis (assembly GCA_031772625.1). Classification (NCBI taxonomy): domain Eukaryota; kingdom Viridiplantae; phylum Streptophyta; class Pinopsida; order Pinales; family Pinaceae; genus Pinus; species Pinus tabuliformis. The sequence goes on from CM062807.1 coordinate 578,753,023, forward strand.
GTGTTCAGCCACCAAAATTGTTTACAATGGTTTCTCTTAAAATTTAAATGGTCGATGCTGCCTGTTGTGCAACTGGATTTATTAAGTCCACTCATTGCACTAACAAGTTTGGTGCCATTGCTATGCAAAGCTGCTTATTGTTTCCAGCCTGTTCTCCTTGACAAACTGAACCCAAGTGACAAAAACCTTGTGAGCCTTTAGGAGATTCTGTATCTTCATTTTGCAATGACACTTGTTACACTTGGGTTGTTGTTTTGCCCACTGTAAGCTGAGTTGTTTAAGCAAATCTTTTGCAGCTATGTTGTAGTGACTGGAATTTGATGCAACTTTGAACTCTTGGTTGTTCTTGTTTGTTCACATTTTTGTTTTTTTAATACATGTATGTACTGATTATTCAGGAAGAGCTCAAAAGTTGAGTGTTTTGGGTTTGGAATTGTCGTATCCTACAATGGCCTAATTAGTCTGTCGGCAGTTGCAAAAATCTATCCATTTTAGATTCAGGGGCCTAATTAGAATGTCAGCAATTACATAACTCTGGGCACAAAGATTTCCTTGTATAATGTATTGTTCTTTTGTTTTGTTTGCAATGGTTTGAAGTGCTGGAAATTCTCTGAATTTAAGAGGGGAACAATATGAGATTATATAGAATATGTTTTGAACCTAGGGTTTATTCTCTGACATAGAAAGCAATGACTAGCAATGGAGGATGGAGTTGTCAAGCCTGAGGGAGGCTCACAAAATTCATACTCTTCATACTTTGCACATATACCATACCTGAAACTGCGTGAAAGGTGACATGCGTACAATTATTTACAGGCAACAAACGAGTTTATTAAGGGAATTTCATTGTAATTGTAATTTATACCTCTATGGGTCTATCTTAGGGTTATTTTTGTCTATTGTACTGTACTTGGTTGTGGCTTTGGATTCAAAGGAATGGAAACAACAACAATAGTATTCCATTTATCTTGTTGTTAATGGAGACTAACAAACTACTTAAGTTTACTACCACTGCTATGCAGCACTTATTATTCTTATTCACCCTATGTTGTTCTCCCCAATTATTTTGTATCACCATCATGTACGTTGTTTCCAACTTATGATTTTCTAGTTAGATGAATGATTGATGGAAGAGAGTGTTCAACTACCAAACTTGTTTACAATGGTTTCTCTTAAAATTTAAATGGTCGATGCTACATGTTGTGCAACTGGATTTATTAAGTCCACTCATTGCACTAACAAGTTTGGTGCCACTGCTATGCAGAGCTGCTTATTCTTTCCAACCTGTTCTCCTCAATTATTTTTTAGCACAATCATGTACGTCGGTGCCTAAAGTTATGGTTATCTGGTTATGTCATGATTGAAGGAAAAAGTGTCAGTTAACTTTTTCGCCTCTTTAAAATAAATTTTCTCACAATGAGTGGTCTGTATTAAATTTAAATGGCTGTGAAAATTATCTTTTGATCATTGGAAATGTTTGGAAAAATATTTAATTGACCAAACTTTATATCTTAGATCTGGATTTATTAAGTGCACTCTGACTTATATTTTGAATTTGGATCTTTAAGTTTGAATATGATAAGTAGCATGCATCTTAGCTTGAAGTGCTAAGCGGATTTATTGATTGGGTTGCATTCGTCCTTGGAAGGATACCTATGTGTATAGTCATTAAAATGCCTGCTCAATATAACCTTTATGAACATGTTAGATCAGCATAATAATTTCACATGTACAAAAAAAATATACACCTTGTAAACATGTGATGCAACTTTACATTTGATGGTGTAACTTTACATTTCATTCTAGGTGGCAGTTTGATTAAAAATCAACTATTTTTATGGAAAGTTCACCTAGAGATTATGGTGGTAGTGGTAGGAATTGATGTTAGGTCCCTATAATACTAGTGATGCCCCCATTACTATTGTAGTTGTATCTCTTATTAATATTGTTGTGCCCTTATTGTCCCCATATTGTTATTACTGTGCCCCATAGAATCCCTCTATTGTTATTTTTGTGCCTTTATATTATTATTGTTATGTCGGCTTGGTTATATTGTGACCCCTTAGACTCCTATATATAGAAAGAAGGTTTTGTCATTTGTATCATCCAAGAATTGTTCATTTGTGTAATGTAAAGGAGGTTGCCCCCTCGAAGAGGCTGAATTCTAAGGTGTTCAACTATCTTTTCTATCTTTTTGTGAGCTGGTTTCATAACATTTGGTATCAGAGCTTTGGATTCTAGGGTTTCACTGCTCCAAATAGGTCATCGTGGAATTTTCACTATAACTTTTTTCTGCAATGTTTCTGAAGCAAAACAAAAAACACATTTGAGACAAAATCATGTTGAACGTCGAGTTCGAATTTCAAAGCTTTTTGCACTATATTTGTGGAGATATTATCTGAGGAAGTTGGCCTTTTTGTAGACTCTTGAATTACATTCCAAATAGGTGACCTTGGGAAAATCGTCATAACTTTTGTTTCAAGCATCAGATTGAAATTTCGTAAGAAGTTACAGAAAGAGGACGGACTGTAGTTTCTTGTATATATTTTTCAGATACTAAGGTCAAAACAGTGACACGTGGCACTTCATACAAGTTCGCTCTTCTGGAAAGGTCTATAATCAGGTCATCTTGGGAGATTGTGCATAACTCTGCCTTGGAGAATCTAAATTCGATCAGACTGGTGGCATTGGAAAGAGGACACAGAGGGCTACTACAGGTCGTAATTTCAGAACTGGATGATCTGAAATTACAGAGATACATCAGATTCAATATTGAGCTCCTACAAAGTGAAAAAAGGTGTGTAGTTTTTTTTTTAATTTTTGCATAAGCTTGGTTTGAAAAATTAGTTTGAAGGAATTCAAAGGGCATAGTAAAGCATTATTATCGGTAATTGATGCCCCGAGGAAAGAAAATGCAAACACCTAGTAAGCAACCTGAAAGTTCTAGCATGAATCATGAAGAAGAGGAAGAAATGCAACATGATATATCAAAATTACGAGACCAAGTGCAACAAATGTCACTTGCACAAAAAGTAACAGAATCTAAGATGGATGGTTTAAAGAAAGATGTAGAAGCTAAGATGGATGGTTTAAAGAAATGCGTAGAAGCTAAGATGGATTGTTTAAAGAAAGGCGTAGAAGCTAAGATGGATGGCATGGAAGCTAAGATGAATGGCATGGACGCTAAAATGGATGGCATGGATGATAAGATGGAAGAATTGAAGATAAATTTGAATAAGTTGCTACAAGAAATGGTCACTAATGGTGAAAGGGTAGTAAAAGAAACTCATGATGAGAATAAAAGAAATGTTAATCATGATTTCATAGACTCTAATGTTGGATCGAAGACCCACCATATTCCAAAAATCGATATGAGGAAGTTTGATGGCAAGGATCCCGCAACATGGATACTACAGATGGAGCAATTTTTTGATCTCAATAATGTGCAAAACACACAAAAGGTACGTATTGCAACTTTATATTTGGAACCAAAGCAGTTTGTATGGTATCAATGGCTTTGCTCTCGTAAAAAAATTATCACTTGGGGGCAATTTTATGGAAGAAATGACAACACATTATGAGGATACAAAAAGCAACATTTTTTTTAGCCAATTGATAAGTCTCAAACAAAAGGGTTCAATGATGGAGCACATTGAGGAGTTCCAAAAATTGAACATAAGGGTAAAAAATATTCCAGAGGAGCATAGGATTGATGTGTTCATAGGGACTTTAAAGATAATATCCAACATGATGTTCGCCTTTGGGAACCTGATTCATTAGAGAATGCATTTAGGTTAGCAAGAAAAATGGAAAGCAAAATTATGGCAACCAGGAAGCCTACCACTCACAACTATAAAGATGGAAGTGTTGTTGCCCCTAGCCTTCCACAACTTATAAGGTTGAAACCACAACAATTGGAAGAAAAAAGAGCAAAAGGGCTTTGTTACAGTTGTGATAGCAAATACACTAAAGGTCATAAGTGTGCTGAGAAAAAATTATTCTACATAGATTGTGAAGAGGAAGAAGAAAAGGAACATGAAAGGTCAAAAGAAGAGGATATACTCCAGGAACAAAGCCTAGATAAAGAAGAAATGAATCCGACCATATCTTGTAATGCATTGGCTGGAATTACCACTCCTCAAACCATCAAGATAAAAGGACATATCAAGAAGAAAAAGGTAATAGTGTTGATTGATTCAGGAAGTACCCACAATTTTATTCATTGTAAGATAGCAAAAGAATTGAATTGCTTCCTATATCCAGCACCAGAGTGTCAAGTGATGGTTGCAAATGGAGGAACGATAAATTGCTCTGGAAAGTGTCATAATATCAAGCTATCCATGGGAGAATATGTATTGAATAGCCCAATGCTTTCCATTCCAATGGGAGGCATTGATGTTGTACTAGAAGTCCAATGGCTACAATCCTTAGGTACAATAGCTTTTAACTTTCAAGAACTTTTCATGAAATTTTATGTCGATGGAAAGGAAGTTGAATTTAAGGGGTGTTGCAGGGAAACTTGGAAAGATAATAAGATCTAATGGTATGAAAAAGCTTCTAAAAAAGGAACAACGAGGTGTAATTGCACAATTATGTTCGGTAGATGTTTCCACATCGAAATCATCTATTTCTCTAGATCTCCAAAAAGTCTTGGACAATCATTCCAAGGTATTTGAGACTCCCAAAGGTCTCCCACCTATTCGTGATCATGATCATGCTATTCATTTGATTCCAGGAAGTGTTCCTCCAAACATCAGGCCGTACAGATATCCCTATGCCCAAAAGAGTGAAATTGAACGTATGGTTGCAGAAATGCTTGAGGCTGGTATAATTCAACCTAGCCAAAGTTCTTTCTCTGCTCCAATAGTATTGGTGCACAAGAAGGATGGATCATGGCGCATGTGTTCGGATTATAGGGAGCTCAACAAGCTCACTATTAAAGATAAGTTTCCCATTCTCGTCATTGATGAATTATTGGATGAATTGCATGGATCAATTTACTTCACCAAGTTAGATCTTCGTTCAGGATATCATCAAATCGGAATGAAGACTCAAGACATTCCGAAAACAACGTTTATAACTCATGAGGGTCACTATGAGTTTTTGGTCATGCCTTTTGGCCTTACCAATGCACCTTCTACATTTCAAGGTTTGATGAATTCCATTTTCAAACCCTTCCTTTGAAAATTTGTGTTAGTATTTTTTGATGATATACTAATCTACAGCAAGTCTTGGAAGGATCATGTTGAACACACTAACAGGGTGCTACAACTATTGGAGGAGAAACAATTATATGCAAAAAGATCCAAATGTTTCTTTGGAGTACAAGAGGTGGAATATCTGGGTCATATTGTATCTCATGAAGGAGTTAAGGTAGACCCTAGCAAAATTAAAGCCATTAAGGAATGGGAAATCCCCACATCCATAAAGCATTTGCGAGGATTTCTCAGGTTGACAGGGTATTATCGCAAGTTTGTTAAGAATTATGGGAAAATAGCAGCACCTCTAACAACATCGTTGCAGAAAGATGCATTTTCATGGACTCCAGAAGCAACAAAGGCCTTCGAACATCTTAAAGAGGCAATGTGCCAAGCACCGGTCTTAACTACACCAGACTTCACAAAAGCCTTTATTGTGGAAAGTGATGCTTCCGGAAATGGAATTGGTGTTGTTTTAATGCAAGATGAAAGACCCATTCCTTTCGAAAGTCATCCAATCAAGGGAAAGTATTTACACAAAGCTATTTATGAGAAGGAAATGTTGGCAATACTACATGCACTTAAGAAATGGCGACCCTACCTAATGGGAAGACACTTCAAGGTAAAAACGGATCATGATAGCCTTAAATACTTTTTAGAACAAAGATTATCCTTTGAAGAACAAAAAAAATGGGTTACAAAGATGTTGGGTTATGACTTTGAAATCATATACAAAAAAGGGAAGCAAAATGTTGTGGCAGATGCACTCTCAAGAAAGAATGAGGATGTGGAAACATTGTTGTGCGCCATTTCTATTATCCAACGAGATTGGATAAACGAAGCAAGGGAGGAATGGAAGAATGACGAAGAAGTGTGAGAACTTATTCGAAATTTACAACAAGATTCCACTACATCTGATACATTTAGCTGGAAAAATGATTCGTTATGCTACAAAGATTGCTTATACCTCTGTAAGAATTCCCAACTCAAACAAAAGATTCTTCTGGAATTGCACGCTTCTCCCTTAGGAGGGCACTCAGGATTTTTAAAAACTTACCACAGGGTTAAGAAGGAATTTTTTTGGGATGGTCTTAAATTGGATATTCAAAAGTTTGTAGCGGAATGTTTGGTATGCCAACAAAATAAAGTTGAAACTGTTAAGACACCAAGTCTATTACAACCTTTATCCATTCCAAGCCAACATTGGGAGGAGGTTTCAATGGATTTTATCAGAGGTTTACCCAAGTCTGAGGGAAAGAGTGTCATCATGGTGGTAGTTGACAGACTTACCAAGTATGCACACTTTTGTGCATTATCACATCTATTTAAAGCCAGTACAGTTTCTACGGCATTTATGGAAACAATTCAAAAGCTACATGGAAACCCAAAGATTATTGTAAGTGACAGAGATCCCATTTTTACTGGAAATTTTTGGACAGAATTATTTTCTTGTCTTGGTACTTAGTTAGCTCATAGCTCATCTTATCATCCTCAATCTGATGGGAAAACTGAGATAGTAAACAAATGTTTGGAAGGATATCTTCGTTGTTTTGTATCTGATAAACAGACACAATGGGTCAAATGGTTGCCTCTGGCTGAATGGTGGTATAACACTTCCTTTCATACTGCAACAAAAATGACCCCATTTATGGCACTTTATGGATATCAGCCACCATCCATCACATCATATTTAAGAGAAAATTCTAAGGTTCAAGCAGTGGAACATCACATCTAGCATCAACAACAAGTTCTCCAACTCTTAAAGGATAACCTCGTGTTGGCGCAAAATAGAATGAAATAACAGGGAGATCAACATCACAGCGAAAGAAGTTTTGATGTAGGTGACTAGGTATTCCTACAGCTACAACCATATAAACAAATGTCCCTCAAGCAAGCTAAGAAGGATAATAAATTGTCACCAAAGTATTATGATCCGTACAAGGTGTTGCAAAAGATTGGTACTATGGCATACAAATTGGAGCTTCCTGCAGCTTCTCAAGTGCACCCAGTTTTCCATGTTTCCTGTTTAAAGAAGGTTATAGGCGACAAGCTCCCAGTTCAAACAATATTGCCAGAACTTGACGAGGAAGGAAAAAGTATATTGGAACCGGAAGTAGTCATATAAACAAGAATTCGACAGCTACGAAATCGATCCATTTCAGAGTATCTCATCAAGTGGAAGAACTTATCTGCTAAAGATTCCACATGGGAGGATGATAATTTTTATACAAAAGCATCCAGAACTACTCAAGCGTTGACAACAACACTTTTTTGAAGGAGAGGGGCATGTTAGGTCCCTATAATACTAGTGATGCCCCCATTACTATTGTAGTTGTATCCCTTATTAATATTGTTGTGCCCCTATTGTCCTCATATTGTTATTATTGTGCCCCATAGAATCCCTCTATTGTTATTTTTGTGCCTTTATATTATTATTGTTAGGTCGGCTTGGTTATATTGTGACCCCTTAGACTCCTATATATAGAAAGGAGGTTTTGTCATTTGTATCATCCAAGAATTGTTCATTTGTGTAATGTAAAGGAGGTTTCCCCCTTGAAGAGGCTGAATTTTAAGGCGTTCAACTATCTTTTCTATCTTTTTGTGAGTTGGTTTCATAACAATTGACTTGACCCTGGGTCAGGCTAATAAAAGCCTGGTCTAGTTGCATCTTCACTTTTATAAGGAGAATCATATTTATCTTGAGATTTTTGAGCTGAGAGGCTCATTCTACAGCCCAGTATGAGGGGCTAATCAACTATTTTTATGGAAAGTTCACCTAGAGATTATGGTGGTAGCGGTAGGAATTGACTTGACCTTGGGTCAAGCTAATAAAAGCCTAGTCTAGTTGCATCTTCACGTTTATAAGGAGAATCATATTTATCCTGAGCTTTTTGAGCTGAGAGGCTCATTCTACAGCCCAGTATGAGGGGATGTATAAGTTTGTCAGTCCATCGAGTTGACACATGCCTCTTTAAAATAAAAACAAATTATGCTCTAAATAGAAAATTAATGTCCACTGTAATAAATGAATTATGTATATATCATGAAAGAAAAAAATTATTGTTAAAATGTTTATTTGGTCTTATATATACTCTTTTTTTTGTGTAAGTCAGCTTTTGATATTAACAAAATGAAAATATAGTACAAAACTTCTGCTTCAGCAGACTACGGGCCGCTAAACAGCAGGCCTTACCACAGGAGACCAGAAGAGAACAGAGTAACTGAAAACTAGAGAAGACAGAGTAACAGAAAACTGAAAGCCAGCACACCACGCAGGGCGGCAGAGGACTAGAACTAACAAAAAGACATAAACAGAGGAAACCTGGACAGTGAACATATCAACCCGCTGAGAAGAGGGAAGCGAGGATAGCAAGCCGCGAAACAAAAGAGAAGTCCACCGAGGACGAGGAGTCTGAGAGACTTCAGAGTCAGATACGTTTAAACATCTCCAGGACCGGTGCAGACCTTGACATGTTGACCTGTCCTGGCTTGGGAGGATTGCCCTGCTGATCTCCAGTCGGATCTCCCTTCTGCATGTCTGAAGGCTTGCTGTCTTGACCGATGACTTGTCGTAAAAGTTTAATCAGGACCGTGAGTTTCTTGTCAATTGTGTCGACCTGTTGGTGCAACGCACTCAGCTTGAATTCACTACTCTCCACGACCGCCATATGATCATGCGTCATGGCTTCTGTGAACTGCTGAAGCTTTCGCAGCTGCTCCGCGTGTTCACCCTGAATATCCATTGCTTTCGCAAGAAGGGTCTTCATACGCCAACTCTCAGCTTGAGTTCTGACAAATTGAGTGGTGCGAGTGCTGAGTGTTCCAGGGTCCTGGATCCAATCTACTTCTTTCCCAATTTGTTGGTCTGAAAGCTTGATTTCCTCTTCCTGGACTATGGCTTCTAAGTCGATAATCTTACGCTTGTTCCTTTGCGAGGTTCGCGTCTCATACATCTCTCTCGCTTGTTGAAGGTCATTGTTGGCAGAATTATTGCAACTGCCCTCCCCTGCCATTGTATTTCTAACTCTCCTAGCATTATCGTGAGCTCTATCTGTAGAGTGAGGAGGTTCTGTCTTGCTACACGCTGAAACAATGTTTTTCCTTTGGCCTTTGATAGTGGTTAAATAACGAATTCCGGGGAGAATACCGGTGTGTGATTGCTTATCTCTGTGCAACTTGCACGTCAGATCACCATAATTGCTGCGTGATGGAATTTTGGTTGGGTTATGGAATAATTGTATCCCCTTACAGTCACCGCTCCCTGCTTGCTCCATATTTTGCCAAGTGTCCCTCTTCCTTATTATGTTTCGGCGGCTCATATCACCACAGATCATGAAACTGCAAAAATCTTTGTCACCTGCTTCTGTCATAGTTGCCCTCATCCCGCTTGTCCTTCGAGGTCTGCTGGAAATTAATGGAGCGTGTCTAGTCAGCCTGTCTAATCAATTATGGTGCTGAGTTATTCGACCCTCCGGTCGGACTCCTTTGCCATCACCATATCTAACCCGGAGAGTTGCATGCACTTTTCTCTTAACTGTGGGTTGTCAATATGCTGCCAACAGCTGTCCCACATTGTGTTGGGGTGTTCAATCCCATGATTTGCCAGGTGGTCAGCAACCGAATTGGCATTTCGCCTTACCGCCTGAAAGATGAGGCCTTTCATTTCTCCTAACAGTTTGGCAATATTGTCTGTGACCTTGGACAGTCGCCAATGTTTTGTGACCCTGCTGGCTGGCGTTCCCCCGTAGATTTTCCTGGCCGCTGTTATGGCTACCTCTGAATCTCCTTCAACCACTGCGTTGCTTGTTTGGTTCATTCTGAGAATCCTTAGTCCTTTTTCCATGGCTGCAAATTCCATTTCATTATTGGTGCCTTCCCCTAGAGCTTTACTGTAAATGTGAAGAATTTCCCCTTCATGATTCCGGATGATTCCTCCAATGCCTGCCGGGCCAGGATTGCCTCTCGAGGCACCGTCAAAATTTAGCTTTAGAAACCCTTCCGGCGGACGACTCCAGCCCTTTGGCACAGTGTTTAGTTTTTGCTGGCGCTCAGTGGATCCCATGTTTTGTTCGTTGATCAGGTTGAAGGCGTTCATAATTCTCTGGTCCTCGGCCGAAGCTTGGTTGTCAGGATCGGCTCTGCATTTTACCAAGATTAATTGACGAATATTTTGGGTTAAGGTAATTTGCGAGTGCTCTATATTTCTGTGCTCATTTTGAAAAATTCTTCTATTTCTTTCTTTCCATATGGTCCAAGTTATGAAGCCGGGCAGGACTTTCCATATACTGTTGATTCTTAAGTTGTTAGAGTACTCGCTTGGCCAATTCATAATAGTATTTTGAATGGATTCCCTATCTCTGTTAGTTTGTTGCATTATAGTTTCCATCCCTCGCCAAAGGTGATCAGCCCATTCACAGGTGTTGAATAAATGGTTCATAGTTTCTTCAGCTTGATTGCACAGAGGGCATTTGGAAGGGCCCTCGAAACCTTTTTTGCGCAGGTTCTCCCAGGTGAGAGTTTTTCGCCGCATTAGGAGCCAGAGAAAGGTTTTTATTTTAGGCCAAAACATGGGATCCCAGACCTTGTTACTCCATTGCATAACCTCCACCTGCTCTGAATGTTCTAGCTGCTCTCTGGCCTCTTTGAGAGTGAAATTACCACTCCCTTTCATACCCCATCTCAGCATGTCGCTTTCTGTGGTCTTTCTGATTTTTCTTTTGTTTAGATGGTTTAGTAGATCCCTTGTATTATTGTTTTCCTCAATTGGGTTTTCAGTGTCATGGAGTGTCCATTCTCTCCATTCCTGGTCGCTGCTGCTATGACTCCAGTAGTGGTGGACGGTGAACTTTCCCCTGTTCTGGCATTCTCTTTTAAAATCTTCGAGCTCTGGTTTTTCCAGCTTTGGGAGTTGCTGCCAAGCATCTTCCCAGAAGAGGGCGGTTTCCCCATTGCGGATTTCCCAGAAACTATGGTCCTGAACTAAGTTGCGATTCCTTCTAGCTAAATTCCATATTGGAGAACCCTCAGGCACTTCCTGTAACCTTATTAAGTCCTGTTCGTTGCAGTCGGGAGTGTATTTCTCCTTCCAGTGTCTGGCCCAGGGCAGATTGGTTTCCTTCAGCCAACGCCACCACAGCTTGGCTCCGCATGTCATATTGATGGTGTAGGGATCTACTAAATTTAAGCCCCCTGCTGCTTTCGATTTGCATAATTTGTTCCAGGCCACCAGTGCCCATTTCTTTTTCTCAGCATTGCCACTCCACAGAAAGGATCTTTGAATAGCTCTAATTTTCTGTAGGATTCCACTAGGAGCCGGCATGATGGAAAGCAGATACTGCGGAATGGCTTGCAGTATTGCTTTAGTGAGGACCAATCTTCCAGCAAAATTAAGAGCCCTATGAGTCCAATGCTTACATCTTTTCTCCATTTTCGCTAAGATTTTTTCCCAATGAATTTTTTGCCAAGGTTTAGTCGTGAGCGGGGCTCCCAGATACTTAGAGGGTAGATTGCCTTTTCGAAAGCCGAGAATGTTGGATAGATGGTTCTGAATGGCTAGATGAGTATTAAAGAAGAAAATAGTAGATTTAGCATGGTTAATCTCCATACCTGAAGCTTTGCTGAAGAGGTTTAGAATGTTCTTGAAAGCCCTGGCTTCTTTCACAGTTGGAGTGCCATGCAGCATTGTGTCATCTACAAACTGCTGGTGCGTTGTTGCAGGTATGGAGGGGAGAGGATGTAAGCCTTTGATTTTTCCTTCCTCTCTTGCTTTGTGAATGAGCCTACTAAGCCCTTCCATAAGGATCACAAAAAGGAATGGGGAGAGAGGGTCTCCTTGCCTGATGCCTCGGGAGGGGGAGAAAGGTTCAGAGGGGGAGCCATTGACCAATATGGAAAAATTGGTGGATTTAATCAGAGCAAGGATCCATTTGGTCCATTGTTTGTCAAAGCCAAAAGCATTCAGAATGGCCTCCAGATAATTCCAGTTGACTTTGTCGAAAGCTTTGGAGAGATCTAGCTGCATCAGCATGCCTGGTAATTTCCTTGTCTGAAGGGTATGAACCATCTCCTGAGCTAAAAGGATGTTGTCTAAAATTTGTCTGCCCTCCACGTAGCCTGACTGCTCTTCCGAGATTAAGTCAGGAAGAATAGGCTTAAGTCTGTTGGCTATAACTTTAGATATGATTTTATATATCACATTACATAAAGCTATAGGTCTAAATTTTTCCGGGGAGTTGGCTTCTTCTTCCTTAGGAATTAGAGCTAGGAAGGTGGAGTTCAGGGATTTGAGAATGGAACCGGAGCGTCTGGAATCTTCGACAACTTCCCATACCTCTGTTTTAATAGTAGGCCAGCATGCTTTGTAGAAATTTATTGTAAAACCATCAGGCCCAGGTGCCTTATCATTCGGCATACTCTTGACAGCGTCTTCCACCTCCTCCATCGAAACCTCTCTTAGCAGAGCTGAGTTTTGCTCAGAAGTTATGATGTGGGGTATAGCTTGGGTTAGTTCCTCTATGGCCTCTGATCTTTTTTCTTGTGTTTCCTAAGCTATATGCTTGAAGTGCCTGGTGAGCAAAGTTGATATTTCCTTGTGATTTTGAAGAGTTTCCCCTGCTTCATTGTTTAGCCGAAGAATTTTGTTTTCCCCCCTGTAGTCCAGCATGGATCTATGGAAAAACTTGGTATTTTGTTCTCCCTCCTTTAGCCATTGGATCCTTGATTTTTGTTTCCAAAGTGTCTCTTCCTGCTGACAACGGAGTTGCCATTGTTGCATCAATGCCTTCTCCTGTTCCCTTGAGTCTTCACTGCAGTTCCCCAAAGCCCATTCTTTATGAATTTGATTTAACTTGCCTTCTATGATGGTTTTTTCCTGGAAGATGTTCCCAAATTCAGCTGCATTCCAATCTTTAATTCTGTTTTTGATGTGTTTTAATTTGCTTTGGAGCTTGAACATTCTGGTTCCTCTGATATCCAATGGTTCACACCACCATTTCTTCAGCAAATGTGCAAAGTTGGGGTGAGTTAACCAGAACTTTTCGAATCTGAAGGGCTTGTTTCTAGGGGTCCCTAGGAAGGCTGCCTCCAAAGAGATTGGCCAGTGATCTGATCCTCCACTGGGAAGAATGTCAGAATCCACTGTTATTCCTTCGAGTAAAATGCTTTCCGAGATCAGAAATCTATCCAGACGAGAGGCAATCAGCTTCTCTCCTCCTCTCCTGTTGTTCCAAGTGAAGGAACCATTTTTGGGAAGGATGTCTACTAGTTTGGCAGATTCAATGAATTTAGCAAAGAGTTCTGTATCTTTATTGAGCCTTTTGATTCCTCCTTTCTTCTCCAGGAGAGAGGTTATCATGTTAAAATCCCCTCCCATGATTATCTTTGAGGTGGGGTGTCTAAGCTTTAAAGTCATGAGAGAATTAAGAAAAGAAAATTTATCTTCTAATCTTTGCGGTCCATAAACATTTATGCATAGGTAAGTTTCAGAATTACCTATCATTTGAACTTCTGTGGCGACGAACGATCATGTAGCTTCCATTGAGAGGATGCCTACTACTCTGGTGTCCCAAAGAGTAACTATGCCTCCTTCCCATCCTTGACTGGCTACGTCTATAAATTCTATAGGTTTACCCAGCCTTTTGCTGATGTTCTCCATTTGATTAATGGCACATTTGGTTTCCTGTATGAACATAATATCTGGCTTTTCTTTTTGGAACTTTCTCTTAAGAAGTCTTTGTTTGGCTTGGCTATTGAGCCCTCTTGCATTCCATGAAATGATTTTCATTTATAACTAGATATATTATTGGTAAGACGGGAAGGCATTTAGGGCCTTCATTTTGCCTGAGTTTATCATTAGAATCCCCAAGTCGTGCAATACCTCCCCATTTGTTCTTCGGCCTCTTCTCTTTCTTTGCTTCCGACCTGTTGGATTAAGAGAGATGCTCTTTGAATGATTTCCTGTGCCTTTTGCTATTCCTAATCTCCTGTTTTGCCTGTCTAGTTCCGCCTTTTGTCTTGCGATGAAGAGATCACTGATCTTCCTTATTTCTTCTTCCGGAATATTTTCCAGTCCTTGAGTTCTCCAATTTTTTTCCATATCTGGGAGGTTCACCCCTTCCTTTTCTAGAACTTCATTGAGCTCCATCTCCTCACTACCCCCATCGCTGGTTAGCATATCAGTATCTTCATCACGCTCGTCTTCTAACTCTTGCATTTGGACTTCTGTTCTGATTATATTTTCCTCCCCGTCCTTTGTTTTGTGTCCTTGCTTGTCTTTTGGTTCTTCATTAAGTTTCGTTTCCCTGTTTGTTCCTTCTGAATCTGTATCAGTTTCCAGAATGCTGAAGGTGTTGTTGGTGATGCCTAGGACTACCTCTGCTCTGTACATTCTTTTCCTATTAGCTCTTTGTCTTGTTTTTGGCTTTGTGAAGGCTTCTTTGCTCTTTGCTGCTTGCTCTGGTTTGTGCTCTTCCCCTGTTCTGTTTAAAGGGCATTCTCTGACAAGGTGTCCGTGTTCATGACACCTTCTGCATCGGAAGGGGATTTGCTCATAATCGATGGCTTGATAATAGTCCTCATCTCTGAATTCCAGCCATAGGCCTTCATGCAGGGCTCCTGAGACATCCATCTCCACACAGATTCTTGCACAGGAAGTGTATCTTCGTTGCATCGTTGCTTCTGAAGCTTTGATGAAGGTTCCGAGATGGTCTCCTATTTGCTTAAGCGTCGCTAGTCCCCAATAGTCTATTGGAAGGGAGAATAGGCGGATCCACACAGGAACCTGTGTGAAGGTTTCTTTTTCGGGCACAAAGTTTGCTTTCCAGGGTCTCATATAGAGTCCTGCTGAGGCAAAGAAGTATGGACCTCCATCGAAGACTCTATCCTTGTCCTCTAAGTTCGTAAAAACAACAGTAAAAAAACCTTTTGCCCCAAGGTGTAGTTTAACATCACCTTTAGGTTTCCAATGTTGCTTGATCCATTGACAGAGCGCTCGTTCCGTTGGCCACAGTCCCATGAACTTGCATATTATTGCATGTTCCGTCATGTGGTCTCTATAAGCTTGAATGTCTGGATCTGAGAAGACCACTCGGAGGGTTTCGATTTTTTTCGGTTTGCATGCTCCTTGCGTTGCTTTGTTGGAGCTGGGGTTTGAGGCCTTTGCTTTCTCCTCTTCCTCTCGAGGGTGCTTCTCTGCCCCATGTTCCTCTTCGCCCTCTGTTTGGATAATTATTGGTACTGTGTCTCTTTGGCTTGCATCTGCTCTTTTGTCGTTATTCTCCTGTCCATTGTTTACTTTTTCTTTCATTTTTGGGTTGTTTCTTGTTTCTTTTTGCAACTGTTGTGTCCTTTCTTTGCTGGTTCCGTTGTTTTCCTTACGCTCTCCATAACCAGTGATTTTAAATCCTTCCTGCGCTTTCTGTTTCTGCATTACGACTTGCTTGAAGGATGGGGTCCCAGTGGACCCCCCGTTTACCATTTGTCGGGTCAGTCCTCGACCTCTGTAAAGTAGATCCACTAATCTGTCTCTATGTGCTTCCAGAACTGTTGCTGAGCCTGCAAGATTGCAGCACTAAACCCTAGACCTCGAAGCTCGCTCGCGTTGTTGGGTAACCTTTTCACAGTACTCCCATTAGATCGATCTAGTTCCCTAGTTCTGAGACTTCATCATCAGTATTCTTATATATACTCTATTTAGCATTCAAAAATACAATTTTAACAATGAAAAATTACACATTGTATTTGGACTTTAAAGAAGTTTTCATCAACTTTAAAGAAGTTTTGATCTCCTCTCCGCTCATGTTAGATGAAGTTTTGATCGACTTTAAAGAAGTTTTGATCTCCTCTCCGCTCATGTTAGATCAAGCGACTATTGAAATTAGTGGGAAACATTTGACTATTGGTCATTCAAATTGTATTTTTGAATGTAAAAAATTGATTCAGTCCTCTAAAAAATTCTTATCACATTTAGATTATAGAAACCCAATACAATTCCAAAGAAATTTAAATAAAATTGATTAGAAAATTAACCAAGAAAATTAAATATTTATTTATTAATCCATTATTGAAATTGGTAGAGTTTAAATATTTAACTATTGGTCTTTATGGCCATTCAAATTGTAAAATTAAATTTAGCCTTCTGAAAATTTATTCAAACATACATATTTACGTCATAAGGCTTTTCCATTTGAAATGAAGTCAATGAACTCTCCTCTGATCCTCGCTTTCCCTTTGAAATCCTTGCTTTCCATTTGAAATGAACTCAATGAAATCTCCTTTGATCCTCGCTGTCGTTGTTAGATCATTAAAATGTTGCCATCCGTTGATCTCATAACTGACTCCTTACCTGACTCCATAACCTTCGTTGATCTCATAACCGACTCCTTACCCTTCGTTGATCTCATAACCGACTCCTTACCCTCCATTGATCTCATAACCGACTCCTTTTCAATTGCGTCCTAACTACCCTCGCTTCATTATTATTGCTCATTCGCCCTTCATTTTTATGTGTTCGAATCGAATTTGAATTGGTTGCAGTTGATGCATAATTGCCTTGCACATGCCAATCACATACTCCATCGCTACAGCCCATCACAACGACAACGATGTCTCGACTGTGTCAATTTCCAGCCAGGGAGACTCTTGAAGCAAGTCAAAGAATGGAAGGTAGAATTTGATTACATCTTTCAAGGCCTTGAAAATGAATTTTCAATGTTTGTTACTGCTCACCAGATTATCAACAGAGATCCAACTCTGGCTCTCAGCGCAGAACCGCTCTCTGAAGATGAGGAGAGGATGGTGTTTGAAAGAAGACAAGGGTGCTCCTGTGGATATAGAGGGGTGTGCCAGGAATATTTCAGAGGAGTGTAAGGGTTTCCCTTTGGCAATAAGGTTAGTGGCCGCAGCAATGAGGGGCAAAAGCATAGTAGATGAATGGAACATTTCTTTGTCTTCCATCAAAAATGAAAGGCAACCTTCTTCATCTTATCCACATCCTATTGAGATGGTGTTATGATGCAAATAATTTAGCTAGAGGGTGTTACGATGTAAATAATTTAGCTTTATCTTCCAACTTTGCATGTGATTTTCTTTATTAATTCTTATTTTAAATTATCATTTACATGTCAAGATTGTTCCTCAATTTATGCCTTACGGCGTTTCCTTTGCAACATTTGGTGCAAATGCTAGTTATACTAGAGGTTGACAGTGGTTGGACGCACAATTTTATTGGTAATAATGGCCATATAAGTAAATAATTTGAATGGTTAAAGAATCCATAATATTTCCAAAATGGTGGACACACAAATCCATTGATGCATATGGAACTCAACTAAATGGTTTGATTCTGGTTTACATCATTTTTAAAGTTCAATTTTTATAAGCAAACAAGTCTGTAGGTGCACTCAAACATATTTGTGGACTTGTTCAATATGTTTGCAATCTTATAATTTCAATATGAATCATTAGGATGGTTGTCACTTTGATAACATATTTTTTTTAGTTGGATTCTCAAATTTTAGAACTTTTTATTGAAAACACTTTTTATTTAATAATAATAATAATAATTTAATTTAATTTTAACTAAAAATAATTATAAATAATAATTTAATTTTAATTAAAAAATAATTATAATTTAACAATAACTATTAATTTTTTATTTATAAGATAATAAACCTTTTTTTTAACCAATAATATACTTATATAAATTTATATAAATATATATCCTTTAATATTTTTAATTTAAATTTATATATGTAAAATTATTAAATTTATATATGTAAAATTAAATTGTTTTTGGGAAGCTTATTCATATATGTAATTTCAGTTATAAAAATATATTTACAAAGTTTACCAAAAAAAAATTGTTTTTAATTAATATACTTTATTTAAACATATATAAAACTAAATTAATTTTAATTAATTAATTTGTTGTAAATCACTCATGACTTTTCTATGTCTATTTTATATTTTATAGTTGAGTATGAGAGTGATGTGTAATTTTATTCGTTATCAATTCGGAGTTGATATGTGTACCTCTTAATATAATAATAAAATATTTTTTAAATATAAAAGCAATATGAGCTATAATAAAAAAACAAAATTGAATATGCATGTTTAATTAGTTTTAGTTAAAAGCATTATTATTATTATTATCTATTTTTAAGATAAGCTAGACACCAAATTGGTGTATGAGACCCCCTTGTTTGTGGGAAAGGGATCCACCTAGTCTAAGAAGGCATACACACTCTACCCACCTCTAGTTTTGACCAAATTGGTGTATGAGACCCCCTTGTTTGTGGGACAAGGGACCCACCTAGTCTACGAAGGCATACATACTCTACCCCCTCTAGTTTTGAACCTGTGATCTCTTAGGAGGAAACACATGCTTTTAACCATTAAGCCCACTCAAATTGTATCTCATCAATAAGCACAACCTCACTATAGTCACTCAATTTGTTGCTATATCACAACCCAAAATATTAATAATCACAACCTTTATATGGTCACTCAATTTGAGTGTGTAAAAATATTTTTCACTCACTCTTAGTGGTATGATTTCATATCAACTTTAAAAAAAAGTAATTAAAAGTAAAAAAAACGATTTGTTTTTAATAAATGTAGTAAAAATATTTCACTCACTTTCAATAATATAATTTTATATAAACTTAAAAAAAACGAAGCTGAACTATACACTTTTCAAAAATATAAATACATATTACATTAAAAAAAAATTACACATTGTATGTGGATTACACATAGTGCATGGATATATATATATATATATATATATATATATATATATATAGATATAGATATAGATATATATATAAAATCACTACCTATTAATTTGTATCTATCAAGTTTCAAATTTTACCTTGTAAAAGAGATTTGCAGTGTGAGCAGTGTGGTCAACAGTGAGAGCAACGAGCAGTGAACAGTGAGCAGTGTGAGAGCAGGGAGCTTTTATGTAGCAGAAGTATTGAGCAACGAGTAAGGAGCAGCAAATGCATTCAAACATGACAAATGAACAAGAAATTTCAGAACATGTGGAGACAAATGATTTAGGACAAGTGAAAATTGCCTCATCTGCCAAAGTTGGGAAGTGGGTTTGGGTCAATGCCAAACAATATCGAGGCATTTCAAAACAAAGAATAGCCCGTTTAAAATGGGAGAAAACAAGGAAGAAACGGTTTAAAAATAAAAGTACTCGGGCCCTTCACAAAAAACACTCAAACAAGTATCCTCTACAAGCATGTGGCAACAAGAAGTCGAGATGAAAAATCATTGATGATTCTACCTTTTATAGTCCCACATCCACACCTCTCACTTGGTCATCTGTTCTTTATGTGAGAGAATTATTAAATGAAAAACAAAGGTTGGAGGTTTTAGAAGCTAAAGGGTGGGAAAGAGATCATAAAATTCATATAATAACAACTGAGAACAAGGCTTTAGCAGAAAGTAATAAAGTTTTAAAAGAACAAGTGACACTGCTACAGGAAGCTCTCCTGATAGGGAAGACAGAATGGCAAAGCATGAAGGCAGATGTGCAAAACATAAAGAAATGCGTAGTGGAAAGTACAGAGGTGGTGAATGTGAAATCATCTCAGGATAAAGGGAAAATGATTGCCCAAATAAACAACCATGAAGAGAATGCAAGAGAAGAAACGAAAGGAGATTCCACCAAAGTTTCCAAAACTTGGGCTCAAGTTATTAGCAATTCCGCTAATAAGGCAGGAGAAACAAATATTCATGTTGATAACATGCAAGATAGTGAAGGTAAGGAAAGACAAAATAGGGCAGCAAACATAATTATTAAAGGGGTGAGAGACTATGGGAAAAATGAATGTACTCTTGACCTTGCAAGAGACTTCTTGAAAGACAAGTTGTTATGGCAAGGACAAATATGCCAAGCATGGAGGGTGGGTAAGTTTAACGGGGAGAGAGCCAGACCCATAAAAGTCATTATGCGGGGCCTGCATGATAAATATATCATTCTAAGCAAGAAACATCTCTTGAGGGGTTCTCGTTTTTCCTAGAAGAAGATTTAACTGTAAAACAACAGGAGGAAAGAAGGGAGGAAATTTTAAAGGTTAGGATATAAAGAGATGAAGGCAAGAGAGCATGGATTTATAAAGGCAAAGTTGTGATAGCGTGATTTGGACCTCCTTCCAAATAGAGCAGCAAGATGGTAATAAAGAAGAGAAAACAAACTCTTCAACAGGAAATCAGAAAGCTAGGTGAGTATGGGAAAGCAGGGACAAAGACTCAAATGTGAGTCTTGCATGCCAAAATAAATATCAATCAAGTCATACCCAGGTTTCCTTAAGATTAGTTTGTTGGAACTGCATAGGTTACCCATGGAGACGAGGACCTAGGTTAGGGCCTATTACAGAAGATAAAGACATAATTTGCCTCATAGAAACACATGAGCATGAAGGGTGCAAGACACCTCGGTTTGAAGGATACTGGAAGATGACAGTGTGGAACAAGGCAGCAGGGAATGGCAAAGGGCACGAGGGTATCATGGTTTTAGTAAGGGAGAAAGAAGGTCGTCTCATTCAGTTAGAAAAAGAAGACTCAAATAAGCAATTCATTTGGTTTAAAATATCAGAAAATGGAAACCACATCAGAATTGCAGCATGCTATTTTGCACTGCAAGTTTCAAAAATCTACAAAGGTAGAGGGCTTGACCACAAAGATCCATTTGCAGCCTTAAAAGTGGATATTGCAACATATTTGCAGCTAGGTGAAGTCCTTATAGTGGGTGATTTCAATGCTAGGACTGCAAGTGAGCAAGCTAGCATTCTTTGTTGTAAAGATGATTGTGACCCTATTTGGCTTACAGAAGAAAGTAATCATCAGTGGGAAAGAATTTCAAAGGACAAGGGCTACAATCTCTTTGGTGAACAATTGCTTACTCTATGTGGGGCCTTTGATTTAGTCATTTGTAATGGCTTGACTAGATGGGCAAAGTCCGATAATTTCACTTGCAATACTTACAATGGAGCAAGTGTGGTAGATTATGTAATTTTCTCGCATGGTTTGTGTGAGAACATGGAGGAAGTTTTGATTGGAGATCAGCTGTGGGACTTGAAATCAGATCACAAGCGAATTTATTTATGTTTCTCTTGGATTGAAAATAAACAATTAGAGTAAAAAATTCAGCGTGTCCAACAAAATCTCCCACAGGGCAAAATTCTTTTGACCCCAGAAAATTGTAATACCTTCAAAATGACGCTAGAGAGGCTCTTCGAGAAGGAGAAAATTACAATTCGCAACCTTCATAGTCATGAATTAACACATTAAATTCAATGCGCACTTGCAAAGTGCAAAAGAGCAAAAATTAAAAAGTCTGAAACAAATTACTTTATGGTTAATGTTTGGTTTGACGAGGAATGCAAAAAGGCAAGGAGAATGTGGAAAGAGTCAAACAAGGATAACATAAAGCTCAAAGCTTACAAGCAGTTATTAAGCAAGAAAAAGGTCGATTTCATGGTTTCAAGGAGGAAAGAACTAATATTCCTTGGGAAAAATAACCCCAAATTATTTTGGAAGGAGCTCCAACCGAAAAAAGATACAAATTGGAAATAATATTACAGCTTCTAAATGGTTTGACTATGCAAGACAACTCTATGCGTAGGTTCCCAAGGTTGACCCCCCCCCCCCCCCCCCTGGTCAACATTGATACTAAACTCTTCATGGTACAAGAGGTAGAGATGGGTATCAAGAAGTTGGGTGTTGGAAAAGCAAAAGACTTAGCTAAACTCCAAGCAAAATATCTAAAGTGGGGCTCAAAGATTCTTGCATCACACATTACAAAAATCTTCAACATCATACAACAAGGGCTCCCCACAGATTGGACAACTAATTTGGCAATACCTCTTTTCAAGAGCGGTGACGTCAATAATCCCTCCAATTATAGGACCATCATGATAAACCCTTTGTTTGCAAAGCTATTTGGAAGCATGCTAGAAAACAAAATTATCAAGTGGGCAGAAGAAAGAGATAAGCATGCTAAAGGGCAAGCAGGTTTTAGACCTAAACATTCCACATTTGATCATTGTATAACTTTAAGGCACATCTTTGAAAAGTTTGGGAGAAAAAGGAAGAAGTCTTTTGTTGCTTTGTTGATTTCAGAAAAGTGTTTGACTCAGTTCCTAGGGATAAGCTTTGGCATAGAATGGAGAAACTCGAGGTTCCTAAACATTTGAGAGTAGCTATGCATAGGTTGTATGAAGAGGTGAAAGTCAAGATTAGAACTATAACACGTATTTCTGAAAGTTTTAGAAGCAATATCAGGGTCAAGCAAGGTTGCCCACTGTCTCCTACCCTTTTTGGTTTATATATCGACAAGCTTGAGGAGTGGTTAAATTCGCAAGGGGGTGATGGTATCTATTTGGGCGAGTTTGTTACAAGGCTTCTTTTGTATGTAGATGACCTTATTCTGATTGCTAAATTGGCTCTTAGTTTGCAAGAGCACTTACTATCCCTTGAGCATTTTTGTAGAAGTGTGGGGATGCAAGTCAATATCAGCAAAACAAAAGTAGTGGTCTTCTCTGAGAAAAGAAAACATAAGCAACATAAGTTCTACTTTGAAGGCAACATTCTGGAAGAAGTTGCGGGTTACAAATACCTCAGAATTGACTTCAACAAAAATCTAAGCTGGAATGGTTGTAGAAAGAAAAGAACTTTGGAGGGTTGGAAAGCATTTTATGCTTTTCAAAATAGGTGTAGAGAGGCAGAGTTATAGGATTGGAAAACCACTCAAACTCTTTTTGGGCTTCTAGTGATTCCGATGATTCTCTATGGTTGTGAACTATGGGCCAACAGTACATTCGACATGTAGTGGAGACAAATTGAGAAAATTCAGAAGCGTTTGATTACAAACAAATTTAAGATTAAAAGTGCAGTTCCTTATGATATCTTGTTAAGTGAAACATGGACTGCTCCTATTGAAGCAATTACTATGGTGCGAGTCATAAGGTATTTAAAAAAACTAAGTAAATGGAAGAGGGTAGATGGCCTAAGGTTGTCTTTGATGATAGACTGTGCAAGAGCAAAAAAATTTGGATGCAACAAAAGAGCAAAAAAATTTGGATGCAACAAAATAACAAATGGTTTAGTAAATGGGGTATTGGCTTGAATGCGTGTCCCATAAACAATAAAGAGATAGAAGCTTTTGTTATGGAAAAGTTCCACAAACATACTTGGGATCAGGAGCTAGGAAGAAAGAAAAATTACTATATTGAAGTATTTAATCCCATTCATAGTCATCAACCAAAAGCATACATAGAGGTTGTTGGGTGAAACTATGTTCGTTTAATTCCGTTGTAGTACTTACCCAACTATTTAATTTGTCAATCCGAGGTCCGTAGACTTACGAGACACATGCACTATATATGCAGGACTGAAGTGGAACTAATCTAATCTAATCTAATCTAAATTACTGAAATCAAATTAATCTAAGAAGGCATTGAAACATTAACTATGAAAGCAAGAAGTTGCATAAAAGAAAAGCAATACAACATGTGAAAAAGTGAACGGCAAACAACAGATGTGAGCTCACAACAATAAAACTATGTTAAATTATATTACAATAACTAAATTACAAATCATGAAAGAATCAAAGTTAATCTCCATTCTCTATTATTCATTATTCATCATTCCAATGAAGAGAGAGCACTCTCTTATATACATGAGGAAGATAACCTTTCCATAATTACATATCCAATATTCTCTCAAGCACTCTCAACTAGTTTCCCGTTATTACAAGATATCATCGCACAAATCTCTCAAACATGATCCCACAAATCTCTCACATATCTTGGATAAGATATGTCTCCATGATTTTCTCCTTAGGATAAGATATGCCTCCATGATTTTCTCCTTAGAAAAAGATATGCCTCCATGATTTTCTCCTTAGGATAAGATATGCCTCCATGATTTTCTCCTTAGAAAAAGATATGCATAATTATCTCCTTGATATGGTGGAGGAGATATTAATTCTTCACATATTTCCTACATCACAAAACTCACATATTCTTGAGATATATATAAAAATATGTACATTTTCTAATAATTAATCATAAATTCACTTATAATACAAAAATGAATAAAATGGAAAATAAGAAGGTGAAACCCAAGTGTATGTAGGAAAGTGATATGATAACAGGTTAATGGGATGATGAAATGTAAGGAAAAAGGTGGATGAAAATATGACATTTCTGAGTCCCAACATCCTCCCCAACTGAACTTGTTGCATGTCCTCATGCAACCATGCATGGGTATCTTTTAAGAACATTTGGCATATTGAACTTTGGCTTTACATGATGATGTCTTAAATGTTTCCAGGATATGTGAGAGACATTAGTAACAATTTACATTTTCTTATGGTTGGTTCTTGTGTGACAACCATGAATATGGTTGGTTCTTGTGTGACAACCATGAATACAAAGAATGTTGGTTCTTGTGTTAACAACATTCATTTCATTTTCTGTTCTCTTTTCTTCAATAATGTAAATACTCACTGGAAATCATAATGTGCATAAGAAAGCCCTTTTGTAATATTAATGAAGCATGCCAATATTGCGTATGAAACAAAGTGCAACAAAGTATCATTGGAAAATAAATGTTGGTGAATGGTAAATGGAGTGATAGTGGTGAAGAAATGGAATCATGGAAGTGAATATGTAGTGAATGTAGCTCTCCCCCCCTCAACTGAATTGGTTGCATGTCCGCATGCAACTTAACATGGCGCATGAAAGGAAATGTAGCATGGTGAGGGAATTTTCCAAAATATTCAAGTTAGCATATAAGGAATTGCATGATTAAAGATTAGAAAACAACATACCTCTACTTACCCAAGAATGATGAAGTATGAAATAGGAATGTAGCTGCTGCTGCTGCTGGATCGGGAAAATGTGACTGATGTAACTGGATCCTGGAGAATGAAGGAATCTGAACTGCTGATGCTGAATCATGGAAAAGATAAAAGCTGAAAGTGGTACTGTGGTACTCTCATATATCAGAATGCATACTGCTATAACTGTTGAGGAAAAAAAAGTGTATAGTCTTCACCCGCTACAAACCTGATGGTACAATTCTAAACATGCGAATGAATGTGTCGATGTCGAGCATGAATAGAAATCATTGGATTACCGGCCATTGATGTATGCCGTTAACCAATGCGAGGCAACTCACCATTGATGTCAATGAGTGCCAAGGTACTGGAGTACATCTTGCGAAGTGCGAATGAATGTGTCGAGGTCGAGCCACTTGCAAGATTTGAAGATCAAGGGACATTGATGTATTCCCAAGATCGCCAGCGAGAGAGCTTGCCATTAAGGCATGCAAGCCTCTAGGTACTCAAAATGAACTCTAGTCTATTCCCAGATAAGGTGCTGATGTCGATGGGGCAAGACTTGTTGAAAGGTGGGCCTTAAGGAATCCCACATCAGTCAACGCGAGTTTGTACAAAAAGATTTAGTAGGACTATAAATGGAAAGAACCCACGGACAAGCAGTGTGGATCAACATGGATAGGAAATCAAGGCAATGTAATCATGGAAAGGGAATGAGTTTTATTCAGAAGACAAACTAGAAGGCAAAAAGGATAAAGGGATGTATGCGATTCAGAAAAATAGGCGTGCATGAAGTCGTGAAAGATAAGGAAATGGAAGATGGGCTGCAACACAAGGATGGTCTAGGTATGTGGAAGGAAAAAGGGAAGTAATCATGACGCGAAAGGTGTGTAGTGGAAAATGTCATGATATGTGCAGTGAAGAATTTGTTCCTTCAAGCGTCCAATGATGCATGTTTCATTGTGATTTCGAAGAATCACTTTGCATACTCTGAAAAACTTAGCACCATTCCTGCATAAAAATTGTCATCTTCGTGTGCCATCTCCATCGATCATTCCTGTATGAAGTGACTCAAAAACAAATTAGCGCATTTTCAAGAATTTACAAAATGTCCATTTTTTTAATTATTTTCTGAAATAACTCTAATTGTGGATGAAAAAGGTGTCGCATCGTAATGTTGAGCTTTCTGCATAAGCTTCTCATTGTCCTACACATAACACCAATCTCATTTCACTTGTTAGTGTATGCATTCTAACTTTTGCCCACAAATTCACAAAAAAAATTCAACATACTTTGATTCCCCCCCAACTAGAAATATTGCATGTCCCCATGCAATGTATTCATTGATTGTGCAATACTTTTTCAAAATGTTTTTATTGGTTTGCAGGAAAATTGATTTAAAACATTTGAAAAAGCTTTTGTATCTTTTTGGGGAAGTAGTTGGTGTTATGAAGTTTGATGTAAATGAATGAGGGCAATTTTTTTTTTTATTGGAAATATGTCAAGTTTATGAGGAAAAATACTGTACAAAATTTACAACCGTAGCATGCACAGATTGCAACTGGCTCCATAGTATATAATATCAGAAAATGTGCATATCCAATAACATCGCAGATGACAGAACCTTCTATCTTCCAAATTTGAATGCATGTTATAACAACATTTTGGCTGGAAACAACAACAAAAAATTAAATCAAAAGAGACCTTCCTCCGAGATAATTATAAGAATGCACTACTTTGAAAGATGCCTTGCATAGTTCATCTGTAACCAGCATATCGATAATGTTAGAAGTGGCAGTCACTAGTAAATGCCAAAAAGGATTAGCACTCCAAAACAATATAGAGATCACCAATTCGTTCGAGAAGCACTTTTAAATTGCCTAGAAGAAAAGAGAAAACATATTTTAGCGAGAAACATTGGATGGCAAAATGCAGTGGCAACCATTCTACCCTCTTTGTTAAGAAAATTGAAAGTCGATGCTGCATACCATGAATCAACAGTTTCCAAGTTGATGCCATTGGATCGAAGGAAATTTCTAATGCTTGGATCCACTAGCTCAGTTCACTTTCGACATCCAAGCACCAGTATCTCTGCAACAGGCCGTATAAGCTGGAAGATTGACAAACTGTCAGGAGTTACCTTACCAAATTGTTTAGGACGCCATGAAAGAATCAAATTGCTTACACAAATCAATGAGCCTTCGTACTCAACTCCATTGGCAATAAATCCTGTGACAGTGCACCTCTCGATGCGAATCTGGTCTTCTGGTACACCAGTTTAAAACATTGATCTGATCATAAAGAGAAAATGCCCGTCTGAGAGAAGGCAGAGGTTGTTTAAAATGGCCCGATGCTCTGATGCGGAAGGCTTGCATGAGTAAGGGGAGGGCTGTTGTTTTTCGCCATGTGTCCTAAAACTTGCGCGGCAACGGCGCCAAAATGTTGGGTGAAACTATGTTCGTTTAATTCCGTTGTAGTACTTACCCAACTATTTAATTTATCAATCCGAGGTCCGTAGACTTACGAGACACATGCACTATATATGCAGGACTGAAGTGGAACTAATCTAATCTAATCTAATCTAATCTAATCTAATCTAAATTACTGAAATCAAATTAATATACGAAGGCATTGAAACATTAACTATGAAAGCAAGAAGTTGCATAAAAGAAAAGCAATACAACATGTGAAGAAGGGAATGGCAAACAACAGATGTGAGCTCACAACAATAAAACTATGTTAAATTATATTACAATAACTAAATTACAAATCATGAAAGAATCAAAGTTAATCTCCATTCTCTATTATTCATTATTCATCATTCCAATGAAGAAAGAGCACTCTCTTATATACATGAGGAAGATAACCTTTCCATAATTACATATCCAATATTCTCTCAAGCACTCTCAATTAGTTTCCCCTTATTACAAGATATCATCGCACAAATCTCTCAAACATGATCCCACAAATCTCTCACATATCTTGGATAAGATATGTCTCCATGATTTTCTCCTTAGGATAAGATATGCCTCCATGATTTTCTCCTTAGAAAAAGATATGCATAATTATCTCCTTGATATGGTGGAGGAGATATTAATTCTTCACATATTTCCTACATCACAAAACTCACATATTCTTGAGATATATATAAAAATATGTACATTTTCTAATAATTAATCATAAATTCACTTATAATACAAAAATGAATAAAATGGAAAATAAGAAGGTGAAACCCAAGTGTATGTAGGAAAGTGATATGATAACAGGTTAATGGGATGATGATTAATGTAAGGAAAAAGGTGGATGAAAATATGACATTTCTGAGTCCCAACAGAGGCCAATATCTCTTGGAGAGCCAAAATTCTTATTGCTCAGTTAAGGACTAATTCTCATCAACTCCGTTGTGAAACAGGGTGCTGGAAAATGCCAAAGGAAGCGTGGGAGGAAAGAGTATGCATTTTTTGTTCTTCCAGAAAAGTGGACACAAAAAAACATTTCATTTTAGAATGTGAGGCCTTCAAAGGCAATGGGGAAAGTTATGCAGATATGGTGGCAGCTAGCTCTTGGGAGCATTTATTTTGAAACTTCACAGAGAAATGACCGAATATCAAATAGATGAGAAAGCAATCTGTCCCATAAACTATCTTTAATCTCATAGACGTTAAAAATAATTTCTTTCTTTATTTCTTTTCCCTCCGAGCGTGAATTACAAATCGACTCTCTGAATATATATAAAATCACTACATAAAATCACTACCTATTAATTTGATAGAAGTATCTATCAAGTTTCAAATTTTACCTTGTAAAAGAGATTTGCATCTATTCATCCCTCCAGGCCCATTAGTGCTTAGGATCAATGTTATGAAGTTTCAAATTTTACCTTAGGATCAATGTTATGAAGTTTCAAATTTTACCTGAGATTTGCACCCATTCATCCCTCGAGGCGCATTCTAGATTCGTGCTTAAGATCAATGTTAATTAATCCACTGATGATGCGCTGCTGTAAGCCACCCATGACTTCAGTACCACGCATCCTCTATGTAGGCGAATGCTTAAAACCCTCCTCAACCATAACAACGCTGGAAAAACTAGCACTTCAACCGTAGACCATCGGCAGGCTTGTACCACATCCTCGCACCAAGCGATTGCCAAACCCTACCTAGCTGTTACAACCTGACTGACGGATCAACGCTAGATTCTACCCTGCAACCTCTCTGTATAGCACATTGTGACACTTTATAAACCCAAATGAAACCCTATTAGACGCACAGAGCATCAAAATTCGCGGGGATTTCACTGTTATTTAAAGACTTTCAGTTAAAATTATGGCGGCTGATATGGCGAGGGAGGTAAAATTATGGAACGATAAACGCGAGCGTGAAATGTATGATAATTTCGCAGACCTCTTTGCAATCATAAGAACTATGGAGAAACTGGAGAAGGCGTATGTCCGTGACGTAATTTCCTCAAAAGATTACGAACCGGAATGCACAAAGCTGATTGCCCAATTTAAAACCCTAACAACTTCTCTGAAAGATACAGTCCCAAGCGTTGAGAGATTCATGGAAACCTACAAGATGGATTGCCCTGCTGCTGTGAATCGCTTACTTGTTTCCGGGATTCCGGCCACCGTTGAACACAGGGCCTCATCATCAGACTTGGGCACAGCCGCTGCTGTCGCCGAATGCGTACAGCATTTTATTACCTCAATGGATTCTCTGAAGCTTAATATGGTGGCGGTGGATCAGTTATACCCCGCGCTTTCGGATCTTTTGTCGGCCCTGAGTAGGGTTCCTCAGCTTCCACCGGACTTTGAGGGTAAAGTGAAAGCCAGAGAATGGATTTCGAGGTTGAAGAACATGGGGGCATCGGAGGAGTTAACCGAACAGCAGGCCCGTCAGTTGTTATTTGATCTGGATTCTTCTTATAACGCTTTCATCAATTCATTGCCTAAATCGGCTTAACATTGCAGGGGGGGCGCAACTTCTGGATGCCACCGGCATCGGATTTGTACGTGGTTTGATCTCTAGAGGTTTTGTAGGTCTATCCGTGACTTTATATTTGTGAAAATATGTAAAATTCAAAGATTCAGAGCAAAATCTCTTGTTTATAATTTTATATTAAAGTGATATTTTCATTCGCTTTCCAGAAAAGCAGAATTGGTTTCAATCTTGTTGCAATTATCAGTTTTAATATAGCAGATCGAGGCGAGATTGATAAAAATGGTTACATGATCTGTTTTTTTGGTTGAATACTTAATTTCAAGATGTCCAAAAGCTATGGTTCTCTTCCTAGATGAGAAATAAAACCCTATTCGTTCATTAATTGTGGCAATCGATATTGTCGAGCTTTGAGCCACACTCTTCCCTCATCCATTGCTTCAGACTGATCGTGGCATCCTTCATGCTACATAGCTCCTCATTTTCGTCCCTTTTATTGCAGATACGACGTTTATTCTCTTGATATGGGAACGCCCGAGGATCCACCAACTCCCATTATCCCATAACCTATCAACAGTGATTTCCCTCGGTCCTCACTCTCGTCCACTAAATGAAAAACCCTGCATCAGATTCGCCAGTTTTTGCACCCAAACAGCAGCCCCATTCACAACTAAACCAGACAGGGGTGTTGTCACAGAATTTCTGATCAACAAATGCGGTTTAACAGACGAAGATATCACAAAAGCCTTTAGACATGATAGTTACAAGTACTATCTTCGTGCAAAATCGACTCAGAATTTAGAAGAAAATTTGGAGTTGCTAAATGGCTGTGGTTTGACTATCCCTTCCCAGATTCGAAAGGTGGTCCTTTCCAACCCTTCCTTTCTCTTTGCTAAATCCGAAGGAAACATAAAGTCTAAACTCAGCCTCCTCCGGACTTTCATGAAGGAAGATGATCTATTTAAAGTACTTATCCACGAGGCACAGATATTTACTTACCAAGAGAATAAATTTAAATCTGCAATTTCAATTTTTCAAAGATTGGGTGTGAAGATCGAGCGCTACCAGAATTAGTGGCCCTTTACACGCGTTCGCTTGCGTGTCCAGAGGAAAGAATTATCAAGTCATTGTAAATGGGCGAGCATCTGGGGTTCAAGAAGGGATCTAAGATGTTTGTAAATGCTATGCATGCTTTGTTGTGTGTACCAAAAGAAACCATAGATATAAGACTTCAGTGTTTGAGCAGTTCTGGGTTCTCAGATAAACAAATTTTGCAATTATTGCCATGGATTGTGGGTTATACAGAGGAAAAATTGAAGCGTAATATAGATTTCTGGTCAATTATGTTGGACTTTCTTGGGATGATTTTGTAAAGATTCCAATGCTGTTTACATACAGCTTGGAGAGGAGGATACTTTCTTAATACAGAGTACTGGAGGCAATAAAATCCATGCTGGGGTTGAAAACAGAGATTTGTTTCCGAAATATTGTTGCGTTGCCAGATAAACGTTTCTTGGAGAAATTTGTTAATTCCAACCGTGAATGTCCCTCTATTCTGCGGGATATTTACCATGGTGGGAAAGCTGGCAAGTGAACGATTGACAAGGATTCATACAAGTGTGTTTCTCAGTAACCAAGATTCACCAACATTGTGAGACTAAGCCAGAAGCTTCAATGCGACTTTTGCTGTGCTCTATTTTTCTTTTTAATGTTCTTTTCTTCAACTAGAGAACAGGAAACTGCACTTTTTCACAGTTAGATGGCTTACTTGGCACAATAGGACACCAAAAAGGGTGCTTGCGACATGAAAATCCTACTGCTTCCAATGTACAGCATTGCTTCATTATTTTCAATTCAAGGTACAGCTAACCTTCCTTCCTGTCCTGCATTGCATTTAAACGTGTAGTTAGACATCTAATATTTGCACAGGGAAGGTAAATAACTAACATTGATTGTTAGCAACAGTAGACCTTTAGTTGTCTATTATGAACTCTTGCATTTATGTAGGTAACTTGCTATTTCACTTCAGAGATCAGGTGGCCTCTGAATTCATAGTTGTATTATCTTTGCAAAAAATCACTAAAGTTCATCCACTCTTATCCTTGAAGAATATTGTCGATCCTTCGTTCTTGAAATATTTATGGATTTTTATTCACAGTGTTAAATGAGTGGTCCAGTTGTAGTCAACAATTCCTGCTTCATTCTTTTGATGTGATGGATGACTATCCTTAACAATATATGTATTTTGGATAGGGAACAGAGTACTTGATCCATTCTAGAGCTTTTGGGTGGTTTCGTCACCTTCGTACACATTTTCTTCCTCTATATATGGGCACAATGAAATTTAAATTTCTTATTAGCAAGACTCAAACCGAAGTAAAGTAATTCACATGATTATAATGTTTTAAAGTTTAATATCCTAAAGAGATTTTTTGGCCCTAGGGTTTCTTAGCCTAACTAGGGTTTCCAATTAATTTGACATATTATATGACTACAGTACATATTCATTAATTTAACAGAGATAACACTGATTAGCATAACGGTGTTCAACAGCAATAAATATCTTCAATAACAATATGATCCCTCAATAACACAATAAGATGAGGGTAACTGTCCAGAAACAATAAACCACCCGAGCTGCAATCACGATATTCAGTAAATCAGTATTCCAATAATATCATCCAATCCTCTGTACTATTATACTATGTTAAAGTACTATCTAATGCTGGACTGATCTTACAGCAATAGGAAACTGAGTTTCCCTGGGAATAACTTGCAGATCCTGAAATGTAATTTCATGAAGGCCTCAATTATGTAATCTGCTGTCCTCAAACACCTCAGATTCGACCCTGCAGCCCAGATCACTTCGCTGTTCCTTAAATATTGATGTCTGCCCAGACCAGTTTCTGAACCTCCAGCAGCTGATTCCTTGAACTAGGTTAGGCCATGCTGAACTCAGAAGGACTTTGCTGCTTGATCAGCAATCCGGTGGCCACAAAACTTCATCCAGGTAGCCTTTGCTGCTTGTGAAGAGAGAAAACTTGGTGGCCACAGTGAGAAGATAGCCCTTGCTGCCTTGCCTGAACTTGTTGACCAGTGAATAGCCTTAAGCCTCTTCTTGCCTGCCAGAACAAAACTGAGCTGCTTAAAGAGAATATGCTGCCAGAACAAGGAAAAAGGGGTGTCTAGGTAGGGCGGGATCGGCTCCACCGAAACTAGACAAAGGATTAGCTAGGGTGGGATCACCCTCACCAAAACTAATCAGGAAGGAGGAGTCTTAAAACCCTCAAAGCCTCAGGCTCAAGAAAATCAGAGATATTCCAATCCAAATTGATGATCCAAAATGATTCCAACTCCCCTCTATTTATAGATTTTCTCATGGGGTTCACTCTAATGTGAGGGGTTGCAAGTGCAACTCCCAGTTTGGGCTTTTTGCCTTAGCCGACCCAAAATTCACCCATTGTTGCCCCAAACATTGGATGATTGGGTTTTCCCCTTTTATCAAGACTATAGCCTACGGGTTGGATATCTCGTAGGCAATTAATTCATAGGGGACATTATAGTCCTCCCTTCCCAACATTGCTTGTCCTCAAGCAATGGCCAAACTGGGTGTTGTAAAATCTGCCCTTCTATCTTCAAAAATGAGAACTCCTCTTCAATCTCCACAACATCCTTCTTTAGTTTTTGCAGCCCAATAGCTAACATGCTGGAGAGGAATGCCACCCTGCAATAATCACTCCCTTCATTTACCGATTCATGGATCCATCTTGAGCCAAAAGTACAAATATATGCTACTATTGAGGTAGATTCTGTTCTTCGTCCTGCATCTTCCACTTCCATTTTTCTTGTTCCAACAGTTTCTTCACTATTGCATTCTCCACCAATCAGTTGGTTTTCATATTCCTCTTGCCGGTTTAGGGTCTTTAATGCTTCTTGCCTAGTAGCGTCTACACCAGGGTATTGATCCTGCAATCTCCATAAACCAATGTTCATGGTCCCCAACTTTTCCTTAATGACCTGCACATTCTCTTCTGTTTGAGAGATCTGCATCTTCAGGGAAATCAATCCTTGATACAAGGTTTTTTTATGCTCTTGAATTTGTACACATGACACTTTCATATCACTCAGCAACATTTTTCCTTCCTGTAAAGATATACTCTCGTGCTTAATTCTGTTTTGTATCTGACATACTTTCTCATCAATTTCTTTTAATCTTCGTCTTGGTCTAATATGATTTACTGTGGTAGCAGTATCGCCTTTGGGCTGTGTGGAGTCTGGACAGTCTGGACCGATCTTTCTTGTCTCCCAATACAATCTTTCCAAGGATTCTGTAGTCTGGTGCATCATTTTATTTTCATCCAAGGATTTGCCTGGAGCTGTGGTTGTAGGCACTGTATTTGGTGATTCATTAGATTTTCTGTACTTCCAATGCAAGTCAGAACTTCCTTCAGGTTTCCTCGTATGTGATTTAGGCTCCAAATAGTGTCCTTGGCCTCATGCTCATAGCTGATTGACCAAGATCAGAATTTGGTGTTGCAGCCATTTCCAATTCGGCTACTCCATCATAGCTAGGTCTGGTGTGTCCTCAGAATTTTTCAGAACGTCCCTAGTATTATGTTACTCATAGTTGTCAATCATGGCCTCTGAAAGGCTCCCATGTCGTTGAACCAACCAGCCTGCTAGTCTCATCATGTCTTTCTCCTCTTGTGTTTGTTTACAAGCATATTCCGTTGAGGCTTTATTTGGAAAACTCTTTTGTAATGAAGGCTTGATATCTGTGTCGTGCTTGATGCTTCCTCCTGACCCATATCTTTCTGAGGGCTGATTTCCTCTGTTTGCCATCTCAGAATGGTCACAAATTGCTTCATTACTCAGTGTTGATATAGTTGGTTTATGTAAAGAGGGTTGCCCATCTAGTGACAACCATTCAGGCTATACTTTTCTAGCTAGCCACCCTTCAATTAGATTGTTTTTGTTGGACGAGGAAAACGACACTTCTTGCCTTCGACCTTGGTTGATTGGGATTGACGTATTTTGAAAACAATTGGCATTGATTCCAATTGTGGCTGGGGTTTTGCCTGGTTCCAAATCCTTTGTTAATGCATGAGAACAGGAAGGGGTATTTGCCAGCACAAAAGGACTGAGAAGGCTTCTTTGCCCATTCACCATTTTTCCGGTATACGAGACAGGTCCATCATCTCCTTTATAAAGATCACAATCATAGTCAACATCACTGACAGCTTCCGAGATCATCTTTATAGAACATTCCTCCAGTGCATCCTCTGGTTCTTTAGGCTTCCGAATGACAGTTGCAATAGTAGTAAGCTTGCAGACACCCTTGGAGACACTTTGCGAATTGCTACAATATAATGAACCTTATCAATCTGAATATTTAACACAGGGACACCATTCTCCTTGGGAATTTTTAGCCCCCTCATGTTGATACATACCTTAGCCAACTGTATAAATTCTTTTAACATCACCATTACTTCCTTATCAGGATGACCAAATCCACGAGCCATTCTCAGTATTCTCGACTCAGCCATGAACTTGGGATTCAAACTATCGAGCCTTTTATTAGTCACAAAATCCATCACTGTTATAAACCCTCTAATACACACCTAGCTTTCCTTTTCCTTGCCCTTGGGTACCAGTTTGTGATTGAATCCAAGGATCATGGAAAACATTTCACCAGTAGATCCCATTTGAAGAATGTTATGGGACTGCTCATGCATAATTCTAAATGTGAATTTGCCTTGAGACAATTTCTGTAAAAGACCCAATTCTTCTTCCACAGATACAACTTCCTGAATTTTATTCCTGAAACCAGACAAATCTGCCATGCCCAGACCTTGTCCTGGCAATATTTCTGCTCTATCATATTCATACAATGTTACCTTACAAGGAAAATCATTTACTAGTATTGGGAATTGAGTAGCATACCTTGAAATATGTAATGGTTTCTCCATTTATTGCTCCTACTTTTGTTTGAACTAGCTCCCAAAAATAGCATGATATGGCTCTTGACTTTGAACATGAAATCATTGCTCCCATATCTTTCTGGGCATCAAGGTTGTAAGCGTTAAATCCCTTGGTCTTAATACTGATAGGTATTACAACCCTGTCAGTGATGGCCTTCACTTGTTTGGATCCTAGAACCTCCTGTAATAGGGTTTCGTTTCATCTTCTACAGTTGTTGCTTCTTCAAATCAAAAGCTCCACTTAATTCTTCGTCTGATGAACAATCATACTGCACTTGTAGCATCTACAACTTCTCTTTATCTTCTGCAACTTCATCTATTAGGCTTCTTGTTGTTTTCTTCTTTTTTTTTTTCTCTTAATTTTTTGCTGCAACGATTGTATTTTTTTTTTCTCTAGGTGCTTGTATATGCTAACGAGTAGATTATTGGTCAAAATAAGGATCATTTTGGGATTCAGAACATAACATAAAGTTATCAGAAGGGGGTTATGGATTTGAGAGGGAATAATTTGTCACCACACTACCATGGGAAAGTTGGTAAATTTGATTTTGGAGAGAATGTCCTCTATAGAGTGCCCTATTAGGGGTAGTAGCAAGTTGAGATTGTAAAGACTCAGTAGAAGAGGAATAAGAAAGCATTTTTATACAGAGAAAATCTTGTTTGTAGTTAGAGGAGGAACAAGAAATAGGAGAAGAGGGTTGTTCAGGAGACTCTGAATCAACATCAGAGGGAAGTGTAATGGAATATATAATATCAGGATTGTCATCAGAGCAACTATTCCAGTAAGTCAAATGTAGATTAGTGTTAGACTGAGTCCCTATACAATCACAAAGCCCGAGACCATATTGTCATGAGTTGTAATCCTTATCTTCACCCTTGTTTGCTTGTGTGTCCAGAGGAAATAATTATGGAGTCATGTAAACTGGTTGAGCATCTTGGGATCAAGAAGGGATCTAAGATGGTTGCAGTTGTTATGCGTGCATTTTTGGGTGTACCAAAAGAAACCATAGATATAAGACTTCAGTGTTTGAGTAGTTCTGGGTTCTCAGGGAAACAAATTTTGCGATTATTGCCATGGATTGTGGGCTATACAGAGGAAAAATTGAAGAGTAATATACATTTTTTGGTCAAATATGTTGGACTTTCTTTGGATGATTTTGTTAAGATTCCAATGCTGTTTACATATAGCTTGGGGAAGAGTATAATTCCCCGGTACATAGTACTAGAGGCATTAATGTCCATGCAGGGGTTGAAAACAAAGATGAGTTTTCGAAATGTTGTTGTGTTCCCAGAGAAACATTTATTGGAGAATTATTTTAATTCCAACCGCGAATCTTTCTCAATTCTCAAAATATCTACCATGGTGGGAAAACTGGCAAGTGGATGATTGAGAAGGATTCATACAAGTGTGTTTCTCAGTAACCAAGATTCACCAACATTGTGAGACTAACCCAGAAGCTTCAATGTGACTTTACTGTGTGCTATTTTTCTTTTTAAAATTATTTTCTTCAGCCAGAGAACAAGAAACTCCACTTTTTAACAGTTAGATGGCTTTCTTGGGTACAAGAGGACACCAAAAAGGGTGCTTGCGACATGAAATCATACTGCTTCCAGTCTACAATTTTGAGAAGCTGATCTTAAATAGGAGCAATTAAACAACATTACTTCATTATTTTCAATTCAAGGTACAATTGACCTTCCTTCCTGTTCTACATTGCATTTAAATGTGTAGTTAGACATCTAGTATTTACGCAGGGAAGGGAATTAACTTATACTGATTGTTAGCAACAACAGACCTTTTGTTCCCCAAGGGTTAGCTCAACTGGTCGAGTCCCTGTTGTTAAGTGCCTCGCCGATCGGGAGGTCACAGGGTCAATTCTCCTTGACGCCCTTGGGGTTAGGCCCTGCTAGTCTGGCCGGCGGGATTTATTCCCTTTGGGGTTGATCTGCTTGGATTTTCCCGTGGATGTAGTGGCCACCCAGTGTCCGTGAACCACATTTAAAACAAAACAACAGACTTTTTGTTGTCTATTGTGAACTCTTGCATTTATGTAGGTAACTTGCCATTTCACTTCACAGATCAGGTGGCCTCTGAATTCGTAGTTGTCTTATCTTTGTAAAAAATTACCCGAGTTAATCCACTCTTATCATTGAAAGATATTGTCGATCCTTTGTGCGTGATGTATTTATGAATTTAAAAATTTTATTCAGGGTGTGAAATAAGTGGTCCAATTGTAGTTGAGAATTCCTACTTCATTTGTTTGATGTGATGGTTGAATATCTTTATCAATATATGTATTTTGGATAGGAAACAGAGTGCCTGATCCATACTAGTACTTTTGGGTAGTTTCTTGTACAGATTTCCTTCCTCTATGTATGGGCACAACGAAATTTGAGTTTCATATTAGCAGGACACAAACCCAAGTAAAGTAATTCACATGATTAGAATCTTTTAAAGCTCATTTGTGTATCTTTGTTCTGATCTTATTGCGTCTTAGGATTGCAAGGGGTCATGTTGTGCAGGCCTTTTGTTCCTTGCAAGCTTGCATGTCTCTTTCAATGAACTATTCATAGGCAGTAACCAGCTATAGGCTGTGTATCACCAAATTCCCTCTTTTTCTAGCAGTCATAGTCTTAGGATTGCAAGTGGTCATGTTGTGCAGGCCTTTTGTTCCTTGCAAGCCTACATGTCTCTTTCAATGAACTATTCATAGGCAGTAAACAGCCATAGGCTGTGTATCATCAAATTCCCTCTTTTTCTAGCAGTCATAGCTACTGTTGCTTGGTCTTTTGAATTCTCTGCTTTTGCCAAGATGTGGTTCTCTACTCAGTTCAGTTTGCAATCTCTTTGTGTTGACATTCTTATGATTTTGTTGATAACTAGCATATGTTTTACATCACCATTTGAAGAATCCATGACCTCTACCTATTCCTTTGATTGTTGTGACATTTCCATTGAATTCTCTGCCTTCTCGTTGATGCATCTTCCACCTTTTGTCTGGAATTATGATCTTTGTGTCTGCTTCTTGCACCTTGTTCTGGAATCTGGATCACAATTTCTTTTAAAAAAGTTCCAAACTAATTTCTCCTTTGTTTTTAACATAACTGATATGCCTTTACTGAGTGCAGCTCATTTAAACTTATCTCATCCTATTGCAAATTTCAATCTATTAACATACACAAGGACACCCGATGTTTTGTCCCACTTGTGTTCAACGTGTGTCAATATTTTATAGAACTTCTGTGTTCTCCTCTACACTTTGTTCTTTCTGTCTTCACTTTTGTCATTGCTTGAATAATTTTTCTTGTGGTGTATTGGTAAAAACTTTTCTCTAAGATTTATGACCATCTTGCTCCAACTCATCCTTTCTTCACCCTTTCGAATTTGGTTATGCTGCATAAAGTCCCACCAAATGGCAGTGTGCCCCCTCAACTTGGTACTAGAAAATTTCATTCTCCAAGGTCTTCCATCATTTAGAACCTAAAATACCTCTCCAAACCAATGAGCCGATCATCAATTGGAAAAATGACATCTTACAGGTGATGTAGCCACATCCTGACCATGTCAAATAATTCATATTAAAAAAATAAATGCATTATGAAGATTTCATTTAGGTCATTGTTTGAACTACTAGATTAAATCAAGATGTGCTGTACCAAAATGTACAATAAACAGAAAACTGACACATTAACTGCTAGAGTCTGTTAAGAAATAGTGTCTCGAAAGTCCAGATTACATTATAATGCACATCAATAATAAAGTGGAATAAATAAAACTCTAGTAAAAGTCAGAATAATTATAATATGTCTCAAACTGTAGAAGCTTGTAATATGTATCTTCTCGAGTGCGTGGAGTTCAGTAAAGGTATCAGAAACTGCTCGTGGAAAAACAATTGTGCTATTAATATTCTACTTCCTGACAAATCCATGCTTCTTCCACTTGAAGTCTGCAAAATTTTTGGAAACACATAAAGAAGAGGCCAAAGAGAGTCTTTGAGAATTTCCTTAAGAAATACTGGCCTGAACGAAATGAAACCGACGGTTTCTCTCAGTCCAGAATGTTTAAATTTGCTGTTCCTGCGACCATGACGCCTACCATTTCGTCTCACTAGGGTTTTAAAGTTTTGCGCTCACTAACCAATTAACACCCTATTCTTCAAGGCTAACCAAAGATATTTCCTCGACTTCTTTGGGCCTTAATAATTTGCAGATCTTCTTCCACCACCAACTGTTCACTTGTGTGTTTGATACATACAGAGATGCATAGCCCAATTGTGCAGTGTAATAGCCACTAGTTTTATTGGAATCCCAAGCTAGTGTGTCATCATCCCAAAGTCTTACGTCTCCCCTTTTGAATTTTTCTACATAAGAATCCCACCGCCTTGCACGATCTTCA
This sequence comes from Pinus tabuliformis, assembly GCA_031772625.1. NCBI lineage: Eukaryota > Viridiplantae > Streptophyta > Pinopsida > Pinales > Pinaceae > Pinus > Pinus tabuliformis. Next base: position 578,793,393 of record CM062807.1, read on the forward strand.
ACAAATTATAATTTTTGAGCTTTGAGTCCATAAATTAGTGTCATTTGGAGCTCTCACCTGATTCAGCTTCATGAAGCCATTTTTCTATAAAATCTCAATCATATTAGCAGGAAAAGTCAATCTCTCTCCACATTCCAGGATTCCATCATTCTCTATCCTCGCCTTTCACTTCTTCCAACCTTCCATGCGAGATGTTGCCTTATCACTAGGAAGGAGCACACCAATGCTTTCCATTGGTTTGACACATTTCTTGTATTGATAATCTTACTTCATAAACTATCATATATGATGGCCCTCCATATTGTTTTAGATGCAATCATCAACCCTTGTACATTCAAGTTTTGTTCTATAACCTGGAACTCCAATCTTTGTTATTCTTACTCTTCAACAACCTCACAATTTACTCTTATGATATCAAATTCCTCTTCTTTTGGTTTTGGTCCGTTCCCTTCCACTTTTAGATTTTTTGTCAGTTTCACAACTACCGTATCCTTCTACTGGCTCATTTTATTCTCTATTAATCAATGTTGATAACGTTGTTGATTTTTCAACGATGTGCTGAAGAATTGTGATTTTTTCGGTTAGTCGATTATCCAACTATTTTTTTTCTTCGAGTTTTATCGATTTTGAAGAAATGGACATATTTATTTTTAAATGTTTGCTGCAGTTTGTTGATCTTTGCCGCTGTTTTTGAGAAGATATTTTCTGGACCCTTAATGAATTTTTACCAGTGCCAATGTTTTCAACACTGCTATTAATTGTTGTTCTATTGGCTTCTTTTCACTATTTTTTCATGCGAATGAATTTTGTTATCTTGTCTAAATGCTTTCTTTTGCTTAGCCCTCTCTTATAGAACTTTAATCTTACTTTGATACCAAATGATGATGAGAGGAAATGGTGTCCCAAATATCACCAATTTTGACATGCAATGGGTTGCAACTTAGTGGTCTTACATAACATCACCAATTAACTTACATTTTAAATTCAGTCACATATAGCAATACAAAACTAGATTACTCAATTTTGGCAATGGTTTATTGACTCTCAGTCATTTGTTAAAGCACATAAAAATACATATTACAAACTTCGCGCATTCCCTCCTACTTGGGTTGTTGTTTGATTTCTTAATTGACTCCTTTATCAACATTCATACGATGTTTGACTAGCTCTTTTAAGAATAGGTTCACTTAAGAATAGGTGTGAACCTTACTCTCTCAATTCTGGTTAACTTACATTTTAAATTCAGTCACATATAGCAATACAAAACTAGATTACTCAATTTTGGCAATGGTTTATTGACTCTCAGTCATTTGTTAAAGCACATAAAAATACATATTACAAACTTCGCGCATTCCCTCCTACTTGGGTGGTTGTTTGATTTCTTAATTGACTCCTTTATCAACATTCATACGATGTTTGACTAGCTCTTTTAAGAATAGGTTCACTTAAGAATAGGTGTGAACCTTACTCTCTCAATTCTGTAGATGACTTTGATTTTTTTGCCATGTTGCATGAGGACTTGCCCGCCCTCCCCACACCCCCCCCAACCAAAAAAAAACCAACATACGTTGTGTTCCAGTGTTTTGGGGACTTAAGGATCCTTAAGGAATGTCCCCAAAATTATGAGGACTTCATCAGGGAATCAAGGAGTTGCTAGCCATCTCCAAGATGTGAGGCATATTTTTGGGATGTTTCAAATATATTTCAAGGATTTTTTGGGCAGATTTCAAGGATACTCTGTTAAATTTCCATAGAATTTTGCAACTACTTAGTGAATAACTGAAAAATAAGGCAACCAATACCGAAACCTACTTTAACCTTCACCAAGATACAAAGTTCTTTAACTGATAAGCAACATAATATGCTGAGATAAAACATAGTCACACAATTAACACAATTATTTTTCTTGGGAAACCCAATTGGGAAAACCCTCTCCTTGTCGTGGTATTTTATTGATTGAGCAAATAGATCAAATACAAAGCAATCTGTCTCTTGAGAACAAAGTCGTTCTCCTATTGATCTAGCCTAAACATTTCCTGAAAAACCTTGATCACAACTCCTAATCCTGTGCTCACAACCAAGGCCAATTCCTTGTGCACTAGCTTCTCTCCTTGTGCACAAAATCTCCTATTTTGCAGCGCATTGGGCTCCTATATTCATGTGCACAGGGCCTCCTACTTTGTAGCGCAAATTTCCACAATTTATGCGCACTTGTCACTCAAGGCTATGCACACCACAAACAAGGAGCTCACACACAATTCTGTGCACTCAATAATAATTACAATTGTGCCTTCGTCCTTTTATCAATTCAGTGCATGCTAAATCTGGCAAATACATATTTAGAACAACAATTGTGATTGACTTGTTAACTGAGTTTAACTGACTCTCTAACTCACCCTTTCATCATTTAGAAATTGAAGCTCCCAACTCTTCTTCTTCTAAACTCATACTGCCACTCGATCCTGTAGTTAACTGAGGTAGGCTCCATGTGATTGAAGTTCCATCACTACGCATGGACTTGTTATCTCAATGAACTGCTCCATGGTTAAAGGAAGACAAATAGTTGTCTTCCCGGCTAAGGCATGAGCCAGAGAAGACCTTCCTTCGCTACCATTTTCAGCAATCCCTCTTAGCGATGAAGGGATTCTGTACAACTCTCAACTTGTCTTTAAAATATTAAAAAAATGCTTCTTGCCAATGCCTTGGTCAAGATATCTGTTGTTTGCTTTTCTATTGGAATGTACGGTAGCTTCATTATCCCTTTCTGTACATAATCTTTGAGATGATGATACTTGATCTCGATATGCTTGGAGCGATCATGAAACACTGGGTTCTTATAGAGCTTGATGCAACTCTGATTATCATATTGTATCACATTAGGCTCCATCCCTTGTCTGAAAAGTCCCACAAGCAACTTCCTTATCCAAATAACCTCACATGTTGCCACGCTGGCAACCATGTACTCAACCTTTGATGAACTGAATGCAATTGATCTCTGCTAAACAACTGCTGACCTAATGCTGAAGACGACACATGGAGTACTCTTTCAATCTGTGGCGCTGCTTGCCCACTCTGCATCTATGAAGCGCTCAACTCACTCCATCAACCTGTCTGTACCTTAATCCATAATTTGTTGTGCTTATGAGATACCTCAAAACATGTTTTGCAACAACCCAATGAACTATGGTAGGCTCCATCATGAATTGACTCAGCTGGTTCATTGCAAAAAAAATATCAGGTTGTGTGTTGACCAAACACATCAACAACTCGATGAGATGCTTGTAGCATCTACTTGTTCTGCTCTGATAACATCCACCTTCCTCCAGTTTGTGACTCGAGGCGTGGCCATGGGCTTGCAATCCTACATATGAAATCTATGGAGAATCTATGTAGTGTACTTTGCTTGACCCACAATGATCTCACCATCACCCTACCAAACCTCCAATCCAAGGAAACAGTGCATAAGCTCCATATCCTTCATGTCAAACTCCCTTGCAAGGTCCTCCTTGCGATCCTGGATCAAGCTATCTGGTCCAGTCAATGTAAGGTCATCAACATAGAGCATTAGAATGAGCTGAAACCCTCCAACCATGATGTAGTGTACATTGGCATTTGCCTCACTCTTAGTGAAGCCCAATCCTCGAAGGTAGCTATAAATACAAGTGTACCATGCTCTTGAAGCCTACTTAAGCCTATAAAGAGCTCTCTTCAGCCTACACACATACATGTCTTTGTTGAACTGCTCAAACGCCTATGGCTACTCCATATAAATCTCCTCCTTAACCACTTCATTGAGAAATGTTGTCTTCATGTCCATTTGGTGGATCTTCCACCACATTTGTGTTGCAAACGCCTGAATCATCCTAATGGATGAATACCGTGCTACCGGGGCAAAGGTATCACCATAGTCTATGCCTTCAGTTTGTGAGAAGCCCTTGGCCACAAACTTGGCCTTGTATTTCTCCACACTCCCATCTTCTCCATGCTTCAACTTGTACACCCAGTGTGAGCCTACTATTGATTTTTCCTCTGGTCGTGGCACAATCTCCCAGACATTGTTTTTCATGATGGAGGAATATTCCTCCACCATGTCATCTTGCCAAACCTGCTGAGAGGCTGCCTCCTTATAACAAGAAGGTTTAATGTCCACCAAACCTGTCATAGGTGCCATATATCCTGTGTACCTCTGTGGTTTCCTTGTTCTATTTGAACATGGTGCTAGGAGCCTCAACTTGTTCTCGGGCCTCCTGCATTAACCTATGAATCCACTTGGCTCTCTTCCTCCTTGTACTGGGAGTTTGTGACTGAGTAGTTGCTTGCTCTCGTCTTGGTCTCCTCCTCATCCTTATGTTGGTTATCCTGCTGTGTGACCCTTTTGCCACCAGGCTGGGAATCAATCTGTGATCCTGGCTGTGACTTCTCTTTGGGAGTGAGTAGCTCCTCCTTAGGTACTCCAACTGTTGGCATTATGACACAGGGATGATACAGGTGTTGTACTTGATGGCAACTCACTCAGATGACAGATCATAGTGCAGCAGGACAATAGCAAAGAATTACAGTTCAGGCCACATAGAATGAAGAAAGAAAGGTATACGCAGGTTCACCTTGACCAACCCGCGTATACACACAGGTTCATTGAACAAAAGGAGCGTATACGTACACACGCACTTTCACGGAAGGAAAGGCGCGTACATGTTGGAAAACTATGTTTTGGTCCGTGGTATTTGATCCATGGTATTTCGGTATTGATCCATGTTATTTGGTACGAAGTGTTGACCCCAGGTTTTTGGTCCAAGGTATTGGTTCTAAGTGGTTTTGGTCCATGGTATTGAGAGAGGCCTAAACCTATATAAGGAGAAGAAGATCATTAGGCCAAAGTGCAAGTGTGCAAGTGATGAATATCTGATGAAGTGTGAGATCTAGTATGCAGGTTATGGGTATGTGATGCTTTGCTAAGGATGGACCTATACGGCGAATGAAGGATGATAGACTGGGATCATGAAGACTAAAACGCATTATCATTATATGGTATGATCATGAATAGTTCAGATCTGAATACTGACGCATGTCTTATCCTTTATATTTGTTGATCTGAATATATCTGAAGTAGAAAATTGCAGCGAAGGTATAAGTAGTTATTTTCAGATCTGTACGCTGATTCCCTTTGGGGAAAGTGCGTATACACGCTGTTTCGACACAACCAAGTAGCGTATACATTATGAGTTTTGATATTTGAGGTCGCTGTTAGTTCTAGAGGTTGTTGCAGGGTTCTAGGTTCTGCTATGTGTTCTGGGGATTGTGTTTTGATAACAGGGTTTCAGTGATTCAGTGTTGGGTGATTCAGAGATTGATGATGCAGATATAGTTGATGGTTGTAATGCAGTGGTGATTGTTTTGTATTGATGGATCCAGTATGAAAATTTATGAAACGTGGTTTCTGGAAGAAAATAGAAGGTCGTAGCCTTCTGTAGGCCGGCGCCTATGTACTAGTAAACATATCGGCTAGTACAAAAAGCAGGGGGTTGTAGCTCCCTTCCAGTAGTAGCTGGAGAACGAGAGAAGGTTGTAGCTTTCAGCAGGTGGGTGCTTGCGTACTGGTATGAGTCTGCGCCAGTGCAAGATTGTAAATAGGTTTTTCTTATCTTAAAGAAAACAACAGCAGGTGGTTTTTGTCCCGCATTGGGTTTCCACCTTATATCATGGTGTTCATGTGTGTTTCTTATGTGTGATGATCTGTTCTGTTTTACTGCACCTATTTATTGTTTATATGGTCAATGAAGTTCTGATGCACTGATTAAAGATCAACATATAATGGATTAACTGAATCATAAGTTTACTGGATATACACTAGTTGCATTAAACACAGTTGCGTGTACACGCGGGTTTCCTTAACTGAAGTAGCGTATATGAATCAGGGTATGAAATGAAAAAGTTTTATTGATTTGCTAATACTGATTCAGCCCCCCTCTCAGTGTTATTTCCAACAATTGGTATCAGAACAAGGCTTTCAGAAGAAGCTTGATCGCTTGAAGGAAGATCCATTATCATGGGTAATCAAGAAAGAGAGGGATCCATCAGACCACCAATCTTCAATGGGAGCAATTTTGTTTACTGGAAGATAAGAACCACAACCTATTTACAATCGCTTGGAACGAATATTTGGGAAATCGTGGAAAGAGGATATACATTTCCATCAGCGATTCCTACAAATACGACAGGTAGAAAACAATATGAAATCAATGCCAAAGTTGTTACTATCTTATTGGAAAGTTTGTCAAAATCAGAGTTTGTCAAGGTCATGCAGCTCAAATCAGCGAAATAAATATGGGACAAGATCGTTCTAAGTTATGAAGGAGACGCTCAGGTAAAACGTGCTAAGCTTCAAACTCTCAAAATTCAGTATGAAACTCTTAAGATGCATAGTGATGAAAGCATATCTAATTACTTCCTGCGCATAGATGAGATTGTTAATTGTATGAAGAATCTGGGTGAAGAAATTAAGGAAGTTGTCTTAGTTGAGAAAGTTTTGAGATCCTTGTCTGCTAAATTTGAACCCAAAGTGTCTGCCATAGAAGAAAAACAGGATGTGCAGAATATCACTATGACGCAGCTTCACGGAATCTTAACTGCTTTTGAAATGAGAAAAGGAGGACCATCAGATAGGAGAGAAGCCGCATTTAAAGTATCAACAAAGGGAAAAGAAAAACTCAATGAATCAGGATACATTTCAGAAGAAGAATATGAGGTAAATTTTGTCAAGAATCTTCAACGGGATCTGGAAGGTTCAAAGGTAAGCTACCTTTCAAATGTTTCTCGTGTGGTAGAGTTGGTCATTACGCTGCTAGATGCCCTCATAACAAAGGAAAGATGTCTGAAGAAGGTAATAGAAGCTATTATACTCATGATGATAGTGATGGCTTGTCCAATAGTGATGAAGATAATCAAGAAATTAAACTTCTCATGGCATATGAAAATAAAGACGTAGAAACAGAAGAAGTTACCAGATTAAAAGATCAGCTGGAGACAGTAACCAGAGTAAGGGAGCAGCTGCAGGATGTAGTAAAAGATCAAAGCATAACAATCCAGAGACTTGAATCTAAGATCCTCTCTCTAAAAGAAGATCTTGAAGAATCAAAGAAGCAGAATGAAGAAGCTCTTGAAGAACAAGAACATGAAGTGCTCGAATTAAGGCAACAAGTGGAAGAAGGAAGAAAAGCTGAAGAAAACATAAAGAAGCAATATCTGGAAAAGGAAGAACAACATCAGGTTGAGGTAAATATCTTAAAAGGTAAATTAGAAGAAAATGATAAATTGTTACGATTTCAAGACAATACTAAGATTTTGGATGATATTCTTAGTAGTCAAAGATCCCTTGCTATCAAAATTGGTCTTGGTTTTTATGAAATTGTTGAAGGTGAATCTAGCTCACAGGGTGAGGCAAGGAACTCTAATGCAAAACCTGAAATGCTCAACAAAGAGTTAAGAAGTCAATCCCAACAACAACCAAGGAAAGAATTTCTTCAAAGAAAATCTTTTGCTCCTAACAGTGGAAGTGATAGACGGTTATTTCCTCCGATGAATAATGTTGAATGTTATGAATGTCATAAATTTGGACACGTTGCAGCATGATGCAGAAGTAGAATGGTTCAAGACCATCACACAGAAAGATCATCACGTTCTAGGTAATTTAAGGGATATTGTTTTGCTTGCAATATGTTTGGTCACAAAGCTATTGATTGCAATAAAAGGAATATGAAACATGTAAGATGTTATGCATGTAACAAGTTTGGACATAAAGTAAAGGAATGCAGGAGCAAAATTCGGACACCAAAGCAAAAGGAACATACATCATCTCAATCCCAGGAGACAGATTTAGTGCCAGAAAAATGTGGCATAACTCAGTTAGCAGACATAACAGACCCAGGGGAACTGAAAGTGTAAACCTTCAGTATTCCATTTTGCATACGCAGATATTATGAAGAGAAGTCGCGTATATACGTGAGTTAAAGGCTGCAGAGTCGCGTATATGGAGCTCTGAAGAAAAAGCAGTAGAACAGACTCAGGAAAAGAAGTCTGATATGGTTCGGTCATGGTATATGTTGGTTGGCACAGGTTCAGGGGGAGCATATGCTTCAAATAATGCATTGTTGGCATTATGGTTAGAAGTCCTTGGTGATGATGCTTATGTTGCTAAATGATACATCTTGCTACTTATTGTTGGTTGGCCAAGAGAGTGGTATTTCCGCTGGTGACAGATGCTTATGGTGCAGATCATATATGGTGTACGATAGTTGCTAATGACTATCATGACTTGGCATGTGCTCAGGGGGAGCATGGACGGATTGATACATCTTAGCATGTACAAAGGGGGAGCTCAATCAGAGATTTCAGCATGTACTCAGGGGGAGTATGGACAACAAAATGTATATCAAGGGAGAGAATATCTTGGTTCGCCCTTTGCCCTTGATGTGAAAGGGGGAGAGTGACTTGGTGTGGTTGTTGCCATCAAGTCCAAAGGGGGAGATTGTTGACATTATGATACAGGCATGATACAGGTGTTGTACTTGATGGCAACTCACTCAGATGACAGATCATAGTGCAGTAGGACAATAGCAAAGAATTACAGTTCAGGCCACAGAATGAAGAAAGAAAGGTATACGCAGGTTCACCTTGACCAACCCGCGTATACACGCAGGTTCATTGAACAAAAGGAGCGTATACGTACACACGCACTTTCACGGAAGGAAAGACACGTACATGTTGGAAAACTATGTTTTGTTCCGTGGTATTTGATCCATGGTATTTGGTACGAAGTGTTGACCCCAGGTTTTCAGTCCAAGGTATTGGTTCTAAGTGGTTTTGGTCCATGGTATTGAGAGAGGCCTAAACCTATATAAGGAGAAGAAGATCATTAGGCCAAAGTGCAAGTGATGAATATCTGATGAAGTGTGAGATCTAGTATGCAGGTTATGGGTATGTGATGCTTTGCTAAGGATGCACCTATGCGGCGAATGAAGGATGATGGACGGGGATCATGAAGACTAAAATGCATTATCATTATATGGTATGATCATGAATAGTTCAGATCTGAATACTGACGCATGTCTTATCCTTTATGTCTGTTGATATGAGTATATCTGAAGTAGAAAATTGCAGCGAAGGTATAAGTAGTTATTTTCAGATTTGTACGCTGGTTCCCTTTGGGGAAAGTGCGTATACACACTCTTTCGACACAACCAAGTAGCGTATACATTATGATATTTGATATTTGAGGTTGCTGTTAGTTCTAGAGGTTGTTGCAGGGTTCTGGGTTCTGCTATGTGTTCTGGTGATTGTGTTTTGATAACAGGGTTTTAGTGATTCAGAGATTGATGATGCAGATATAGTTGATGGTTGTAATGCAGTGGTGACTGTTTTGTATTGATGGATCCAGTATGAAAATTTATGAAACGTGGTCCCTAGAAGAAAAGAGAAGGTCGTAGCCCTCTGTAGGCCGACGCTTACATACTAGTAAACATATCAGCTAGTACAAGAACTAGGGGGTTGTATCTCCCTTCCAGTAGTAGCTAGAGAACGAGAGAAGGTTTCAGCAGGTGGGTGCCTGCGTACTAGTATGAGTCTGCGCCAGTACAAGATTGTAAACAGGTTTTTCTTATCTTAAAAAAAAGGTTTCAGCAGGTGGGTGCCTGCGTACTAGTATGAGTCTGCGCCAGTACAAGATTGTAAACAGGTTTTTCTTATCTTAAAAAAAACAGCGGCAGGTGGTTTTTGTCCCACATTGGGTTTCCACCTTATATCATGGTGTTCATGTGTGTTTCTTATGTGTGATGATCTGTTTTGTTTTACTGCACTTTTTTATTGTTTATATGGTCAATGAAGTTCTGATGCGTTGATTAAAGATCAACATATAATGGATTAACTGAATCATAAGTTTACTGGATATATGCTAGTTGCATTAAACACAGTTGCGTGTACACGCGAGTTCCCTTAACTAAAGTAGCGTATATGAATCAGAGTGAAATGAAAAAGTTTTATTGATTTGCTAATACTGATTCACCCCCCCCTCTCAGTATTATTTCCAACACCAACCTGCTCACACTCCAAGGATTCCCTTAGAGCCTTATCCTCCTGGAACCTCACATCCCGCCTGATAACTATCTTCTTGAACCTTGGTAGATATTTATCTCACTATATCCCACGAAAATTCTCTTTTCTGTTGTGGGCTCCAACTTCTTCCTGCTATATTTGGACACATGGCAATAAACTTTTGTGCCAAAGATACAAAAGTGTCAAACATCAAGCTTCTTACCTGCGAAAGCCTCCCTCGGTGTAACTTGTCCAAGTTCCCTTTGTGGACTCCTGTTTTGCAGAAACACTGCAGTGTTGCATGCCTTTGCCCACAAGAACACATGCAATTGATGATCATGTAACATGGCCTTGGCGGCTCCAACAATACATCGATTCTTCCTCTCAACCACTCCATTCTGCTAAGGATTATGTGGTGCTATCAACTCTCACCTAATGCCCTCCTTCGCACATAAATCCTTAAAGGCATTTGAGACATATTCTCTGCCATTGTCACTCAATGCGTTGATCTTTTTGGTCTGGTTTCTACCAAGGCCTTATACTCCATGAACTTGGAGAAGGCCTCATCCTTTTTCATAAAGAATATTTAAGTTTTACGAGAATAATAATTTATGAAAGTGATATAATACCTGTCTCTCATAAGAGATGGGGAAGAGAAGGGCCCACATATGTATGAATGCACCAATTTAAAAATCCCTTTGGCTCTACGGTCTCAACCCTGAAAAGAAGTCTTGGCATGCTTGCCAAGTGTGCACCCCCCTTTGTCTCTACGGTCTCGTCCCTGAAAAGAAGTCTTGGCATACTTGCCAATTGTGCACCCCCCTTTGGCTCTACGGTCTCAGCCCTGAGAAGAAGTCTTGGCATACTTGCAAAGTGTGCACCCCTTGCAAACATCATGCTGATCAAAATGACATGCTTGTAATCCTGTGGCTATCTATCGAAGAATCTTTAGTGCCCTATGATGCAAGTGCCCCATGCACATGTGCCAAAGTTCTCCAACATCTCTACTCTGCTCACCACTTGCCTTGCTACTTAAGACTGCACATGTTTCAACCTGCAACCTATAAATGTTCTTCATCCTCACACCTATCTGCTTCAATGATCCAAAAGCTAAATGCTTGAGGTAAGCCTTACCTTTGTTACAGATGACATCATATCCCTTGTCCTCAAGGGTAGCTACTAAAACAAGGTTCTTCTTAAAGCCTGGAACACCGAGGACCTCATTGAGATGGAGAGGGCTGCTAGACTCCCTCTCAATGCTGACAATACCAACTCCCCTAGATGCGTACTTTCCATTATCTCCTAGCTCGATCTAAAACTGCATGCCCTTCTCCTTTAGTTGGTTGAAAAACTCTGTTCCCGGTCATGTGGAAGGACAGTCTGGAATCAATATACCATGTGCTGCTCCCTACTGAGCTTGCCATGCAAGCTATCAGTGAGAAATCTTTCTCAAATTGAGAAGCAAACCCATCTACCTCAGTGGATGTAGCCATATGATCCTTGTTGGATCTCTTCTTCCTGTTAGGACACTTAGTAGCATAGTGCCCAAACTCGTGGCAATGAAAGCAATTGATCTTGCATATATCCTTCTTCTTCTTCTCGCCCTTTTGATTTGACTCGACCTTCTCTTTGCCTTTCTTTCCTTTGGCTTTTCCTTCTAGGGAAAAGTTCTCGTCCCCTGTCTTTGTTGATCTACCATGTCAGGTCTCTCTTTGGATTTCTTCTTAAATGCAATCACTCCATAACGTTTCACAACTAGAAACATTTTCTCTGCCACTGATTGCATCCTAGAAGCTATACCAAGACTTATGAAGTCCTAGTAGTGCAAGAATTACAAGGTCACTTTATGGTACAGTCACACCCACACCACCAAGTTCATCTCGAACTTGAGTGAACTTTGAAAGATATTTGACGATGAGCTCTCCTTTTTCTCATTCGAATACTCCTTAGCTTCTCCTTGAGAGCAAGCTTCCTAACATCGCTGGAACCCAGATACATAACTAAGACAACTTTGAACATCTCACACACAATCTCCTTCTCATGGAGATGAGGAATAATATGATCTTTGACCCCCTCTAGAATGATCCTCCTTGCCTTGGTGTCATTCTTAGTATACTGGGCCAACTGTTGGGGATCTTGAGGTGGTGCTATAGCTTGCTTGATAAACTCTCCCACCCCATTATCTTCCAACACTACTGTGATTCACTCCTTCCATGCACAGAAATTCGAAGCTCCCTCTAAACTGTGATTTGACCTTAGTCCTTGGAACGCCATATTGTTATCCAAATAACTGCTATGATACCATGTTAAATTTCCACAAAACTTTGCAACTGCTTAGTGAATAACTGAAAAATAAGGCAACCAATATTGAAACCTACTTTAACCTTCTTCAAGATACAAAGTTCTTTAATTGATAAGTAGCGGAATTTAGTGTAAAGATAAAAAAACAATGACACAATTAACATGATAACTTTACAATTAAAAGTATGCAAGACCTATTGAGAATAGAATGCCTTTTATGTTTTATCATAATAATTGTTAACATGAAATATGAGGATTAAAAGTTGTTGTACAGATAGTTCTCTGTCTCGTAGACCCTCCCGAACCTCATTGCAATTTGAAAATAGTTACACTTAAGTTTTCTAAAGCCAAATTGCTTTTTGATCATGTCTAGAGGTCAATAATGGAATGCCACTCAACCTTTTTTAAATTGCTTGAGCTTTAATTGGAAAGTATAAGGGACGTGCATAATAGTAAATAGTATAAATTATTATGCTTACAAGTTTGAAGGAACTAGAAATGTTTCATTGTGAATTTTGAATACACACACACACATATATATTACTGCCATCCCCAACTTGCTATCGCTTGAAAATTTTGGGGGTGTGCTCTAGTCATCTTGGGGATGAATCTCCCCATCTCGAAAACTAGTGATACTTAGGCTTTTTGGGTAGTGGCATTGCCCTAAGGGCTATGAACTAAGATTTTTAGATCATTGTTCTATTAGGGTTTTTTTCTTGGGGTTCTAGAAGAATAAACCCTATACAGTCTCGAAAGACTCTTCTAGGGTTCCCTTGGGTAATCCTAAGGTCATTCACCCTTTTGAGGCCAACACCTCATTTTTCCTAAGCTTGCTTAAGGGTTTTGGGTTTTATAAAAGGTATTATTAGACCTAGTGGATATATCTTAAAATAAACATTTGGTTGTGGACTCTCCATATTGGTCCTTCTCCACATCACTGGAATGGATTGTTGACTCTAAAGCTACTAGGCATTGGACTAGGAATCAACACATTTTGTTTGATTATCGTCAACAACATACTGGCGAGAAGGTGATTATTAGTGATAACTTAGTCCTATCAATGTCATGATGTGGTAATGTCATTATTGACACCACCAAGTTTGTAGAAGTTCTCTATGTTCTAGGAGTTGGCTCCAAGCTTCTTTTTATAAACCACATTACTACACTAACAAAACACTGGAACTTTGGCAATATTTGAAGGTGTAATAAAACACATAAATGATGGTTTTAAAGTTGTCTTAGGACACCATGATAAATTTGATCATATTTACAAGTTGGTGAAGCATATCCCTTCCTCAACATGAAAAGGATTTGTTGCCATGGTGGCTAATGTTGAAAACACTAGTAGTATACATTAATTTTGGGTCATACAAATGTTGGGACCTTGTGACATGTTAGTCATTTGTATGTTCGTTATGATTTCCATAGATTGAACCACCCAGTGGTGCCCATGAAGGGTGTATGCAAGAGGAACACCATCGAGAGTCATTTCTCAATGTTGGGATAATTGGCTTAGCTCCTTTTGGTGGTTCATAATGACATTTGCAGGGTTACGATCACATTCTTGGGAAGCTAAGTACTTCCTTACATTTATTAATGATATTTCTAGTCTTCCCTGGGTTTATACTACTAATCTAAGGATGAAGTTTTATGGACAATTCAAGGAATTTAAACTCTTATTCAAGAATTAAATTGAAACAAGATCTGAAATTTAACACTATTGTCCATAATGAGTGACTAAGATGTGCAAATAAAAATTGTAGATTCCGTGATAAAGTAGGAAAAATATTTGCACGATTTCTTTATGTCCTAGAAGGTCATAGGTTTTCCATGCCTCATCTAATTAGCTCTAATTTGATGCAAGGAGAATCATCTTTAAAGGGTAACCTTAAACAAGTATCAAAGATCCTCATAGCAAGTTCAAATTGACAAAGGAAAATTTCATGAACCTTTATCTTTATGGTTAAAATTATTCTTTGTGATGCTGATGTTGAACATTGCTTGATGAAAATTGATGTATATTGTTTTTAGCAATCATTCTCTGAAAGACGAAAGGTATTGGTAAATGAGACATTGTTAACTTTTGTTGGACAATTGGCATTGTTTGAATGGATGGCGGCACTTGGTATGTTGGTATTTATGTCAACCAGACTAGCATTGAGGTCAGAGACAACAAATGTTGGCATTGATGAACATGTTGTTTAGGGAGAGTCCCATGGTTGCTACAATGTTCTGTAGAGAATCATCATAGTACCAGGCTTAGTGGAGAAGCCATAAAAATATGCCTATGATGGAAGGGGAGTCTCATACTTTGGAGGAGATTATGTCTTAAGAGATCAACTCAGTTTCTCCTGAAAGTGTAATAGTTGGAAAGTGCCTAGAAAGATCTTTCCAACGGCATGTGGAAGTCAGCTGTCACACACGCCTATCCTAACTACTAATTACATCATAGTAAATTAATTTTTTTATATGAAACGCTGACTTCACACATAGCAATAGTTTAACAAGTTAAATATTTTGTCATGAAACAAATCATGTTCACATAATTTCTTTATATGATACATAGGATGTCTCTATAGAAACTACGTTATAATGTTAATGCTGGTCATATGGTTTATTTCAAATCACAAATAAAGAAAATTGTGATGGTTTGGAAGCGTTTGAAAATAGAGTTAGCCTTGTCCACTTGGCAGTATTTGCTTGGGATCTGCACCTTGATCTACGACTTACTTGTGTTGGGCTGATCAAACGACAAAGAATTAGTGGGGCAGAAGAGCAAGTAACTAACTCACCGTCACTCCTCTTTGTCGAGCATTTTTTCGTGTTGGAGCTCCCACTTGCAAGAGGGTTTGCTATCTTAGGGTTTGTATGTCTGCGACCACATATGGCGTTTCACCCAGGTTCCGGAGCTCAATTGCATCGACTGTCGGGGGTGCGACTTCATACACTGAGTGTGCCAAAGTTTCCAAGGTAAGGGTTTCTTCCAGAGTTAGGTAGCATTTTTTTCCTCGTGTCTGCAATTTTCGTTACGTTTATTAATCGTCAATCTTCTTAGTGTAGAGGCCTACATTTCCGCAGTGGAATTGGGTTCGAAGGTTTCGTCAAATCTTCCAAAGCCGTGAATGATTTACCCCTTTTCTCCACAGGCGAGTTTATGTTGTTCACAAGTTTATAATTTCTCCTAAGAAGAAATTCCGTGATCGACACTCCTTTCCTCTGTAGATTCATTTTCGCGGAGCAGGTTTTCTTTTCGCTCAACTTCCTCGTCCAGGGATTTATTTGCATGGACGTGCCCACAATTTATCTATACTTGAGTTTAGTCCCCATTTTCACTAATTAGTGTGCTCGTTTGGTTTACACAGGTATGCATGGTCTTTCTGGAGCGATACTTGCTCAATATCTTGCTCTTTTGCTGGAATTAAACAAGGGTTTCCTTTTTAACCTTCCAGGTGTGTTGTTCTCTCGATTTAGCTCTCATATTTCTAAAGGCTCTATGGTTCTTCCTGAGAGCATATGTGGTTTCATAGTGAACCAGACGATCTTTGGACTATTGGTGCTTGGGTCGACTCAAGTCATACCTGTTTCCTTTAATTTTCTACTGTGATAAGGGGGTTCTGTGCCGTTCTGAGGCCTTATTATTTCAATGTTGGTTAACAATTAGAGAGTCGGTTCACAGATCTTTAGCTTGTCTGGGAGGACTATTACTATCTCTGTATTTGTGTTATGTTTTCCTTTTCTGTGTATATAAACTTTTTTACAATGCTTCGGTAATTATATAAAGGATACCCATTACGGTTTTGGGATTATATGAAGAATACCCATTTACGAGTTTTTACTTTGGACCATTATGTCTTATGGGAGCAACTATTTACTGGAAATTATGCCAATAATAATTTCATTGTTTTGTCAATTTAAAAGAAAAATATATGTGGTTTATTTATATCAATATTATTCCTTGTCATATTCTCATGATGATATCAGAATTTGTATAGCATTAACATGGGCTACTTAAATCCTTATTTCTTTCATTGGTAAATCCTTTCTCTGTTACGATTCCATCCGAGTATTAAGGGATTGCTCCAGGTCTGTTAGTCCCTTGGCACCATTTGGAGCTAACCTTCTCTCTACCGATGATTACTTTGTGTCCATGGCCCTATTCTGGATATTTTCGAATCTACAGGATTGATGTCCTATAATAATGCCTTATTTATGGTCTCTGTTGGTAGAGTTTGTACCATCATTCCTGGCTTATGCTTGTAACATTTATAACAACTATTTATTGTTTCCACAATTGCATTGTTAGAGTCATTACACTTAATCTATTTACCATCCAGTTTCTTGAACCTTAATCAACCTAAAATATAACATTATTCTTCCCTAACACAAATACTCAATGTACTGTAATTTAAATCATAATATTGTGTTATTCTAAACACAGTAAATACACTGAGTTAGTATAGTACTTCATAAAGGAAAAAGATTCAATACTTTTCTCAGATACTTATTGAATTCTTTAAGTTATTACATAAAATTTCCAGCTAAGGTTAGAGAAATATGTTCCTTTATAAGCGTTTATTCTAGCAGTAACTCTGCATCTTAGTTGTCTGGCTCAGATATTTGACTTAGATTTCCTAGCGCATTGACATTTTGTTGCCCTCTGAATCGTTAGAAGTTCCAAGTTTCGCTTCTTCTGTTTATCATTAATATCGTTTGTATTGTATAATTATGAAATTCTACACTACCAATTTTAATTGGGTAGTCTTGCATACTAATTCTATAGGTAATGGCACTGGTTTACCTTAGTATCATCTACATCTTAGTTTTTCTACCTTCAACAAGTATACACTGTTTATAATGCTTGTAAGGATATTAACTTGTTTCCCTTATGTTATAGTTTTTTTTCAATTCCTTACAATGCTCTAGTACGTGGACCCCTGTAATTCCACCTTCAATATATTCCCATTGTTTGATCTTTTCTAATTTCATAACCAATTATTTTTGCATACATTTTAGTCCCTTTTTATGTTAACAATTTCTTAACAGACATGCTCTGTACCCGAAGGAGTAAACCTCTATAGGTATAAATGCCACAAATTTCACTAAACAACTTCTCTCTCTCTTGCTCATTCCTATGTTCATAATATTTACCCTCGTAGGTTCATCCTCTTATCGTAGTTTACAAATTCATATCATCTAATATACACACATCAGAATTTAACATTCTCATACATGAGATTTCTTCAATTTATAGAATATATATCTTCCCTTAATAGCATTATACATTCGATCACATGCATTAAAAAGCGAAATCCCAAATTCTATAAGTATTAGAATCAACCATAGAATCCATATGCCCCATATGTAAAACGACTTTGGAATCCAAAGTCATCAATAGTCATTGCAAAATTTATATATGATATTGAAACGCTGAAAGAAACAATGGTGGGGGTCCAAGTGGACATGGCAGGTGGCCACCAATATCCACCTAGATCATTCCTCCCCCTTTAGGAAGCAATGATCCCCATTGCGTTGAGTTCCTCCATGAGATGAGGAAACTTCTGCTGAACTTGGTCCTTGGTGGAGTTGGCATGCTTTGACAACTCGGTATAGTTGGATATTCTGTTGGTGAGTTTGCTTGATCTCTGTGTCCATGATCCGATTAGTTGCAGCTTGTTCCATGCAATCTGGATTTAACTCTGTGGGTGTGAGCTGTTCTGCAATGTCGGATGTGTCTAGTAATGGTGGAAAGTATGGTCGAAAGCGGTCCACATTGAACACTGGGTGCAGGCCAAGGAATGGGGGAATGCTGAGTTCAAATGCATTGTCTCCCACAACCTTGGTAATGGTGTAAGGACCATATCAGAGTGGTCTGAGTTTCTGATAGGCTCCGTTAAGACGTTCCTTTTGCAAATTTAATCAGACTTTGTCGCCCACCTGAACTTGTGTAGCACCCGATGTTGATCATGTCGCTGCTTGTACTTGGCATTTGATTTCTCCAGAATGTCAAGGACCTGCTGGTGAATATGTTGGATGTGCTCAATGAAGTTGTTTGCCTTATCTGTTTCGGACTGGACATGAGCCGAATCTGCGTGAGTAGCTGCAAATGGCATGCAACATCAATGGGACATAGTGGCTGGAATCCCAAGCCCACCTGAAAAGGGCTGTGGCCAGTGGAGCTGTGGAGAGCCCGATTGTAGCTGCGCTGAACATAGGGGAGGCTCTCGTCCCATGTGCGTGGATTTTTTGAGTTGTACATGCACAAAATGTGTATGATCATCCTGTTGACAACCTTTGTCTGATCATCAGTTTGAGGATGGAAGGCTGTGGACTTAGTGAGTTTGGTGTCCAGCATCGACCAAAGACTGGACTAAAATGTATTGAGGAACTTGCTATCCCGATCTGAGATGATAGACTGTGGGATCCCATAGTGTACCCACACTCGTTCAAAGAAGAGTTTAGCAATGGCTTCTGCGGTGATATTCTTCTTGCAGGCCGCCATAATGGCCATCTTCGAGAACCTGTCGACGACCACAAAAACACAGTCATTTCCATGCTTAGTGGAAGGAAGGCCTGACATGTAATCCATGGATATGGATTCCCAAGGTCGACTAGGGGTAGGCAGTGGGGTATAGAGGCCTTGCTTCTTGATGGTCGGTTTGGCAATGGCGTAGGCAGTGCATGATCTGATGTACTTCCCGACATCTTGTCGAAGATTCAGCCAATAGAAATACTTCTGCAGTACTACCACCGTTTTCTCGACCCCGAAATGCCCAACAACCCGACTGTAGTGTGCTTCCCAAATCATCTTGGCACGCTCACTTGAAGGAACACAAAGGTGACCCAAGTGGCATAACAGGGCATCCTAGAGGTGAAAATCTGGAACATGCTGACCCTCCAAGAGTGTTTGGTATGTGTGGCTGAATTCTGGGTCACTTTTGTAGAAGTGGCCAATCAGAAGTCTCGTGTCCACAAGAGTTGAGCACGGTGGTTAACGCCATGATTGGTGGTCGACTGAGGCAATCTGCAATATTATTGGTGTTGCCCTTCTTATACTTGATATTCAAATGGAACTGTTGCAGGTATGTGGACCACTTATGATGGCGATCATTCTGCAATTTCCCTTGGGTTTGTATGAACTGCAGGGGTCGGTGGTCTGTGTGGATGACCGTTTCCTTCCCCAAAATGTAATGTTTCCATTGTCGGCAGATCTGCACAATGGAATACTTCTCTTTGTCATAAGTGGCATACTTTCAGACTGTGTTTGAAAGTGTCTCACTGTGATATGCCACTGGATGCCCGTGTTGAGTAAGGACTGCCCCAATAGCATAGTCAGAGGCATCTGTCTCGACCTCAAATGGTTGTTGCAAGTCTGGTAATGTGAGCACTGGTGCCGTGCAAAGGCGATCTTTCAACTCTGTGAATGCCTTCTGTTGAGATTCAGACCAAAAGAATTTTGCTTTCGCTCCTCCCTTGGTGATTTGACTCAAGGGCCAAGTGATATGAGAAAATCCCAACACGAACCTGCGGTAGAAGTTGGCAAGACCTAGAAAGCTGCGGAGCTCTATCATAGTGGTTGGAGATGGCCAATCCCGAATGACTTGGATTTTGGTTGGATCCACATGCACCCCTTGTTCATCAATAATGTATCCCAGATACTCTGTTCATCAATAATGTATCCTAGACACTGAACTTGGGTCATGCCAAAAGTGCATTTCTCCAAATTGACACATAACTTGTGTTGCCGCAGTGTTTGGAGAACCTGTCGGATGTGGTGGAGGTGCTCTTCCCAACTCTAGTTGAAGATCAGGATGCCATTCAAGTATACCACTACAAATGAGTTGGTGAATGGCCGCAAGATGTCATCCATTAGCCTCATGAAGGTTGTAGGAGCATTCGTCAATCCGAAAGGCATAACCAAGCATTCAAAAAGGCCCTCCTTGGCTTTGAAGGCAGTCTTCCACACATCGGAGGGTTCGATTGGTACTTGGTGATATCCTGACTTCAAATCGATTTTGCTGAAATATTTTACCCCCTTTAGTTGGTCCAGGAGGTCATCAATCCATGGGATTGGGTACCTATTACGGATAGTGATCTTGTTCATCGCCCGATAATTAATATAATCTCCAAGTCCCATCCTTCTTCTGTACCAACACGATTGGGTTCCCACAGGGCGATGAACTCAGACAGATGTGACCTTTCTACAGCAGCTCCTGAATTTGCCTCTTGATTTCATCGTTCTCCAGAACAGAGCGCTGATAGATTGGTCCATTGGGCAATGGCGCACCTGGGGTCAGATTGATGGAGTGCTTGATCTGACAGTGCAGAGGAACCCCTGCAGGGGAGGTGAAGATGTCCTTGTACTCCTCCACGACCTTGTCCATCTGTAGTTGTCGTGCGGAGAGGCCCCGTCTAGAGGTCGTGGCCACCGTCTTCTTCTTTCATGTGGTGGAGGTGCTCTTCCCAACTCTGGTTGAAGATCAAGATGTCATCCAAGTATACAACTACAAATGAGTTGGTGAATGGCCGCAAGATGTCATCCATTAGCCTCATGAAGGTTGTAGGAGCATTTGTCAATCCGAAAGGCATAACCAAGCATTCGAAAAGGCCCTCCTTGGCTTTGAAGGCAGTCTTCAACACATCGGAGGGTTCGATTGGTACCTGGTGATATCCTGACTTCAAAGCGATCTTGCTGAAATATTTTGCCCCCTTTAGTTGGCCCAGGAGGTCATCAATCCGTGCGATTGGGTACCTATTACGGACAGTGATCTTGTTCAGCGCCCGATAGTTAATACAGAGTCTCCAAGTCCCATCCTTCTTTTGTACCAACACGATTGGGCTCCCACAAGGCGATGAACTCGGACGGATGTGACCTTTCTGCGGCAACTCCTGAATTTGCCTCTTGATTTCATCGTTCTCCAGAACGGAACGCTAATAGATTGGTCCATTGGGCAGCGACAGTTGGGGTCAGATTGATGGAGTGCTTGACTTGATAGTGCAGAGGAACCCCTGCGGGGGAGGTGAAGATGTCTTTGTACTCCTCCACGACCTTGTCCATCTGTAGTTGTCGTGCGGAGGGGCCCTGTCTGGAGGTCGTGGCCACCGTCTTCTTCTTTCCTTGAGGGCGTATCATCAAGAAAACAAATTTCCCGGTTTTGGAAATGAGCTTACTGCATTGTTTTGCAGTAACCAAAGAGATGGCAGTGGGCGGTGCTACCTCCAATATCCTGTACAACTTATTTCCCAAAGTAACAATAACAACACGTGGACTTGATTCATACACAACATGTCGCTTCCACAAGTATGGTTGTCCTAATAATACATCACAAACTTCAAGGGGAGCAATGTCAACCTCATCTGTGAAGGGCTTGATGTTGTATGGAAGACGACATTGTTGGCTCATGCGAAGATCCCGTCCTTGGTGAAGCCACCCGATGGTGTACGGTTGTGGATGTGCTGTGGTTGGTAAGCCTAATCGCTTCACGACCTCTGCTGAAATGAGGTTCTTTTGGCTCCCGTTGTCGACAATGAACTGTAGCGGGGAGCCCTTTACCCACATTTGGGAGTGGAAGATACGCTCCTCCTCCTCTGGATCTTCGGGTTCCTGCTTCTGAATCTTCGTGGTGGCAATGATGGCGTTGGGCTTTGCATCGATAATCTGCTTCCCTTTGTCAATCCCCTTGTCGAGTTCTGACTCAGAGTCGGAACATGCATCTGATTCTGAAACCTTTAGCTTGGCCACCAATGAGTGCTTGGCTCGATACTCACTTGCGTTGTGAGTGGAGCTCTTATGGAACTCACACCACTTCGTGTCCTTTTTCGGCTTCACGGTGCTGTTCTTTGCTTGCAGCTTTGGCAGGTGGGTCGCCCCCCTTGGCTTTGTCCTTTGTTCTGCGGTTTGGCGACACCTTTCCCTTGCTTCGGATTCGTAGATCCAAAGTCTTGCTTCTTCTGTTTAAACTTTTGCTCGACCTTGACGGCATATCGGTATGCCGTGTCGAGCGAGGGGATGTTCAGGACTTATATTTCTTCTTGGATGTACTTGTGCAGACAGCCGTAGTATTTGAGTACCAAATGCTGCTCCGAATCCTTGATACCCAACTTTGTGCGAAGGGTATGGAAAATATTGGTAAACTCTGACACTTCTTGGTCCCTTCCCTGCCGTAGAGTGGTCCACTTTATGTATTGATCCTCATAGCTTCTGACAGTGTAGTACTGCTCCTTGATGGCATCCTGGAATGAATCCCAAGTGGGTGCGGCTGAAAATAATGAGTGTGTACTTTCATCTTTCTGCTCACAGTAGGTTTCGCACCAGTCCTTGACGTGGGGGGCTGCTTTGAGAAGAGCGAAAATAATATTTTCCTCACTGGAAAATCATGAACAGAAAAATAACCCTCTAGCAAATTTAACCATTTATCGACAACATCTGCGTCTATCTGACCCTCGAATATGGGGATTTCAAAATTAACTTGTACCTTAAACAGTGTGGCGTTTCCAGAGTAGCTGTTGGAAGCCGATGCGTCGCCCCTGGGTAGCCGCTGAAGGATCTGGACAAAGCTGTCCATCATCGCGTTCCTTTGTCACTCGAGGGCTTCTTCGAGCAAGATTTTGATAGGATCTCCTGCCCCTCCTCTTTCTTTTCATCTGCCATGGGAGGCCATTGGGATTTGCGACGCTGGTCTTGCAAAGGTTCGACCAGTTTAAGCCCTAACTCCTTATATCTCGACCTCGTTGGAGACATGCAAAAAAAACAGAGAAAAAAAAGTAGACCGCTCTGATACTACTGATCCGGATTTAAACAAGAACGCAACAAATTACAGAGATAACCATAAAACAAAGATGCAGTGGAAATAATACTTCATTTCATTAATGTAAAATACTGAAATATGCTTACAAACAACAGTGGAAATAAACTAGCTAGGGCGATGGTAGCTTATCTCTGAGAAGAGATGTGGCAGTTACATGCCTATGAACTGTGTTACAATGAGGCTCGAAGGCCTATTTATTGTTGAAAAATAATGGAAAACCCTAAACATCCAAAAACCTAACCCTAGAAGATGAAACGCCAAACGGTGGGCCCCGTTTGGGTAAATTGGTACATCAACTTCTCGGGGTTGTAACTTTGGCATACGATCTCCGTTTGACGCGCACAATATCTCGTTAGAAAGATGTATTCGAGAACTACAACTTTGGGAAGAGCAACATCGGTCCATGGACCCATGTTTCTCCCAATTTTCCCAGAAAACGTGGTTTAGGGTCTCAAAACGGCTCTGGAAGTTTAGGACCTGAAAAACTGCTAAAAGTAGTAAACTGTGCTACAATTAAGGAAACTGAAAAGCTGAAAGAAACAATGGTGGGGGTCCAAGTGGACTTGGCAGGTGGCCACCAATATCCACCTGGATCAATTGAACCTCAAGTTCCCCCCGAGCTGAGATGAACTTGCCCAGGGATCAACTTCTTGATCCCTTTCTCAAGTATTAAATATTTGTTTTTCATGATAAAGTTTCTTTTTAGCGGAGCCCCGCTTTTGTCGATATTCTTATCCACCTGCCTAGGCTTTTCCATAAAATCCTGCGTATCTGTCCCACAGTGTTCTTAGGTTTTTCTAAGCTTAACATCTTTCTTCAGCCAAACAACTTAATGAATCTTTCTCTCCCATCCATTAAGCTTATCTAGAATTTTATTTTAGAATACTTATCATGCAAGAATTATCAAATCTCATTTATTAATGAGATTTTATCTTTATTTTATTTTGTCAAGAATCTCGTTTTTAGGTGTCTCATTCCCAAGTACATACATCTCATCTATTTATTTATCAATAAATATCCATTTACATAATTAATTCAATATTCTTCTTTGGCTTTTCCGCCATTCTTCTAACCCAACTCAGTCTAACTAGAGCGGTTTTACTGCAACGGAGGGATATTGCATTCTCCTCCCCTTTTATTAACACTGTCCTCGATGTTTGTTTGTCTAGTTCCTTTTCCCTGAACTTTACTGGATCTCTTTTCCTTTTTCAGGGTTTTTTTCCCCTGTAGCCTCTTAGAAATAAATGCTCTCAATGTGCTTTATCTTGATCAACAACTCAATTTTGTAGCCAATCTCTTTTTGGTATGAGATGCATCGAATCCCACCAATGTATTTCTTAACTTCACCTGTAGCATTTCCAGATCAATTAGATAGAATCTAACATATACTTATTTCTTAGGTAATGACATATACAAGACATTACAAAGAAATATAATCAATCACCACTGTTCCCATGCTGTGCGTTTGGTATGGTAGTAATGTTTTGTTATATTGTTCATGTTGCCAGAAACCTTCATCTTTTCTTAAGGAAAATAAATTACTTCCTATCTTTCCCACTTCCAATCAACTGTTTGTTTTCACCGACGTGATGACTCAATTTTGGGCTTTCATATTCTTGCAATTATGTCATGCTCCTCTTCTAATACATTTGCATATCCGTCAAACATGTGACTCCTTTTGTTTTCCACATGTATTCAACATGCTATTCACATACATTCCTCAATGTCAGTACCATTAGTATATACTATACTAAACCTGGTGGCCATACCTATGAACTTAAGCATACAAATTTATATATTGCTTTTCACATTGCTTCAATAAAATAACAATTATTAAGGGACGATGTGTAACAAGCTAAACATGAAATATTATAATATGAGTTGTGCACTTACTTCTTTGGCCTTTTTCATGGCTACTACATCATGATTGAACCATCCGTCAATTGCTTAGCTATGTTTGCCCTTCACTGTTTTGTAGTGGTAGAAGGAAATTGCCTCCTTTCCACAATATGCTTGCACTCATGCTAATGCTCGCTTCCCGCAGTTCGTCTGCATCTCTCACACTATTCCTATGCATTCAAACAATGTTATTAACATTTAATATAACATCATGATAATGCCATAGATTTTTATTTTTTATTATGCTGTGAGTTCATTACTTGTGTTTGGTACTCAACCATCATGTGCATTTCAGTGTGAGTTAATCTACTACTGACCAGTTCGTTTTTTTCTTTCTTTTCAAAGTGACCTTAATCAATTTTCATTCTTTGACTTTATTTTTCTTCAAATTCCGACCTTGGTGAGGTCATTCCCTTTTTAACACTACTACTAATTCTGGACTTGTTAGCTTTTATTAAAAGCTAATGTGTTTAGTAATTGTTGTTTTGGTACTATTATATCCACTATGCATAGGTGTCTTGCCTATTTAGGTGTAGAGTTTTCTATTCATAATTTTATACCTGGTGGACGTTGTCCCAATTGGTTTAATCTGGTCCATTCTTATGGGTTTGCTACTTGTTTTCTTGTGTAGAAATTGTCCTTTAAGTACCCTCCACAATCTTATTATTATGGTGGCTCAAACATTGGAACTTAATCTATAAGAATTCCTTTTTAACTTCCTCAATCAAGGGAATCACCAAATCAGCTACTGGCTTCCTTGTAGTGAGTTCCATTTCCTTTTCAAACTCTTATTAGTTATCTACAACAATTTTACTCCAACCATCTTTGGCAATTAAATTATTAGATTTCGATGCTTAAAACAAAAACTTGTATATGCTTGTTTTATGGTATCAATTTTGAATCCTTCTTTCAATTCGCTCTTGCAACCATTTCATAACAGTTCTAATTAGTTGTTTGCTTTTATTCCAACTTCATAAAATGACCTATTGTGGAGTCGAGACTCTTTTTCTCTTTCTCTTACATAGAAGTCATAGTACTTACCAATCTATTTATACCAACCCCTTTTTCCTGTGGGTCCATTATCTTTTTATCTGAATGTCTTTATTATGTGTATTTTAGTGTAAGATAATTTACTTCCACCTACTTTGGTCTCAAAGTAGACCTAATCAAGATCAGTATAATTATTTTGTTACATACTTCCATATCGTTCCACTAAACCAATTCCATACCTTGATGAAAATATAAGGTCACTACTAACCTAGATATTTAGAAGTATCTTGACACACATGGTCTTCATGATTAACTATAACACTTAATTGCCTTGGGTGCATCCATGAAGCAATTTACTTTTACATGGATATATGCTTCAACATACAATACGTTAATAACATCGTTTTATCTATTTCAAACCTCCTCATTCTCCTGTACATACATTTTTATCCACTCGAAAAGTGCGAGTTTGGCGATTTCCTTCTGTTATTTGACTGTACTCTTCTGCCTATTTGAATAGGCTACTCCGGAGAGTCCCTGCCTACTCTCCTAGTTTAACTAGTTGCACC